>JAPEVW010000361.1:0-141026 GCA_027921565.1 Artemia sinica
TTACTGTCCAACATGCCTCTCAAGATTTTGGACTGATTTAAAGTTAAAGCAGCACATGAAACACTGTAAACGTCATGGATACCAGGCTGTGGAGACGGTAAGCGGAGATAGAGAGATCTTACGTTTTAAAAATTTTCAAAACACGCTCCTGCAGAGCAATAAGATCGCTTAGACTGCGAAGCGAAACTGACAGACGTGTGCGATCCGTCAAATTCAAAATCGTGTTAAAATACATGAAGCCATATGGGTCTCTTACGCTCACGCGCAACGAGATTCCAATAATACCATGCAAGTGCTGGATGTAGTTGAGATGTTGGGTGACGGTGAAGACTGCATGTTGCTCGGCATTGGTCAGTCTAATAAAAACAGCGAACGGTGCAATTTCGCGCCTTCGTTACACAAACTATCCCTATGCTCCTATCACCAGATGACATAACGGCCATTAAAAATCGTAAAATGTGTTGGGTTTGCAAGGGGGAATTTGATGATGGTGTTGGTAATAGGGGAGAGAGGAAGGTGAAATCGACCATGATCATTTGTGGCAGGAAATTACATCGGGAGGGAGTAACTTTAGGGGGGTAGCACATCAGTCGTGCAATTTAAATTTTAGACAACAATATTTCGTACCTGTTTTTATACACAATTCCAATTACGACTTAAAGTTTGTTCTACCGGCGTTGGCCCGCATTGCCAAGGGTGGAGTTGTAGATGACGCAGGGATAGATGGTTCTTTTTTCATATAATATCATACCCAAATCATCGGAGAGGCTACTGCTGCTAGAATTCATGTGGAAAAAACAGTTGACAAGGGGGTAACACGTGCCTGAATAAAATCTGTTTTTTAGACTCTATCAGCTTCTTCCCCAAATCTTTAAGTCAATTGATTCAGGTACAGAAAAGTGACAATTTTGATAGCTTCCCCTCCTCAAACAGCGCTTCCCCCGAAGTTGAAATGTATGATTTATTAACGTGTAAGGGTATATATCCATATGATTATTACAACTTTGGCTCGAGGCTAGATGAGGTGTCACTACCGCCCATTGAAGCTTTTTACAATTCTCTTACTGAGAGTGAGTGCACCACTAGTGACTACGAATTTGCTAAGAGGGTTTGGGCAAAGGGTGGATGTAAAAATGGGTGGGGATTATTGTAAACTATACTTGGCCAGTAACTTACTCACTTTTCTGGACATCGTGTGCAAAAATACGGATAAAATCTATGAGGAATTTGGTTTGGATTTAGGTTATTATTTTTCCACTCCTCATTTGGTGATGGACTTGATACTTAAAAACAGCAAAGAAGAAATAGGTCTGATCACCGATGTGGATCAGCATCTGTTTGTAGAGAGATCAATGAGGGGTGGGTATGTTTTTCACGGGGACCGTATCATGAAAACTGATCCGACCGGACAGCACACCGGTGAAAAGTCGGACGCAGTTTTTGGATATGAATTCTCTTTACCCATCGGCAATGTCTCACTACTGTTTGCCGTGTGGCAATTATAAATGGCTCGACAATCCGTGTGCTTCGAATTTCCCGACATTGCTAGTGTTGAGGAGAATGGGGCACAGGGATGGTTTTTTTAAATTGACGGTGAAATACCCATGGAAATCCATGACTCGGTAAAAGACTTTGTTTTTCCGTGCATAAATAGACCGGTGGGTAGGGACTCTCTGAGCCCCTACAATTTATCATTAGTAGAGGATGGGAGTATGCACTGGGTACCTTCAAAACAAAAACTAATGGCGACCCCCAACCCGAAACAGAATATCGTCGTTCATCACGTGCTATTGAAATGGATGGTGTCCAATGGTTTCAAGGTCACAAAGATTCTTAGAGCCTCCAATTTGATCAAAAGCCTTACATGAAAAACGTTTATGACACCTTTGTCAGTAAGCGTTTCTCAAGCGAAAACGAAAGTTGAAAAAGAATGTCTATAAACTCATTTTGAAACTCAGCTTTCGGTAAAATGTGCGAGAGCGTACGAAACAGAAGTCGATGTGACATTGTAACCAATCCCAAAGATTGTGCTCGAATCATTACGGATCCAAACTTCACATCGTTCACAATCATAGACTCTGATATGGTGCTCCTACACCGTAAGAAAAGAAACATTCTTTTAATAAAAATATTGCAGGGGGAGTGCAATAACTGAAATATCCAAGAAACTCGTGTTGTCATTTTATTATAATGTATGCAAGGTACAGTGGCCGATTGAGGGACAAGTTCAAGTGTATTACGGGGACACTGATTCACTCCTGTTAAAAAAGTAAAAACTGAAAATCTATTGAATGATTTAGAAAATGGCGAGTACATTAGCTCACGAATGGACTACACTAATTGGGACGAATCCCACTACCCAGAGCTAGTGAAACGCCAGGCCCCAAATCAATTGTTAATGCTAAAATCTGAAACGGGTAGCGATCTGATATCCAGTGGTGTGTTTCCTGGTCCGAAGGTTTACTGTGTGGAAAACACACAACAAGGATATCAAACAAGTTTGCAAGGGGGTACCTACACACTTTGTAAAAAATAATTTCGACATGAGTGTGTATAGAAACTGTGTGGAACGTAGTTTAGTGCCAAGAGCGAAAGTCATGGCGATTCGCTCTTTAAAATTTAAAACTACATAGTTAGAGTTGAGAAAAACACCATGTCGGCCATATCGGATAAAGTCTATGTACTTGAGGATGGTGTGAAGGTACTACGACACGGTCATTATTTAATTCAGACCGAGTTGAATGTGTAGAGTACAGAAAAACAACTCGGTCTAGAAAAATTAACTTAAATTCATTTAAAAAAAAGTATAAATTGGGTGGGTGGGTTTCTGGGTAATGGAGTGTTTTTTAAATTATTTTTTCTTTATCATAAACAATTTTCAATGTGTGTGTGTGTGAGGCAGATCAATTTCCAGTATTTAATGCCCCGGGCCCGCCGCAGCGGGCCCCCGCTTCCCGGCCCTGCGGCGCTTCCCGCGGCGCTCTCCGGCCCGCCACAGCGGGCCCCCTTGCCGCCCAGTGGCCATCCCCGGGGGGTGGGGGGGATCCCATACCAAATGCTTTAAATAAAAATGATATTATTTCAAGTGCATTATTCATTAAATGTTTAATTTTTTCTATAAATAAAAAAAGTGTATTTTTAAGTGTTTTTTCTAGTGGTTCTGTAAATGTTGTATTTTTTATTATAAATAAATTAAAAAAGTGTATTTTTTCATGTTTAATGTGCTTTTTTCAATATAGTATTTTTAGTGTTGTTACTTTTTTTATGTTTAATAAAAGAAAATATGATTCTTTATTTGTCTTCTTCTTATTATTATTCTTGAACTGAGTAGTAGTAGGGAAATTATTTAGTCATTAGACAGCCATAGTCTACAGTTAGTTGTCTAGGTGATCTGTTGAAGGGAACATGTATCAATTTAAAACACCATTCAGATTGTTTCTGTGTGGGCCGTCAATGTCAGGCAAAACAACACTCTTAACTAAAATAATTAAAAATTGCGATAAAATGTTTGTGGAAAAAGCCGAAAAAAATCTACTACTGTTGCAGTATTTGGCAGGAGTCATACGATAAAAAAAAAGCAATTGCCACGACGGGATTGGTGCAGATACAATTCATACAGGGACTTGATGTTTTCAGCATTATTGAACCAAACTCTTGGCTGATTATTGACGATCTGGCTGAATCTATAGAACAATGGTCCCAGGAAATGCTACAACTGTTCACTGTTCGCTCACATCATGAGCAGATTTCCGTTACCCTGGTTCTACACAATCTCTTTCATCAGAGCAAATGTATGCGAACACTTGCATCGAACTGCACCTACTATATCATCTACAGAGTTGTTCGTGATTCTAGCTCGCTAATAACTCTCAATAAACAGATATACCCCGGCGCCCCCAAATTTCTGCTCTCAGCATACAATCAGGCAACTAATAAACCCTAAGGCTATATCCTATTGGATCTTAATCAAAATACACCCGAGGATCTGCGTGTAGTCACAGATATTTCGATATTGAAATTACAGTATATCTCCCCGTGAACACTAAAAAGACCTATTAGTTGCTATCATGACACTGAAGAAACTACATGAAAATAGACATCTGTTTTCAGTTCTAAGCACTTCAAAAACCTCGCTTAGGAAAGCCAGATTCAAACATGGTATTGACAATGATTTCATTAATCTAATATCTGAAACTTTGCTTAAATTTGACCGAGGGTAATGTTCAACTGCCACAGAAGTAGTTAAGCGCAACAGGCAAAGCAACATCATTCCATTGTACGTACATTGGCCTCTATAAAGAAAGGAAAGAATTTTAAAAAAGAAACGACTTCTTCAGGCGGGCGGTAGCTTTTTCACACTTTTACTGCCAATAATTGCAGGATTTGTAAGCAGTTTTCTCTAGAGAGAATGGCAAAACATTATAAATTGACTCCAATAGAACTCGCTCTCTCAGCCGTGGAACACTTTGAGAACAATCTGAGTAAATCCCTTGACAATGAGAATATTGAGGATGATAAAAACTGCTTTTACTTCAAGATGCACTTCGTCGAGAGTGGACAAACATAAGCCCTATCGGACGAAGCCCAATGGTATTCATCACAAAAAAGAATCAACTCCTCAGGATTCTGCTGCTGGAACACAGTTAAAGAGGGAGGAATTGGATTCAATTGTATTGAAAATTGGAAATCTAATGCCCCACTCATATCGTGAACAAAGTAAACGACTCCTAACCTATCTCATGGAAAGTGGTCAAGATCATATTGAAGTTGATGGCAATGGGAAAGGAATTATAGTTCAGGGCAAGAGCTGTAATCTACTTGATTTAATCTATGATATGGTTACAAATCGTAAAGGACTATTATCATTTGACGCTCATCTATACAACTTTCTAAATACATTAAACTTCCCCAAAAGTCTTATGGGCAATAGACAAATTCTAAAAAAATTAAATGAACATGCATCAACAACAACATCAACACCATTAAAATATGAACATGAAGAAGAAGAACAAGATTTTAAATCAATCTAGGAAAATACTAGCACACCTAGTGGAAACTTGACAATGATGGGGAGGAAAAAGCGAAACGTATCATGTCATCATCACCATCCACAACTAGTATACAAAAGGGTAGCGGACTTCACACAACGTGTTTACGTTCAAAATGGTTGAAGTTCTGAAAGGTGTTTATGAAAATATTGGTGAGGTGGGGAGTTTAAGTTCCCCCACCACTCTTTCCAAAGTCACTGGTGTTCACACTAAAAGTGTACAAGACTATCTACAAAATGAATCAAGTTACACTCTGCATAGAAACTCATAGACTTCGTGCTAATCATTATCGAAAAACTAAAGCCTTTTACCCATTGCATATAATGCAAGCGGATCTCCTAACTCTAGATGAGATTAAACGACGTCACAATACGCCGTACAAGTACATTCTACTTGCAATCAGTGTTTATAGTCGTTATGCATATGCAATTCCATTGCGATCAAAGAGAGGCGTTGAAGTTGCTCAGGCCATTGAAAGTATTCTCGAACAGGATTCATATAAAAAAATTCAAACGGATCGTGGTAGTGAATTTGTTAATCCCCATGTTGCAAAAGTACTAGCGAAATATAATACACTGCTCTATCATAGTCATAGTCCTATAAAGGCTGCATTGGCCGAACGATTGATAAGAACTATTCGGCTTTTATAATTTCAAGATATTGTACATTGAAAAATACACCGGCTTTTATTCATGATTTAGATAAAATCATGTTGATTTACAATCAATGACCTCATCGATCATTGTCCAAATTCAACCCCAACTGAAGTTCATCATTCTGATCATGATACAATTGACACTTTCTTAAACAATATTCCAATGAAACGATTGTCAAGAAGAAAAATAAACTCAATGTTGGTGATACTGTTCGAATTAATAGAACAACTACTGTTTTTGAAAAGGGGAATTACTTGTGGTCCACAGGACTTTTTAAAGTGGCAAAAATCCTAGACACTAAACCCATAACTTATCGTTTGCGCGATACCAAAGATGAAGAGATTCTCGGCGGCTTTTATGACTATGAACTACAAAATTTAAAAATAATAGTGAAATCTATCAAATTTAAAAGATATTAAAGACACGTACTCGCAGGGGTAAGAAACAGTTACTTGTTCGGTGGCTAGGATACAACTCTGATTTTGATTCTTGGATCGGTGTTGAAGATATTGACAATGCTCAATGATTTCTATGTGACTTTTATGTCCAATGTTTCCGATCCTCTCTACAACGACTTGAATACGACAAGTGATTTTTGGACGAAACTCTCCCCCGCCATCAAATTTGACGGTGCGTATGAAGTGGCTCTTGTCGATTGTATTCTCGAAAATACCTATGACATCCTGAGAAAGGATCGTGTGTATGATATGAAAGTTATACCATTCGATTGGACACCCTTTGTCGACTATGAATGGGTTGAAGCACTTAAATCTAGCGAATATCCACATGCCAAATTGAAATATATTGAATACGATAATATAACAGATTTGTTTCGTATAATAAATAGAAAAATCTCATATCGTAGGAATGGTAAATTCCATTTTAATTATTCATTGGAACACCATAGGATTTACATTATCTCACCTCTTGACACTGAAATAATTATTCTCAATGATAATCTGAGAGACGTTCTTGGCTTTAAACAGAATATGATCAATGGGAAAAATGCTGGCACCGTTTACGGGATGAATCAAGTTATTTTTGCTGATTATCCACCTGGTTTCGCCTCGGACTCTTGCATATTTCTCTATGCATCCTTTGTGGAAAAATCGAGAGTCGGTAATTCAAATGTACCCCACCTACGTGTTCTTGAACGAAAAAAACATCTCATGAACTTGTTCATCACTATAATATAAAGCATCTTCAGTATGTTCCTGTAAACACTTCGTATTTGGAACTCTGTCAGTTAACACTAAGAAGTGAATTGGGTGATCCTCTAGCAATAACAAAAGATTTAGCAGTGATTACTTGTCATTTTCGACCCATTGTCAGCGACAGCACAATCACCTAAAATGAATAATAGAAGAATTCCATTTGTCTGTCCCGATATCGATTGCTATGTTGGTGCTTTGAGTCCACGTCAAATAGGCAATGGATTTGACTACTACAAGGGGCGTACTACAATGTCTGGCTATGGTCTTGGTAGCTGGATTGCTAGGCTATTTCGTTCTGCACTACCCCTTGCCAGAAAATATCTTGTACCTGCTGCATCAAATTTTGCTGCCTCCAAACTACAGGACTGGGGGTCGGGCAGGAATTTCAAGGAGAGTGTTAAGGAAAATATTAGATCTTCAGCAAGAGCCGTTGGTGAGCATTTAAAATCTCGGCAAAATGGGGAGGATTGAAAAGGATGCGTGTGCGTCATTCACTCATCAGTCTCCACCCAGGCGGGAAGCGAAGGACATCAACAAGGACTTTGAGGAATAAAAACAAGGAAGACCAATAAGCAGAAGAAGGAGAAAAAGAAAAAGATGTTAGATCAAAGAAGGACTTCTTCTCTTAAGATGACTCCCCCACAAGGAATCATATCCATCAATCAGTTCCTCATTGAATCTATTCAATGCTGAAAATGTTGATGTCAGTGTCAAGTATGGCTACTATGAACAATTTCACCCCCAACAACCCCTCTCGGAAAATATACACTTTCAAATATTTTCCAATGAAGACTATGTCATTGATTTGTCATCAACATTTATTGATTTAAATGTTGTGGTGAAGAAAAAGTCAGATAATACAACTCCAACTGTTGCCGACGGTCTCTCCTATGAGAACTGTATTCTACACAATCTATGCAAATAAATTAATGTATTTATTAATGGAACTTTGGTGAGCACTAGCAATAATTTATCCAACTATGCAAGCTACATACAATTTATGATGATGACACCAAAGGCATACAAGGAGTTGAGAGGACAATCATTGGGCTATGAATATCGATCAGGTGTTGATACTGATGGCGAGTTGACTACTGCAGTGACCTAGGAGTATCATCTGGTTGGAAAATTATATCATGAGATATTCAATGTATCCCAATGGCTACCCCCCAATGTCAAGATTGACATAAAGTTACAGCTGGCCCCATCGAATTTCATTTTGAGAAAAAACACTTCCAGCAGCACCCGATGCAAATGTCATTATCACATCGGCAGTTTTCTCACGTCCGAAAACAACAGGTTATGAGCTCTGTTGCATTGGCAGTGGAAAAGCTAAGAGCCAATGGCAACAACATTAAACTTCTTGTCCCCCATATGATCACCAATCAACGTCACATTGCCACCGGCTCTCGTAGCTATAGCGATTCATCATTTATCAATGAAGAAATCCCATCAAAATTGGCTCTGGCCTTTGTGAAGAGTGGCAGTACCGTTGGATCCTGGACTGCATCCCCCCATGATTTTAATTTTTTGGTCTATCTAGCCTTGTGTGCAAAGTGAATGGTATTCCATTATACACTCTATCTTTTGACAATAAATCCTGTAGAACTCTGTCAACTTTATTGAAAGCAGTGGGAAAAACATTATTCAAAATCAACGAAGAGTACAGGATTTAACGACTAAGATATGTGGCTTTCATGCACTACTCTTTTTCATGTTCAGATGTCGTGGCTATACCTACAAGCAGTTTCTCGACATCTACGTTGACTTACCTCGATTGAACGACTTTCTAGTGGAAAATATACTTACAAGCGTATTTAATATTGATTTTAGTGCCCTACGAATAAAATGTTCTAAAAATGTATGTGAAACTGTTTATTAATAAATGATAAAAAATTTATATACATGATAAAACGACTTTTCTACTCTTTAGATTTCATCTTCTACTAGGTATAGGTATTTGTCGACAACAACTAGTGCAGGTAGATTTTCTGAATTCACAGTGTACTGATCCTGATGTACTGCAATGTCGGGTTACATTTTCTACAGTAGAGTGTAACTTCACTCTTATCATATCTCTTTGTATAGTCAATGATACTATTCTCATTTATTCTATAGAATTCACATGTTTCAATTAGCTTATTTGAAGCAATTTCACAAACAGTTTCCTCAAGTGTCGGATCACATTCCGTCACAGCCAAATAAAAATCAGTGGGCTTATAATCATAACACCCATTGTCTCCACAACGATGACGTAGAAACCAAATTCTTTTGTTGTTCCAACAGTTGAATCGCTGACCCGGCTCCTCCTCCCACAACAATCTAAAACCACGACGATACCAATCTCGTAGCAATAAACTAAAATCACGCTTAGGATTCTTTCCAATCATACCGGGATATGTATTCTCCCACTGATTACATTTATCATAGTGACAATTGGAGCATAGGTGGGCCACTAGGATGAGAGTCGCACACCTCTTCAATACAGGAATTACAACCTTTAATTTGTACAGCATATCCTCTATGCAATTTACACGGGTTGCATAATCTACACTTTTCATCACACTCATCAATCATTGTGCAATTCTCACATGATGACCAGATGCCCAGTGTGTACATACATAGCGGACATGTATGGAAAATTTTTCCATGTGTTGACACTCTCACTGCCACAATGAAACTGAGCTAGCAAAAACAAAAAATTGTCTGAGATAAAGAGAGAGGAGTAAATCATCCTTGAACACCATCTTTCTCATGAAAAAAAAGTCCTAATTTCCTAAACTAATGTTTTAAAAGCATATCCACAATATCATTTTTCCGTGTCGTGATCAATATATCAATAAATTGTGTAAATGCATTTGGACCACGATGTAGAAGCTTCATACAATAGTCTAATGATGGAGAATCAGTTTTCATTATATCGACAAGCATTCCCCGAGAAAATATCTTCCTTTAAATAGACAGCTCTAGAAAATCGTCATCTAGAATCAAAAGTTTTTCCATAAGCACTAGATTCCTCATGATTCACTCTTTCTCAAATATATCCATTTTTTAGAGTCCTAACACTCTCACAACCAACTTCAGACTAACCAGAATTTTTTCTACTCTAAAAAAATATACGCTAGTCTACTATAGAAAGAAAAATACCTTTGATTTAGAAACAATTTTATTGAGCATAATTACAATAATAATATTCACTGATGCAGTTTGTTCTCATCAATATATTTCGATAGGAAATCTAATGCTGACCGAAGTTTATTTATATACACAATATTCACTTTTCCAGCAAAACATAGTTGCTCCTCCTGCTTAAATTTGCTTAATGATATCACGTATCTAGCATACATATCGTCCCATTCAAGGCATAGTCTACAGCCTCCGGTTATTTCCACAGCCACATTGGGTACTCGTATATTGCTGCTGCTGCCGGCTCCATCATTAATCTCCAATAATGTAAATGCACCACTCATTTTTCTCGACTAATATCCTCTCAAATAAACTATTCTCTCTGAATTCAATTCTCTTACTAATATGAATTGTAAAGAAAACCATTCCTTTTTATTCAAATCCAATCACCAATCAAGTTATCGTATATTGAGCAATTATCGCTGTCTCTGATTGGCTCCTAAAAATGTCTACGTCAAACGGTACAATCTTGTGCAATTCTTATCAATAACAAAAAACCAGTTTCTTGTATGCTTCATATCTATTATACTTTTGAGCATATTCTTGTAGGCGTGGATGTAGGGTTGAATGTAGGGTTGAAATCAGCATATACATTACTACTGATCATACTGAATAATTCTATAAACTGTGCTATGCAGGCAGGATGATTTTTGAGTATCTCTACTCTTTCTTTAAACTATTCTAAGGAGTAGGAAATTGCATAAAGACAAGTTTACATCTTTTACAATTTATGGAAGCAATAAATCTTTTTGCAATTTTGGTTTGAATCTGATTTTCTTTTAAAATTAAATGCGTAATAATTACATTATTATTTACTAAATAAAGTAATCCCTTTGCCAGGAATCCTTGTTGTTTAAAATTTACTGTATTTTGTTTCATTTTGCATACAATTTAATTGCTCTTTTTATTTAAAAGTTTTTTTCCTAAAAGTATTTAAAAATAAACTTATTCCTACAAAAGAAATATCCTGAAATATATTCCCTGTCCCCCAACCCACACTGCTTTTTCGGCGTCTGGCCCCCTCGAAATTTTTCCGCCGACGCCCTTGCTAAATAAGTGTATTATTTCCTGTCAATGTTTTATAAAACGTCTTTACGTTTTTCTTTAATTGAAAGTTACGCGCCTGAGAAAATTTGGCTCATTTTCGAAAAAGGGGGAAAGAACCCCTAAAAGTTATAGAACCTTAATGAAAATCACACCATCATATTCAGCGTATCAGAGAACCCTACTGTAGAGGTTTCAAGCTCCTATCTACAAAAATGTGGAATTTTCCATTTTTTGCCAGAAGAAAGATCACGGATGCGTGTTTATTTGTTTTGTTTTGTTTTTCTTTTCCCCAGGGGTAATCTTATTGACCCAGGGGTCCTAGAATATCGTAAGTGGGCTCATTGGAACGGAAATTAAAAGTTCTAGTGCCCTTTTTAAGTGATCAAAAAATGGAGGGCAACTAGGCCCCCTCCCACGCTCATTTTTTTCTCAAAGTCACCCAATCAAAATTTTGAGATGGCTATTTTGTTAAGCATAGTCTAAAATCTAATAAATATGTCTTTTAGGATGACTTAACCCCCCACAGTTCCCAGGGGAAGGGCTGCAAGTTATGAACTTTGCCCATTGCTTACATATTGTATTGGTTATTGGGAAGTATACAGACATTTTCAGGAAGGATTTTTTTTCTGGTGGGGGGGGGGCTGGAGGAGGGGGTTACTCGGGAGAATCTTTCAGTGGGGGATGTTTCTTTGGGTTAAGGGACATTTCTATGAAGGGGGGGCCGGATTTCCAAGCAATATTTAAAAAAAAAAAAAAATGATCAGAAATTAAATTTAGAAAAAACAAGTCTTTTCAACTGAAAGTAAGAAGCAACATTAGAACTTAAAACGAACAGAAATTATTACGTATATAAGGGGGTTCTCCCCAAGTCAATACCTCACTCTTTACGCTACTGTTTTTTTTAGTGCTTTCAAAAGAGCTATCTATTCTAATTAAAACGGCCTTTGTGGTTCAGGGGTTTGTGAATTGATTTTTTTTTTAACTTTTAACGTAAAGAGCGTGGTATTGGCTAAGGGGAGAACCCCCTCATATACGTAATAACATATACGTAATAAAAAAAAACAATAAATAAAAACAAGCGATACGGCTAAAAGTAATTGGAACTTTTAAAAACGGAATTTGATGTCAATAAATGTATCAAAAGAATAGGCTTATAATGCTGATTCTAAATATATAAATTTTATTAAGTTTAGTATTACTCATCAAAGGCTACGAGCCTGAGAAAATTTACCTGATTTTTTAAACAGGGGGGAAACATCCCCTACAAGTGAAAGAATTTTAATGAAAATCACACCGTCAGATTCAGCGTATCAGAAAACCCTATTGCATAGGTTTTAAGCTCATATCTGCAAAAATCTGCAACTTTGTATTTTTTGCCAGAAGAAAAATATACGAATATAGAAGTTCGTTGCGTAAGTTAATTTGTAAATTACGTCAGAAGCAAATTTAGAGACAGCCATTTAGCAAAAGAAAAGTAAAATTTTTTATGCAAATTTTGTTTACTTATTCATGTACGGTGTGCCAAAATAAAAGCTGCATTAACTAAAAAAACGATCAGAAATTAAAAAAAAAAACAGTTTTTTAAACTGAAAGTAAGGAGTAACATTAAAACTTAAAATGAACAGAAATTATTCCGTATATGAAAGTGGCTGTCCCCACCTCAACGCCTCGCTCTTTACGCTAAAGTTTGACTCTGTCTCACAACTTTATTTTTTTAAAACAATAAAAACTTTAGCGTAAAGACCGAGGCGTTGAGGAGGGGACAGCCCCTCTCATATACGGAATAATTTCTTTTCGTTTTAAGTTTTAATGTCACTCCTTACTTTCAGTTTAAAAAACTTGTTTTTTTATTTATTTGACTAATGGCTGATGCTGAGAGGGAAACAAAATTCTATTTATCTGTCCGCTTTTTACCTTTTTTTGCGATTTTGTCTTTTAAAATCGGGGTGAGAGCTGGAAACCCTGCTCCTACAATTTGCAGAGTCAAGTTAAGGACCGCCTTCTAAACCCGTTTGTATTCATCAACAGATAACCACCCCATTTTTTCACAGTAAAATCTCTTCTTTATAGCTAATTTTCGGTATTCAAACCGTCCGGCCTTAATGGATTGAAAAAAACTTTCCTATTAATTCAGGTCTGAGGAGACCAAAATGACGTCAGAATTGAAAAACTCCATTACTTAGTATACCATGTTCTTCCGAAGCGAGGTCAGAAGGGGTAAAAAAAAAATATCATTTGTGGCATTATAAAAATATAATACATAATTTTAAAAAATGCAGAAATGTAGTTCTAAGCAGGGGCGTCCTGAGGCTCATTTTATTGGGGGGGGGGGGGGGGGCAATCTTCGTAAATTTTACCCAATTGCTATCTGATTTATGTCGAATTTTCTGAAGAAATCAAGAATTTTGCAAAATTTCGGCCGATTTTTGCAAAATTTTACCGAATTACTACCTGATTTATGCCAAATATTCTGCAGAAATCAAGATTTTGCTAAATTTCGACAGATTTTGCAGAATTTCTGCCAAAATTCTCGCCTTCGGCGAAAATTTTTACCGAATTACAAAAAAGCTGGGGGGCGGTGCACCCCTCCCCCCCCTTCGGGATGCCCCTGGTTCTGAGTGATGGAATTTTCCAATGTTATTGAACAAGTGGTGTCAGAAATGGGATATGTTCCGTCTTTAAATATATGTTTTGATTTGCCAGACGTTCTCTAAATACTTTCTCTGCTGAATTACCATTGGAAATTATATCTTCCGGTAATTTGATTTCATTGAAGTCATTTTGGGGAATATTTACATTTCCCGGGTCCAGGATGTACTTTGCAAATGCTTCCTATTCAGGATCGACACGTGTTTTTCTAAGGAAAAATAGAAATACTTCCAAAGATTACTCTTTTTTATGGACTAATCAAGCGTTTTACGGTGGTTGCTTCGGAGTTGAACAGGTAAAGACTGACAGGAATCACCGAATTTTACAGGAATCAACTAGAATTTTTCCTCCTTGTGGTAGTTTTGGACCACAGTTTATATAATTATCCAGTATGATCTTTCCCTATCTCACCCATTAAAAAAGCCCGGACCGAACTGCGAGTGCTCAGAGAAAGTTTTTGCAGATATAAACATAAGCGGCATTAGATCTTTTCACGGGTAGACAAAGAATACGGAACAAGGAACAAGTACTGACAAAAACCACTGGCCGGCTCAACCAATAAGTGGACAATAAGTGCAGAAATAAGTGGGAGGAGCTTTTTTTTCGCACCGAGAATGAAGAGCCAGAAATCATCTGCGGTAAACTCACTGGATAAGTATATAAACTGTGGTTTGGACTTACAATGGACCGTGTAAATCATGCTTGGGTAGCATCAGTGCTTCGTCTCGTAGGAAAATTTCCACTTGAGCTAATTTTCACGCATTTTTTGAACCAGGCTTTTTTGCTGGAAATTGAATCTGAGGAAAGTGGAACTTTCAGCCAAAGGTCTTTTGTGTTGTTTGTGCAAATGGCAATAGAGTTGATCTGATTCTAGTAAACGCCATACATTTTAATTTGCGATTTTCAACACACATAATGTGATACAAGGTTTTATACACAAGTGGTTTACCGGTATCGCCTGACCCATCTATGAAAAAAATATATATATATATATAGTCATATTTTTTATCTAACATAATTAGGACATATTATTAACATATATATATATATATATATATATATATATATATATATATATATATATATATATATATATATATATATATCCGGCATAACTAAGCGTCAGGCTTTTTTTATATTGATTCTCATGGTCCCTGTCTTCAAACCAAGGCTGTTGTCCCAGTGAAGTCGTAGGTTGATTTACATCATCCTCAACTACTCGTATTTTCATGTAACCTTTAGCATAATTGTGTTTACCCTGCAATATTTCTGCCGAGAGATCCATTAGGTTACGAGAGATCCCATAATTTAGAAGATGTGCAGGGCGTTGGTCAACAGCTTCTTCGTGGTCTAAAAAGTACATTGGGCCATATGAAGTTGGTTCAAAATCCCCTTCAGGGGTTTGTGACGGATGTGCCTCTAAACTGATATTGCGATAAATTTGTCCAGCTAAAGCGGAACATGAGCTCAAGTTTTAAATTCATTTATGGAACTCTTGAGAGAACATCCTAAAAAGTAACATCCTAAAAAGTTAAACCCATTCATTTGGAATTGTGGAGGCTGCAATGCAATTCGACCATACTAGCAGCAATCTCCAAATGAATCATCTTTGTTTGCTAGTCTTTTCTCAGAAAAAGCCAGGGCTCCAAAATGAATACATACAACGTTGAAGGGCCAAAATGGGTTCTGATTGACTTTTGTGTAGTTTGCGGCATCTCTGTAGGTTTGTGCTGGGTTTTGTGCGATAGCTAGTGGGCGTCGAAACTTGCAACGGCGTTGTTCTTCTAACCGCAATTTTCTCTGTTCTTGACTTTCGTTTTTGACCAGAAGATAAATAAAAAAAAACAAGTTTTTTTAACTGAAAGTAAGGAACGACGTTAAAACTCAAAGCGAACAGAAATTATTCCGTATATGAAGGGGCTGTCCCCTCCTCAACGCCTCGCTCTTTACGCTAAAGTTTTTCATTGTTTAAAAAAAAAATAGAGTTGTGAGAAAGTCAAAACTTTAGCGTACAGAGCGAGGCGTTGAGGAGGGGACAGCCCCTTCATATACGGAATAATTTCTGTTCGTTTTAAGTTTTAACGTCGTTCCTTACTTTCAGTTAAAAAAACTTGTTTTTTTAATTTAATTTTTGAACGTTTTTGAATTAATGCAGTTTTTGATTATGGCTCACCGTACATGAATAATTAAAACAAAATTTGCATATTAATTGTACTTTTATTTGGTTAAATGGCTTTCTCGAAACTTGTTTAATTTTATTTACGAACGTTTTTATTAGTAATAAATATACGTAACTTACGAATTAACTTACGTAACGAACTTCTATATTCATAAATTTTTAACACGAATATCAGGGGGTTTCCCCCCTAGTCAATACCCTGCTCTTTAAGCTAAAGTTCGAATTTTTTTTTTCCAATTCTTTAAAAATGACCCCTTAATCACAATCAGTTGATCAGTTGAAAAACTTGTTGTTTTTTTATTTAATTTCTGATCTTTTTCTTTAATAATGCTGGGAAATCCGGCGCCCCCTTCATAGAAATGTCCCTTCCTCCATGAAAACTTCTTCATGGAAAGATCCTCCCATATAGCCACCGACCTACCCCTCCCCCACCTACCAGAAAAAATCCCCCCTGAAAACGTCTGTATACTTCCCAATAACCAATACTATATGTTAACATTGAGTTAAGTTCATAACTTTCAGCCCTACCCCCGGGGACTTTGGGGGATTAAGTCATCCTAAAAGAACATTCTTATCATATTTTCGACCATGCTGAACAAAATGGCTATCTCAAAATTTTGATCGGATTTTTGAGGGTGACTTTGGGAAAAAAATGAGCGTGGGAGGGGCCTAGTTGCCCTCCATTTTTTTTGGTCACTTAAAAAGGGCACTATAACTTTTAATTTCCGTTCCAATGAGCCCTCCCAAATTTTGATATTCTAGAACCATTGGGTCGATAAGATCACTTAATTTCCGTTTCACCCTAAAAAAAAAAAAAAAAAAAAAAAAAAAAAAAAAAAAAAAAAAAAAAAAAAAAAAAAACACATCCGTGATCTTTCTTCTGGCACAAAATGAAAATTCAACATTTTTGTAGACAGGAGCTTGAAACCTCTACAGTAGGGTTCTCTGATACGCTGAATATGATGGTGTGATTTTCATTTAAGGTTTCTTAACTTTTAGGGGGTCTTTCCCCCTTTTTTCGAAAATCAGTCATATTTTTCTCAGGCGCGTAACTTTTGATGGGTAAGATTAAACTTGATGAAACTTATATATTTGAAATCAGAATTAAAATATAATTCTTTTGATGTATCTATTGGTATCAAAATTCCGTTTTTTAGAGTTTCGGTTACCATTGAGCCGGGGTCGCTCCTTACTTACAGTTCGTTACCACGAAATGTTTGACTAAGCTGGTGCCATGAAGCACCACCTAATACAATAAGGGTAATTAAGGGTAAAACTAAGGGCAATTTCACTAAGGGAAAATATCTACAAAATGAGAATATTCGGAAAGAAGGTTGTTAGCCCATAATTGTTGAGAAAGAAGGAAACTTTTAAATTTCCTATTTATGAATCTTTCGCAACGACCAAGTTGTCAAAGTTTTACCTCTTTCCAATCGTTGGTTTTTCTATTTCATTCTTGACCGCGTCAGGAAACAAAAATGTTCAGAAAGGTTCATAAAAAACATATCTTTTTTAGAAAATAAAACAAATATTTTAAATCTTTTACAGGCAATCAATATTCGAGTTAAATCAGATAATAACTAGATTTTGTTCATTGGGCGACCTGAAGCACTGTTGCAACGTTAGTCGGCTTTGGTTTCTTGACCACCAATGAAATGCTGTATTTACCACCCCTCCCGGGTTTTAAATGAAGTGTCCCAAAACAAAATTGCTCAAGATTGAAAATTCTTGCTTGATTCCTGCCACGGTCAAGGCACTAGCACATATTTAGTAAAGAACGAAGTGTCCCCGGTTTATTATTTGTTTCTTATGAATTGAAAACCAACACCTAAAAAAAAAAAAAAAAACAGTTAGAGGAAGCAGTGCAGCACTGGCTTAGCAAAGAGCCATGTGACTTCAAAAAAATTATTTCTGACGTTCTTTTTTCTCCCGACGACTTCATATGAAAGGGATGGGCGTAAAAAAATTTAAAGGGGGCTTTTTTGATTGGAAATAAAGGTTACAGTGCCTTTTTAAGAGTCACAAGTCTTTGGAGGGCCACCGGCCTCCCTCCCGAGCCCCTTTTGCTACCTTTCCCCCGCAACCCATAAAAAAAAAATGATCAAAATATTATTCTAGCAATCAACGTCAGAACAGTTTGAAAAATCCAGTTAATATGCCGCCGAAGATTCCATAGCTCTGAAAGCCTCTGGGGCAAGGGCCGTAAATAATACAAGTTGCCAATTGTTTACAAATTAGTTTAAAAACGGAAAAGTTGCCAATTGTTTACAAATTAGTTTAAAAACGAAAAAAGGGGGCTTGATTGATCTTCGGGTGTGCAATCGGCTTGAAACTTTCTAGGGAACAATCTCCAGGTCAGAAAGACCAAGTATTTGTTTGTGGAAAGGGGGCTAGGGGATCTGGAAACAGGCCAAAAACTGTGTACCTTATCTGTTTAAAACTCAGAAGGGTAACCCCTTGGACCAAGAGGAACTTAATATAAAAAAAATATAAATAACGGTTAAATAAGCCCAATAATGGCTAATTAATTTCTTATTCGGCTTGAATATAAAACCCTCAAGTCCTTTGGACTAACAGGAGACCAATACCGCAGGAAAAAAAGGAAAAAAAAAAAAAAAATGACCCCGAAAATGGGTCCCGGCAAAGAGCCAGAAAAAAGCCAAAAGGGTTTTTCTCCAATGACTATGTATCGAAGGGACGCTTGTAGAAACTAAGGAGGTAGCTCACTCAACGGAAAACTGTAAGTTTTTTTTTTCTATTGCTCTTTTTCAAGGGTGAAAATGAATGAAGGGTAACCAACGTCCCTTCCCTGCTCTTTGTATCTACCCTTTCCTCCTTGCACTCGCGATACATGATTAAAATTTAAATAGTATTTTTTTTTAGTGATGTGAAAAGGTCTAATGCCTCTGGGATCGACATCCCCTCACAGTCGCAGACGTAACAATCCAAAATTGTGCAAATGATTCTTTGTTCACAATCACAAATAGGTTTTAGTAGAAAAGGCGGCCCAGGTTTGGTTTTGGTTATCTGATCGGCTAAGAGATCTTTGGCATCGCTGTGTGGTAGGCCACGATATCTTGAGTTTCACAAAGGGAAACTCGGCAAACGACACGCTGACCAGTGTAAATCAAAAGATGCCATATGCAGATAATTTTTCATATTATCTGAAATAATTCAGGAATTGCCGGAATGATGTAGTTGAAACTTTCGGGTGGAGTTGGAGAAGGAAGAGAGAGGGGCAATAGGATTCATATTCCATGCATGGTTGCGTAACATGGTAAATCAAAAGACACCTGGGGTTGTCAAGTTGTCAAAATGGCGCATCCGCACCATTTTGGAAACTGCTTTGGGCATCAAGTTAAAACATTCAGGGAGTATTGATGGGGGGGGGGGTGAAGTAGACGTTGAATTATTGTAAAAGGGAGAGGAGTGAGCTAAATAAAAATTATGCGCATCCAGTTTGTCAAAATACCAATGCCTATAATATGTCAGTAACGGCTCGGAGGATGAATTTAAAACTTTAAGGTAGGGTTGAAGAAGGAAGAAAGAGAAGCAAGGAAACTTTAAATTCTATGTTTGGGGAGGGTGCTAAACATATTTTGTCCCTGAAATCTTTCTCACGATGCTTCAAGTAAAACTTTTCTTTCAATTGCTTGGCAAGATGTTTCTTTTTCAACTTGGGCTTAATTCCTCTGTCTAGAGGCGAATAGAGCAGCAACTGTAGTTTGCCACTACAACCTGTCCTAAGCTTTCAGCCAGACTTGTGCATTCCAGCCCGCGCCAGCTTCACCCTCCTCTCCAGCAGTCTACCAAGGTTCCCATAAGCCTGACGTGTAAATACCCAAGGATATTTAACACCTTACGTAACCAGGAAGCCCTCTATCCTTCATCCATACCATGCGCCCTAAATATCATGGGGCAGCTGTCCATCCATCTACTTGTTTCTTGAGTAATCAATTTTTGCGGTGGCAGGTTATTAGCCCACCGACCAACCAAGATGTTGCATGATATGGGTAAATGAGCCGAGTTAAATACTTAGAACTTTGAAGAATTACCGGAGGGTAAAAGTCGCTTCCAAAAAAATCGAAAGAAACCTGAGTGACACTATTGAGCACATAGACTAGAATTGTTTGAGGATAAATCATTTAATTCATAGATAACTATTAGAAAGGTTTAACACTTGATGTTAAAAGATACATTTATTATATCACAGCACTTCTTACAGAAAGACAAAAAAAAAAAAAAAAACTTTACACTCTCAATACATCAACCTCTGTATGTTTGAAAGATAACATAAACAACCTAAGAATTTTTACTAAGACATTGGTACAGCATGGGTTTGAGCGTCAGTAAAAGTTCAAATGACCATTTCCCGAGCGGAAACTAAATGGTTGACACAAAGGTAGCGGAAATTTTGCAACAATTTAAATGATATAATACACTACATGGATAATTTCTTAGACCACACTGCCTTTCGATTTACAGAAGTTAACGAAAGGAAATATACTGAAAACGGATATAATATTTACAAGAAAGCAGTGGACAAACTGCTTTGACCACTACTTTTTTTTTTTTGAATTACTGTACCCTTTTTCACTATATTTACACTACATAACCCGTCCAGAGGGGAATTAAATAATATTTATCTAATCTGCGTATTAAGCTAACAAAATTTCTTGAAAACCTTAACAATTATTACAACTTCAAATGAACAATGATCAAGGTTAGTGCGTATTTTAGAAGATATTCTTTCTTGGAACCTTGCCAATTCCTCAATGGTCACGTTGGTATACTTCAAAGAGAAGCAAGGGCAATTTTAAATAGAGCAAAGTTTATAAAAAGTTATAAATAGTTATTTTATACCACATATTGGAACTACAATAAAATTACCTTTAATTTGACACCTTAGATAATCCTAATAATGGTTTCGGCTGGCCATTCTGAAAGATTCGAAATAGGAGCTAGTGCTAGCTTTCGAAAGATTGTAATTTCTTATAAAATGGCCGGGTTTAAATTGTCAGTGTAAGCTTTTATTTAAACTGAAAAAATACTCTTGCTTTAATACACCAGGTGATCCTCTGGATTTTTTCTATTTGTAGACAACTTTGCACCACGTTCCCTTACCCCCCCCCCCCCCCCCCAAATTCTATGTTTCAAAAACAAATTAATGCTGGGACTAAAAGTTGCAGTAAGTTTGTAGTTCTAGACGACCTTTTAAAAAGTGTAAGCTGCGCATGTTCACAATGATTCATACTTTTACTGTTGTTGTTTTCATCTTTCAAATTTAAGATTTTAACCTCAAAATTGGGCTGGTTAACAAGGATTCATAGTTTTGCTAGTTTTTTTTATCTTTTAAATTTAAGTTTTTACTTCGAAATTATGCACCAAAAACTCATATCATTGTGTCTAGATGATCTTTTGGCTAACTTCAATGGTAGAATGACTCATGATGCCACTGGTAACTCAAGTTAACACAATACTAGAACGTAAATGCAACAAATGCTTTGCTTCCTCAACTTACATTTTGAAGAGAGTTCGAATTTATTCAGGCTTAGAAAACAAGGCTTAGAAACCAAGACAAAGACGGGGAAAAGCTTTTACATTTAACGTTTTAAATTGTGATCTAATCTGTTGGCTCAGAAAGTTTTGCCGTTTCAAAATATTCACACCTTGTGCCTTCCTCCCCTTTACCCTTTCTTCCTAAACTTGTGCTTACTAGGCACAAGTTTACTACTAGGGGGAGCCAAATACTACTAGGGGAGCCATAAGCTCGATAAAGTTGAAGATTACAGCGCCATATTTAAGAGTAATTTGTATGTGAGAGGTTGCAATAGCCGCCAAAAAGGATCTCTAATCTGGACCAACTCTAAATAATTCATTTTTAGATGAGCGATTAGTTCGGAGAGGGGATGAACATCCAAACATAAGCAAAAGTAGAGCAGCCTGCAAAAATTAACAAATGAATTTCTTGGGAGAGGGATTCAAATAATTATTAATGCCTTGACAGATATAAAATATTAGCCAGGAGCCGTAACAGCTTAAGAGTTTGGTCTCCTCAAATGCATACAAGTTTAGCTTTTTTATCATTGTATATTTCTCGTTGAAGCTTCTAAAGATCATATAGTCAGTGTGGATTTCTGACAATTTCCTAGATAATTAATAAATTAAATAATTATAAAAGATAATGTTTTGATTAATAACATAAAAGAATCCAAATATCTATTTAGATACCTATCTAAGAATTATGCATATCGTACCTTTTTACCAGTTGAAAAATCAGAAACTTTCATTTTCTCTATTTGTTTCTTTCGACTGTTGTATAATAACATTTTATAATCTTGTCTGAAATCTCTTTATTCCCAGGCATCCTGAAACCCGTCTGCCACATCGAAATTTGACCCCTACCAGAACTTAAATTTAGGAGCAAAATAAACCATTAAAAAAATATTCGATACTTTCATGGTTACTTCCGTATAGCTTCTAAGAGTTAGATTAGATTAAGAAAAATTACCCAATAGCTGCTTCAAATGACCGGTTAAAGAGAAAACTCCCATAACAAGAGTAAATGCAAAAAGCTAAGTTACACAAACATAATAAAATGCCGTTGACTCAATTGATTCTAGAGTCTTCTATGTTATATATGTAATCCAGTAAGAGTAATTGCAAGGATTGGGAGGGGCTGGGTAATTGAAAAGCAAACCAGTTAATAAGAATAGGAGCCAGAAGGGTCTAAAAGGCTTATAATGGTTCAAAGAATAGCAATGCAAAAAAGCATACCAATGATCAGAGCCGTTATAAGGAAGGGATCGGAGTAAGCTAACCCGGGCGCCTTGGCTGGGGAGAGGCTGCAGATTGGGCTTCTGATTTTTCATTTGTGTTTTAGTTGGGAGGGGGCATTAAACTATTTCGTCCCGGGTACAACCAACCCTAGGAACGACCCCATCATTGGTACATTTTTACTAGTCCAAAAATAAAAACTATTATTCACTCTAATTAGTTATTTTGCCTGCCGAATCACTGAATTTTTAGATCAGGTCCGAAATAGAAGTGGACAGGATGCTAATGGATAAAGTCAAATTAGAACATCTGTTTTTCTCAGAACATCTGAACATCACGTTTGTCAAAAAAGTTATATAAAACTATTTGGTTTCTATTATTTAAAATCTAAGCAGGATAAACCGCTAATCTTTTGTTATATTTGAATATTTTTTGGTTCTAAACGTGAACGATATTTGATTATTGCAATATGGTATTTAAAAAAACAAAAAAAAAACACGATTAATTATATCTACAAGAGGTGTATGGGTACTTGCGCATTATATCCTACACAACACTATAGACTGCACAAGGAAATACTACAGGAAACCAGTCAAACGGGTATTTGCAATGGATAAGTGGATCGCAAAGCGTGATTTCTTATAGTGTTTACAATACTTAAACTGTCGTTTTTTGGGGTTTAGGGGGGGGGAGGTACCTAGATTAGGTTAGGTTACGTATTTAATATACTATGCTTCACCCCCCCCCCCCTCCCCTAATAATTCAATAATAAAAATATTCATCCATATCTTAAATTTTTAGCTGTTCAAGAATGTATATATATTTCTTTCAAACTCCTATTTGAAAACCGGACGTTAAGGTCACACAGTCTTAGTCATTTAGTCACTGTTATTTGTTTACCCAGCAAACAGCCAATTATTGGCAGTGCCTGCCTTTTGCTACAGCAATCAGGAGAACTACATGGCGATTATTTTTCCGCTCATTTTCTGCTGATTTTTCACACACGTTCTTTGTTTTCAAATTTAGTACCCGCTAAGTGTTAAAACTGCATACCGGCTTCAAACATCTTTTGTGCTAAAAATTGAGTTATCGGATTTTCCTTTAGACTTTAAGTCTTTAAGACACATATGGATGAGTAAGCTTCATGGGTGCCCACAGGGGGATAGGGGGGACATGGCCGAACCCTGGAATTTAGACCAGAGTAGGAAGAAAATAGAAGTGTAACAACTAATCAAAGAAAAATAATTTCTTATTTTTGTTTTGTCTTTAAGAACTGCTATGAAACTTGTTTATAATCAATTCAGAATTTAATTCAATTCTTAGATCTTAGATTAACTTAATATAGGTCATTATTTATGTATCTAAAGGAGACCGAAACCGAAACCCGATTTAGGGTGTAGAATAAATACTCTCAAGGGCATTCTTATGCCCTAGCAATAGGGCGACAAGCTTGATAAAGCTTACCACATTTTGGAATTAGTAAACAAATAAAGTTTTATATATATATATATATATATATATATATATATATATATATATATATATATATATATATATATATATATATATATATATATATATATATATATATATATATTATATATATATATATATATATATATATATATATATATATATATATATATATATATATATATATATATATATATATATATATATATATATATATATATATATATATATATATATATATATATATATATATATATATATATATATATATATATATATATATATATATATATATATATATATATATATATATATATATATATATATATATATATATATATATATATATATATATATATATATATATATATATATATATATATATATATATATATATATATATATATATATATATATATATATATATATACAGCGTCGTGCCATACCAGGAGTCTGTTTGGTTTTGGTTTTCACTCACATTTTGTCAAGCTAAAAACGCAAGTGTAATTTTTTCATTCTTTTCCCTTATTTTTAAAATATAATCCTAGTTAAGGGGTAAGATTCTAATTTAGCTTAAGTCTATAATGATCATCCTGTGTCTATTCCATTGGTTGTATCCTATAAGGTCTTTTCTTTCATAATAATGAAACTTAACTTTTAGCTTAAACCTGAACGGGAATTAGTCAAGATACCAGAATTTGTGAATTAAAGATATTGATTTTTTAATAAATCAACAAATAATTAATAATTAATCAACAAATAATTCTAAATAAATTACAAATAAATGGCTTAAATTGAATGGTAAAAACTAATAGTGATTAGTAAAAAATTAGAAAAATAGTAACCATTCTTTTTTTTATAGTAAAACTCTTGGTTTTTCTATACCGGTATAGAAGCACATTTTTGTACCTCTAACTGTTTGAAATATGATCAGTCTAAAGGTATCATGATCAGTCTGGTGGCCGGCGATTACCCCCCCCCCCCCTTCGGTGATTAACCCCTTGGAAAATACCCCTCAGAAAATACCCCCCCCCCCCCCACTCCGGAAAATACCCCCTGCGGAAAAAAGTTTCCAAATTTGAGAATTTTATTTGAGTTTTATTTTATCTCTGCTATTCTGGTATCTCCCCCCCTGGAAAATTTTCTGCGGGCGCCCTTGGTAAGCTTCATCGTAACCAAGAGCAACACAAGCAAAAAAGAGCATATGGATGTGTAAGCTTCAACGTAACTAATTTAATGAATTAGGGTTCATTTTTAATGCCCATGGTACATTATGTAGATTTAAATGAACTTTGAGAACTTAAGAAAAAGTAAATGTAAAATTTTCGCAGTTCATATTATTGACTTACAAATAAATTGAACATACCATTTGTTGCCTTTTTTTATGTTCTTTACAAATATAATAATCACTTCTATCGAAAATTCAAATTTAACCACACCCTAATGAGCAAATATATACCTTGAATTGGAATATAGACCTACCATGAATTGTCGACGGCAAAGTTTCGAGTCGCAAAATTCAGCGCTATTTTTGTCGACGGCATTCGAAAAACTTAAAAGGGTGGAAAATCGTTTTATATTTGACTTGCCTAATAAATGAGGTGTGAATTGTTATAAATAAGTGTTTTTGGAAAATATTACTCTTGAATAACTTATTTATAAACTAGTTGTATGTTTTTAACAACTTTTCAATAACTTAACTAGTGTTGATAACTTCTTCCTGTGGTTACAATTCAGGGTATATATTTGCACATTAGGGGGGTGAGGGTAGGTGAATTTGAATTTCCGATAGAAGCCATTATTATATTCGTAAAGAGCATAAGAAAAGGCATCGAGTAGTATGTTCACTTTATTCTTAAGTCAATAATATGAACTGCGAAAAATTTACCAAAGTAAAAAAGAGCAACAAGTTTGGAAGACCGAAAAAATATCTAGTGCTACAAAACATTTTAAGGAGGGCTCAATTTTAATAAAAGGATCAAGTCCATAAAAAGCAACTGCCAAAAATCAACCTCCCATGTTTCAGTAGCTAAAATTAAATTTCTCGTTTCAGTTATAATTGCGCGCGGTCATTTTAAAGACCGTAAAATCAATTGACTATGATAAACTATGATCATGTCAAGTGAAAAATGAAATTATTAATAAAAAAAAACTATATTTTTATTAGCTTTTTGACATTATTGCTACTAAAAAATTGTAAAAAGAGCTTTTAGGGCCAATTAGTAGCTCCTCGTCGAATAATAAAGGTTCAGCCGAATTAGGGTACCCTTACTGGTACAAAGACGCACTGAGTTCTGGTAAAGGGGGACAAGAGTCGATAAATTATATAGGAATATAAGGAATTGTAGGTTGAATCTTACAAAACTTAACATTTCAGTTAAGAGGTAGGGGGCACTTTCACAAGATTCCTTTCCTGTATTCTTACTTTGAAAAACATAGTACAATATTTTTGATTCAGTTGAATACTAAACCTTCTATATTATATATACAACACATTAACAGATGAATTGCAAGTAATGGGAGGGGGTGGGTAATTGAAGGACAAATATTCAATTAATAAGAAAAGTCAAATAGACTACTACAACTATATTTGCACTATATTCCTATTTTGTACTTCGAAGATTTCAAGATGTTAACTTCACGAAATACAATCATATCTAAGTCTACATTTGTGCTTTCATCCAGTTTTTCGTCAACGGAACTGATTTGCTTAGAGTTTTCATCCCGGCAATTAGGTATGCTCATATCTATCTTGCTAGTGACTGGCTGGTTAATTTGTTCAAGTCCTAGCATTTTCCTCCAAGCCATCTGAAACTAAAAAATTTCAAGTGAATACATCTCTGCATCTATGCCGAGATATTACATGCATGAAGGTTGTAAATGACATTTTTATAAATTCTGAGATAATTAATTTCGGAGTCCTAGCATTTTCCTCCAAACCATCTGAAACTAAAAAATTCAAGTGAATAAATCTCTGCATATATGCCAACATATTGCATGCATGAAGGTTGTAAATGACATTTTTATAAATTCTGAGTTAATTAATTTTGGAGTCCTAGCATTTTCCTCCAAACCATCAGAAACTAAAAAATTCAAGTGAATACATCTCTGCATGTATGCCAACATGTTACATGAATGAAGGTTGTAAATGACTTTTTTTTTATAAATTCTGAGATAATTAATTTTGGAGTCCTAGCATTTTCCTCCAAACCATCTGAAACTAAAAAATTCAAGTGAATACATCTCTGCATATATGCCCAACATATTGCATGAATGAAGGTCGTAAATGACATTTTTATAAATTCTGAGATAATTAATTTGGAGTCCTAGCATTTTCATCCAAACCATCAGAAACTAAAAAATTCAAGTGAATACATCTCTGCATATATGCCAACATGTTGCATGAATGAAGGTTGTATATGACATTTTTATAAATTCTGAGATAATTAATTTTGGAGTCCTAGCATTTTTCCTCCAAACCATCGGAAACTAAAAAATTCAAGTGAATACATCTCTGCATATATGCCAACATATTGCATGCATGAAGGTTGTAAATGACATTTTTATAAATACTGAGATAATTAATTTTGGAGTCCAAGCATTTTCCTCCAAACCATCTGAAACTAAAAATTTCAAGTGAATACATAACTGCATCTATGCCGACATATTACATGCATGAAGGTTGTAAATAACATTTTTATAAATTCTGAGATAATTAGTTTCGGAGCCCTAGCATTTTCCTCCAAACCATCTGAAACTAAAAAAATTCAAGTGAATACATCTCTGCATATATGCCAACATATTGCATGCATGAAGGTTGTAAATGAGATTTTTATAAATTCTGAGATAATTAATTTTGGAGTCCTAGCATTTTCCTCCTAACCATCTGAAACTAAAAAATTCAAGTGAATACATCTCTGCATATAGGCCAATGTGTTGCATGAATGAAGGTTGTAAATGACATTTTTATAAATTCTGATATAATTAATTTTGGAGTCCTAGCATTTTCCTCCAAACAATCAGAAACTAAAAAATTCAAGTGAATACATCTCTGCATATATACCAACATATTGCATGCATGAAGGTTGTAAATGAAATTTTTATAAATTCTGAGATAATTAATTTTGGAGTCCTAGCATTTTCCTCCAAACCATCTGAAACTAAAAAATTCAAATGAATACATCTCTGCATATATGCCAACATGTTGCATGAATGAAGGTTGTAAATGACATTTTTATAAATTCTGAGATAATTAATTTTGGAGTCCTAGCATTTTCCTCCAAACCATCTGAAAATAAAAAATTCAAGTGAATACATCTCTGCATATATGCCAACATATTGCATTCATGAAGGTTGTAAATGACATTTTTATAAATTCTGAGATAATTAATTTTGGAGTTCTAGCATTTTCCTCCAAACCATCTGAAACTAAAAATTCAAGTGAATACATCTCTGCATACATGCCAACATGTTGCATGGATGAAGGTTGTAAATGACATTTTTATAAATTCTGAGATAATTAATTTTGGAGTCCTAGCATTTTCCTCCAAACCATCAGAAACTAAAAAATTCAAGTGAATACATCTCTGCATATACGCCAACATATTGCATGCATGAAGGTTGTAAATGACGTTTTTATAAATTCTGAGATAATTAATTTCGGAGACCACAATGGCTAAGCATGAGTAAATGAAAAAAAGCAACGAAAAAAAGAAGTTATCTTTCGTATTTTTCAAAAAAACATATTTCGCAACCAAATAGAATCTCTGACAGTTCCTTGCCTTACATAAAAAAATTTCGAGTTGATAATCTGATATTTCATTCCATATAGTATATTAATTCTGCCCCAATTTCATCGTTGCTTGAGAAGGGGTCTGTTTTTTTTTTTATCTCAGTGTCTATTTTTAAGGTCTGTCTTTTATATTGCAGCCTTGATAGGTCAGAACTGCTAAGTAAATGTATTATTTGCGAAATTGAAATATGAAACTAAATCAGTAATTAAAGATAATGGCAGACACTCTGTTCAACGAGGATTAATGAATACACAAAATGCTTAACTCTTAGCAATGGACACAATTTTACCAAAATTCACAGGCAAAACTCACCCAATACCTAACCTAATCACAAATACCCAAAAATTATAGACAAGACTAACTAAACACCTGACCTGATCGTCAAAATTCTTTTTGGACGTTTAAAATTTTATCCAAAGGAGAAACTGCCAAATAAGCACAAAATGAGAAACAGAAAATATTAATGAAAGTGTAACAGCTTTAAATAGAGATTGCAGAAAAACGGATCCAAATAACATTGTCACACATGTTTGAACAGACATATGCATTTTTTAAAGAAAGGAAGTATTAATGGCTCATTGAAAGTGTAACAAAGAAAGCATACAAGGACCATAAAAGATTTAGCATAAGGGGTGGTAAAAGGGTCTTAATTTTTTATGATTGCAGAAAAAAAAAACACTGAATTTCTATCCTCTATCCAAAACACTATTCAAAACTGTCTCTAACCTGTGTAACAAAAATGAATGGGCAGAACTCTTAGAAAAAAACGAATTTTGTGATTCCCTATTCAAAAAGAGCAACAATGAGGGAGACCACGTATGCATTTTTTTAAAGAAAGGAAGTATCAAAAAACTCACATAAAAAGTTTGCGTAGCTACATAAAAAAAAATACATCATGAAACTGATCTATTATCAAGCAGGCAATAACAGGAGCAAGTTGTAACAAATTGGTCCTATTTATTTGTTTCCTGCTTACAACCTTATGATGAATTTCATACAAGGACCATTTTCCAAAAGATTCATTTTCCTTAGCTATGGCACCAACGGGAGCAATATTTAAATGTAAGTGTCTTCATTTCACTTTTGAGGTGTGAGTTAGTACTATGCAGTTGGTCTTCCTCTTTCTTTTTCATTATCGGCGTGAAAAAAAAAACTTGTCGTGTAAATTTGAATTTCTATCCCTCTTAAATCTATAAGCAAAATCTTCCCTTTACACTAGAAGCGCCAAAGAAAATTTTATAAAATCAAAAGTTTGCTGTCTCCTCCACCGCGAAAAGGTGCGTGTATTCTAAAAGTCAATCCATACAAAAGTGAATGATAAGGATTGAGCAAACCAGAACTCTAGCTAGCAAAAGGTGTGGTTGATAAAAATGCGATACGGAAGGGGTAGTGAACTAAAGTCTGGATTTAGAAGCTGTAAGTGCGTAAGTATTTATATTTGTATTTTCTTATTGTAAATTTCTTATTTCTTAAGATTTACAGACCAGCCCAAGAATATAGAAAAATGTCTCCAAAAGAGCAAAAATGGCGTAGGCTGTCACATGAGACCTAGTTGGGATAAAAGGATTTTTATTTTCCGAAAAGAAAAAAGTGAATACAACCATAAGTCCTATCAATCACTGTTATTCAGGGGTTGTTTGCAATTTTGAACAGCGATGAAGGTTAGTTTTACGCTTTTAAAACAAGAACGAAAAGACTCAAAAGTTTTAGTAATTTAAACGTTTTTCCTAGCGTATAATGCTTTTACCAAATTATTTTAAGGAATATTTGGGGTTTAAAAGATGGTTTACCTCTCTTACAAAAAATGGAAAAGTTGACTCGGGAATTAGCTTTAATGTTGGGGAAACATGCAAGAGAGGAAAATAAGAATTGGGACGATATACTATTCGAGTCTTTGAAAAAAACGGTTTTCACGTTCTTTAAAAACATGATACAACATCTATCCCATAATTGCAATGGATGAAATACAAAATGTTATATTACAATCTGGACCAATACAAACAAGAAATGGTGGTGCGAATGAAAAAGCTATGGAACAGGTATGACAATTTGGAAGATGCGAAAACAGAACAAAAAGAAAAATATGTCAGGCAGCAAAATATTGTGTTCAAAGATGAAGCAAAAAGTTAAAACGAAATAGGACGGGCCCTACAGGATTTTAAAAATTCTACAAAATAAAACTTCTTATGTTCTTTCAGTATAATGAAAAGGAAGAAGTGGTACACCATAATAGAACGAAAAAAGGATTTTTTCAAAAACCATGGAAATCAGGTTCCTTCAGACGAAGAAATAGATGATTTGTATATATCAGAAGGTATGAATTTCCTGACCTTTTTAACGACCGCAACAATTGGAAGAAGTAGAAGGAGCATTTAGAATTTACAAACTTTTATACTCATCGGATACTAGCGATGAAAGTTAAACACAACCTAATTTTAAAACGTGATGAATCAGAGGTTTTTGGAAGAAATAAAAGAATTATCTTATTTTCATACACTAGATTCACCTATTGTCCAGAAAAATGGCTTTTTGGAGTATCTATGACACTAACGGAGCTAAGTATTTAAATGAGGAAACCAAGTGTCTTCACCTCTCTTTACAAGCTTTAACTGAGCCTTTGTGTCGTATAGAGTTTAGTACTATTATCAGAGTATAAGAGCAAACCTTTCCAATTATGGAGAAAAGTAAAGACCAGAAGGACAGCAACACCTTCTTCAGCAGCACAAGTAGCTAAATCACTATGAAAAAGGCAAAAAGTCTAGAGAACGGAGATTAAAAATATTTGACGAAGCCAACAAACCACGCTCGAATTCAGAATCTTGTAACCACATTATAGAGCCACAGGGAAACTTGTCAATATTATAAGGAAGAGAAACAAAAATTTGGAATCCAAAATTCAGAACAGGAAACGGAAAAAGGAGAAACTAGCGTTCTGCTCAGCCGATTAATATTTGAATAAAAAAATAATGGGAAAAACAGCAAGAGTTTACATATCGGTAATTGCAAAATTACCTTCATATATCACATAAATACAGTATAAGCAAATGGCTGTAATCTTATCTACGAAACATTATGTAGAAGAAATAAAACTTTATCAAGGATCAATTACCAAATAAGGACAGTTGAAACATAAATAGGAAACTAAGATCCGTAAAAGAAATATGTAAATTTGTCACAATTTAAAAAGTATAGCAGCAAGAGTTATAAATTGCGTAAAATGTATAAGCTGGCTGTTTTTCTCGGGTATAACTTATAAGGACAGTTTCACATATTAAATAAAAAGTATAGCACAGTTTTTTTTCTCGGGTATACCATATTAAATAAATTCACAGCATACCACTAATAGAAATAACCAGGGTGAGGAAATTGCAGGCAAAAGACCCCAATGACAAGACCATTGGCGTTTAAAAATGAAAACTGCTAAACGTCTTGTCATTGGGGGGATCCACCAAGATAACCAAATGTATATCAGAAATAAAAGTCAAACTTGGGAGGAGGTTTGAGCTGAATATTCGGATGGAGTCCTACATCCTAGAAAAAAATAGGGTGTAGTGACACTACCGGGGCACTAATTAAAAAAAATACAGGTTACAAAATTAGACCTCCCTTAAAAGTAAGGAGATAATGAATTTGACCATAGAATGGCAATCAGCATAAAAACTTGTAAAAGGAATAGAATAAAACATGAAACATAAATATAGGCTTAGAAGAGATCTATAATACTGAAAAAGCTGAAAAAGACTTGAAAAAACCCTTAGGCTTCATTGAAGTAAATAATCAAAAGAGAAGGAAAAAAAGGGTTCAAGTTGAAAATATAGCCAGACAAAATTAAAGGAGAATAAATTGAACGGAGTCAGTTAAACTTTGTTATACGTGCATAGTAGACTGACCAAACGAGACTAGTACGAAATAATTGTACTAAATAAGCACAAAATAAGTAGCATTAATACTACCGAGCCACCGTGACAGTGGTTAACTCTGGCCGAGATTAATAGAAATATTGGAGTTATGCTCCAAGTAGACAGGAAAAATTATGCTCTCTCATGTGGGAGTAATTTTCGGAAAAATGACTAACAGGGCATGAAAAATTAAAAGAAGGCACATAAATAGCCTAAAGGACCTAAGTTGAAGTTGAAACTTAAGACAAGACCACTAAAAGTTGGAAGTTAAAGTGAAAATAGTCATTGTCACTTGTATGTCTAAAAATAAATTACTGTGTGCCATGAAGGCAAGGTATATGTTCTACAGAAGGGCCACTTTGTTTGATAACAGAATAGCCCAAGAGAAAACTGTGGCCAGAAATAAAAAAAAGTGTGGCAATACTATAAATAATTAATTATTGTGTGTGCAGGTTCATAGTAGTCCTTTTAGCTGTAGCCGATGACAAGAAAACCTGGAAACGTTGTAAGGAGCTACCAAAAGGCAGCCCTGGTAAGCAAACCTTCGGAGTACAGGCACGAGTCAATTGATAGTGTCATAACAGGTAAAAAGATGAACAGCGAAATTTTGAGCTTATCAGATCTAAGCTGTAAATGGAGCCTTGTCCCAAAAAGGACATTAAAGCTTGGAAAAAAAGAGATTACAGACTAATACATTTTTTTAACTGCCTCAATCACCTGAAAATTCGAAAAAAATTAAAAAACTCAAAAGTTTGAATAAGCAAACAGGCATATAGTATGCTAAAAACAGGTAATGACACAAGTTGGTTCAAAATAAAACCTAAGTTGTAAAACAAAGATAAGAAAATGTATATAGTCGTAGATGTAAAATGTATATAGTGGTAAAAAATGTAATTGAGAAAATATATACAGTTATAAATGTATTTTGAAAACCTTTTATAGATATAGAATTGTTATCGTAAAAAAAGAAAAAAAAATTATAAATAAAGAAATTTTAATAGCAAAGTCATGTTATATGAACTATTGCCAAGCCCTTATATATAGGCTGATCATAGTCCTCAATTATAGTGTGTAAATCTATTAGTTAGCCTTGATTTTTTTTTATATTTTTTAATTGCAGTTAAGACATACAAGTTTATCAGATAAAAGTCTTGGTGGACTTATTTTAAAAGTTGATAAAAGAACAAATATTGCAGTGACTAAATATATTGTAAGGGTACATAATTATTGTTTGTGTTTAAACAATTAAGTTATGTAAAAACATAACTTAAGTCATTTTAAATAGAAATGTAAATATAATGAATTAATATGTTGAGTATTTTTGTTTTTGTTCTTTTATTTTGCTTTTTGTATCATTCAAGAAGTATTCTACATTAATCCTTTATAAGCAATTAACAAAAGACTAATTAGAATTAATTCCGATGCTAGTCTATACCGTGTTTTATTTTTTTAAATGCTTTAAGTTTTAACAAGTAGTTAAATACGCTATCTACTTTTACACCTTAAAAAATACTTGTGTAAGTTTATTACACAATGCTTGCGTATATACTATGTTTTTATTTACCAAACTTATTCCATACTGTAACTAAAGTGTTTCTTAGCGAAAAATACTATCTCTCGGATTTAATTAGCGGTTGACGGACCATCCACTGCCTCCTAGACTGTCGACATTAATCCACTGCCTCCTGGACTGTCGACATGAATCCACCTCATCCAATACCTGTAACAGCTGAGACTCATAAAAATACAACATAAAAATACAAAATAGGCAATGCCTGCCTTTTCACGATACTGAACAACAAACAGAACTGACTGAAAAATTACAAACTAGTTAATTGGAAGGATATTCAATATAAAATACATAGTCTGAGTATTTGATTTGTTTGGTAACAAAAAAGGAGATGGAACCTATTTTTTCAGTACTCATAATCCTTTATTCTGTTGTCTCTGGAGTGGCAGTATATGGCTCCAGATGTATTGGAATAAACGAGTGGGCAAAAATAAGGTAAGAATGTACTAGGGTAAAATAGACGGACCTCAATGCATTATAAGGTACAATAAACTTCAGGTATCATACATTTCATAATTCTAACATTTCTGCTTAATTTGAACTGAATATGGCTAATATGGTGCTAGTATGACAGGTTTAATCAATGATAATTCCTAAGTAACCTACAAAGCTAACACGCTCAATACGCACGTTGTTTGAAGCCTCAGCTTACTGGAATCCAGGACAAGAAGTTGAAGTACGAGAGTAAATAATAATTGTCTTCTTCTTAGAATTTGCCGTCAGACGATTAGGCTTAAACCACAACAGAATTCTATCAATTGACTGACATATATTTTGCCGAAGCATCAGATCATTCGATCCAGAGACACTACAACCCGTGTCATCAGCAGACAACACAATAAGCCCCAAATCTTTTGACGGCTGACCCAAGTCATTGATATAAATCAAGAAAAGCAAGGGGCCAAGTACAGATCATTGAGGGACCCCAACGTTGTTCGACTGCTGCACTGTTCTTGATGTGGAGTCACCGTCGGCAACGAATTGTGCCTTATATGCTACCATATATCTTGATTTCAAATAAAAATATGTTTTTGAGGAGGACACTCCCCCACAACCCTCAGGGCAAGGGTTTTAAATTCTGCCCTGGGGGCATATAAGGTTTTTATAGAAGGCTTTGTCGTAGAAACTTCAAAACAGGCTCATTCGAGTGGAAATTCAAAGGGCTAGTGCCCATTTTAATAGTCAAAAGTGGTTGGAAGGCAACTATCCCCCCCCCTCCCCCACGACCATCATTCCCCCAAACACATCCAATCAAAATTTTAAGATAGCCATTTTGTTCAGTGTAGGATAGTTGATTTCCAGATAGAAAATATATTTTTGAGGAGGACACTCCCCAGCAGCCTTCAGGGCAAGGGTTGTAAGTTATGTCCTGGGGGCATATAAGGTTTTTATAGAAAGTGTTGTCGTAGAAACTTCAAAACAGGTTCATTCAATTGGAAATTCAAAGGACTAGTGCCCTTTTTAATAGTCGAAAGTAATTGGAGGGCAACAAGCCCCCCCCCAAGCCTATCCTTCCCCAAAATACATCCAATCAAAATTTTTAATAGCAATTTTGTTCAGCGTAGTATGATTTCCAAATAGAAAATATATTTTTTGTGGAGGACACTCCCCCAAAACCCTCAGGGCAAGGGTTTTAATTTATGCCCTGGGGGCATATAAGGTTTTTATAGAAGGTGATGTCGTAGAAACTTCAAAAAAGGCTCATTCAATTGGAAATTCAAAGGGCAAGTGCCCTTTTAATAGTCAAAAGTGATTGGAGGACAACTTATATGTCCCAGGGCATAGCTTACAACCCTTGCCCTGAGGGTTGTGGGGGAGTGTCCTCCTCAAAAATATATTTTCTATCTGGAAATCAACTACGCTGAACAAAATGGCTATCTCAAAATTTTGATTGGATGTGTTTAGGGGAATGATGGGCGTGGGCGGGGCCTATTTGCCCTCCAATCACTTTCGACTATGAAAAAGGGCACTAGCCCTTTGAATTTCCAATCGAATGAGCGTTTTTGAAGTTTATACGACATCAACTTCTCTAAAAACTTATATGCCCCCAGGGCATAAATTAAAACCCTTGCCCTGAGGGTTTTGGGGGAGTGTCCTCCACAAAAAGATATTTTCTATTTGGAAATCAACTACGTTGAACAAAATTGCTATTAAAAATTTTGATTGGATGTATTTTGGGGAAGGATGGGCTTGAGGGGGGGGGGCTTGTTGCCCTCCAATTACTTTTGACTATTAAAAAGGGCACTAGTCCTTTGAATTTCCAATCGAATGAGCCTGTTTTGAAGTTTCTACGACAACACTTTCTATAAAAACCTTATATGCCCCCAGGGCATAACTTACAACCCTAGCCCTGAAGGCTGCTGGGGAGTGTCCTCCTTAAAAATATATTTTCTATCTGGAAATCAACTAGCCTACACTGAACAAAATCGCTATCTTAAAATTTTGATTAGATGTGTTTGGGGGAATGATGGGCGTGAAGGGGGGGGGGCTTGTCGCCTTCCAATCACTTTTGACTATTAAAATGGGCCCTAGCCCTTTGAATTTCCACTCGAATGAGCCTGTTTTGAAGTCTCTACGACAACGCCTTCTATAAAAACCTTATATGCCCCAGGGCAGTGCTTAAAACCCTTGCCCTGAGGGCTGTGGGGGAGTTTCCTGCTCAAAAACATATTTTCTATTTTGAAATCAAGATATATGGGGGTATATAAGGCACAATTTGTTGCCGACGGTGACTCCACATCAAGAAAAGTGCAGCAGTCGAACAACGTTGGGGTCCCTCAAGGATCTGTACTTGGCCCCTTTGCTTTTCTTTATTTATATCAATGACTTGGGTCAGCCGTCAAAGGATTTTGGGCTTACTGTGTTGTCTGCTGATGACACGGTTGTAGTAACTCTGGATCCAGTGATCTGATACTTCGGCAAAATATATGTCAGTCAATTGATAGAATTCTGTTGTGGTTTAAGCCTAATCGTCTAACAGCAAATTCTAAGAAGACGACAATTATTATTTACTCTCGGACTTCAACTTCTTGTCCTGGTACCAGTAAGCTGAGGCTTCAAACAACGTGCGTATTGAGCGTGTTAGCTTTGTAGGTTACTTAGGAATTATCATTGATTAAAACCTGTCATACTAGCACCATATTAGCCATATTCAGTTGAAATTAAGCAGAAATGTTAGAATTATGAAATGTATGATACCTGAAGTTTATTGTACCTTATAATGCATTGAGGTCCGTCTATTTTACCGTGGCATATTCTTACCTTAATTATTGCCCATTCGTTTATTCCAATACATCTAGGAGCCATATACTGCCACTCCAGAGACAACAGAATAAAGGATTATGAGTACTGAAAGAATAGGTTCCATCTCCTTTTTTGTACCAAACAAATCAAATACTCAGAGTATGTATTTTATATTGAATATCCTTCCAATTAACCAGTTTGTAATTTTTCAGTCAGGTCTGGTTGTTGTTCAGTATCGTGAAAAGGCAGGCATTGCCTATTTTGCATTTTTATGTTGTATTTTTATGAGTCTGAGCTGTTACAGGTATTGGATGAGGTGGATTCATGTCGATAGTCCAGGCGGCAGTGGATTCATGTCGACAGTCCAGGAGGCAGGGGATGGTCCGTCAGCCGCTAATTAAATCCGAGGGATAGTGTTTTTCACTAAGAAACACTTTAGTTACAGTATGGAATAAGTTTGGTAAAAATTGTAATCTATCTCTTCCCCTATCAACACTAAAAAATAAAATTAAGGAATGCTTAATGAATATGTAATTTTTTAATATGTATATATATATGTATGTGTATATTGGTATATGCGTGTGTATGTGCTTGTACATACATTTTGTACGCCTCCTTTTGTATGGCGTGTTTCGGGAGGAGTTGGCCCCTCTTCCCCTGTTGATGAGTTGAAAAAAGATGTTATTTTTTTTGAATTGTTTTTATTTAGTTTGTTTGGTGGGTTGAGGAGTCTGCAGAGGTGAGTTACCTATTGTTTTGTATTTTACTTTTAAGGGTAGTTTGAAATAGAAAATTGAAGATGTTGGTTTAAATCTCTATAAGTGGAGAATATTAGTAGAGGTACAATTAATTTAAATTTAAATTTATGTGTTAATTAATTTTTTCCCGACTCTGTCGAATTTTCTCTCTGTCAGGAATTTAATATGTTGCGTAAATATGGTATTAACAATAAAACCTTGAAGCCTCAAAACCATGTGTTGCTGCACAACTGTTACCCATGGGTAACAGTTGCTGCAAAACTCAACAGGATCTTGACACCGGAGGTCTAGTATCTAAGCAGGGAATAATAAAGTTGAACACGCGAAAGAAATATACAAGAGAGGATGATATGCTTGAAGGGCCAATGGAGGGCAGGAATACCTGTATACTACCCATTCAATTCAATTCAATTCAAACATTTTATTTCCTCCGAATACGAAGAGTAAAAAAAAAATAAATAAAGATAATAACCGCTAATCAACAGGCCATAAAATTATTTTAAACTATATAACAACAAGTACGCAAAGGCCTTCAATCAAAATTACCACACAAATTAACACTTCATTCAATAGATAATAAATTAACACTTAAAATTAACACTTCACAAATTAACACTTCATTCAAAAATTAAATCAAATAAAAATAAATTAAGCTTCGTGCGCAGCTCTATATAAATTATGAGAAAAAACATTTAATTTGGATAAAAATTTCTTTTGCTTTTTCTCCAAAACATCAACAGAGTTTTTTATTTTATATGTATTCATTAAAAAAGTATTTGATTCAGATTTAGAAAAGCGGCAAAGGAACTTAGCAAAATTAAAAATGTGGTTTTTACATGCGCAATATTACTAATTCTAAAAACGGGAGAAGCGATGAAAAAACTAAAATTTGAGGCAAAGCGACTGTATTATATACCCGAGCCAATGATTTCGAGAAAGAAGATCGCGAAGACAAATTACTGCCCCGAAACTAGACGCTATTTTACTTTTAACTGCTTTAGAAATAGAAGCACGGCATAGAGCTAAAGTTGGTCCATAAGGCACACCAAGATATAAAAAAGATCCCAAAGGTTTTAAAATACTATCATAAATACGAACAGAAATTTCTGAATTAACGAGAACATTAGCCTTAGGACCAAGAATTAAAAAACTGACACTTTTCAGGGCGAAAACGAAGTCCATGCTCACTAAAAACCTTTGCTAAAAAAATCTACATTTTGTTGAAGTGACTGAAGCGATCGACTCAAAAGGAGTAAATCATCTGCGTAAGCAATCCACGACAGAACATAACCTTTACCATAAATAAAAGTCAACTGAATTTGATCAAATAGCCCGAAACAGTAATATTAAAATCAAAGGAGAAATAATGCTTCCTTGTCTCAGCCCCCTACACAACTTAACATTATAATCACTAAACTAATTCTTCCACTTAATACGAATACGAGAGGAGCCATACCACTTTTTTAAAACCAAAACTACTGGTAGTGGGACTTTATTCTTCAGAAGCGCAGTCATAGCCCAAGAATGGATAATTGAATCATACGCCGCCGCAAAATCTAACGCAAGTTTATAAAACTCTATCCCATTGCTTACAAAAGGATATTATTTCTTGAAAGGAGGGTATGAGCAACATCCATGCTTAGACCCTTGCGAAACCCAATTTGATTCAGGCCTTGGTTACAAGACTCCAAATACTTTAATAAAACTAACTCAAAAAACTTTGCTAATCTGGAACGAAAACAGTAATCGGCCTGTAAATCAGAACATCGATTCGTATTCCCTCCTTTTTTTGAAAGGGGTGAAGTGGTAGCACGAGAAAATCTAGTTGGAAGAACTCCAGAAGAAAGAATAGTAGTAAAAAGAGTAGCGAGGAGAAGGATTGCTTTGGGAGAAGCCCATTTTATATGGTTTGAATGTATACCATCATGATCAAAAGAATGCTTACTTTTTAGAGCGTTAATTGCTACCTGTTACATTTTCAACAGAAACAGATATTTTACTATTCGGGCGGGGCTTTGAAATTTCTTCCGATAATAAAGAATCAAGCCGTGATTCCACTGCCGCATCACCGGATGAAAAAATATGATTATAATGAGTTATCCAATCATCTAGTTTCAGAGAACTATTAGAATCTGGTGAACAATTATTATTACGACGTCTAGAATTAACCAAACTCCAAAGCTCATTCTTATCACTAGGAATCCTTGAACCAATTTCATCTTTTATAATTTCATTATGCAAACGCAACTCAGCCCGAAAAACGCGTTTAGTTAATTTCATACCATCATAAAATGGTCCAGATCGCGGTTTTCCCGCGCAATTCCAAAGGTAACAAGCTTGAGATGCATTCTTTTGGCTTTGCTTTAAAATCGGGTTAAGGTTCCAACCTAAAACACGAGATCCACGACGGAAAGAATCAGTCCTTAAATGCTTTATTAGCCCCGACTTTTGAACTATGAACAATTTCAAGGTAAAATAGATCAATATCAATTTGATCAACATCCTTAGAATTATTTACAATTATTTTAGCTAAAAGTGCATCTGATTCTTCATGATATTTGCACATTTTTTCCCGATCCCAGATCATTTTATTTAAAATTTGACTAGAACGATGGATAATTTAAAAGATGGAATTTGAATATTTAAATGAAAAGAAAGGTAAAAATGGTCACTAATAGGCATATCCAAATCTAACATGAACAGGCTGTGGTAATAACGCTGCATTTGAAACAAGCACATGGTCTAGATTAGAGCAAGAACCAGAATTATGGACATACGTAAAATTCGCATCTTTTGAAACTGTAATAAAAAACCGAAAACAAAGATAAAAGAGCGGAGGAGCGGACATCAGAGATAGCAATGTTGCAGTTAAATCCCCACAAATAAGCCACTGGAAATCTGATGGAACTCTCGCCACAAAATCGCGATAATTCTAAACATGCAAAATTGAAATCAAAATCCGAATCAATAGTATGATAATTTTGTTGGTAAATAGCACGAAAAAAAAACAATAATCTCTGGGATTCGAACAGCAACAAAATAACGATTAACGGCAAACACTGAAACTGGAATATTCTCTCGAATAAAAATGCAAAAACGCCTCCTGATGGGCGTCCACCTGTAGGTGTGGCTGGTGATATAAAACACTTAAACTGGTGCGACAATCTCGAAAGAAGACTAGTGGAGTGGTCCAGAAGGTGATGCTCTTGCAGAAACAAAATATCCAGATCGCGCAGCATAGACTGCAATACATGTTGTTTATCACCAAAACCATTCAGATTCAGAGATATAGTCTTTGCACTAATCATTTTTTATTCTTTGCACAACTTTTTCGGTTAACCGTTTGCAGCGAAAGCTAAATCCAGTATGCTCATGAGATCAACAATGGAAGCAACAAGGTTCATTATGGCAAGGGTTGTTCCTAGAATGAGAGTGTCCACTACCAAGGCACTTGAGACAACGTTCCACGCTAGAGCAGCCCGACGATATATGCTCTAGCGACCCGCATTTGTAGCACATTCGCGGTAATAACTTATAATCAGTAAGCCGGAAATGTTCGTAGCCAATGTGAATCCCATGACGCAAATAATGAGACTTGGCCGTCGCCGAACGGAAATATATACGATATGATTTCGAAACACCGATGCGCTGTGTCTCTTCGATACCTTGGTTAGAAGCACACACACTCTCTGGATTGATCGGGAAGTCCACTCGTGATAATAAACCGACAATTCTCGATTTGCGAACCTCAGTTTTACCGACCTTTTCATTCAAACACGCTTTCAAGTTTTCAGCGTTTTGTCTTTTCGTATGAATGACCCATTTCTGTTGTTGCTGGGATCCTGATTCCTTAGAAAGTGAAATCCGCACTATACCATCAGCTTCATCCAACGATTTCAGAAAAGCTTCACGAATTAAGGGATCATCACAATCTTGTGGTGGTGAATCTACTACAGGACCCACTGTTTTCTGACTCGTTATTCAGCGGAGGCCAGGATTTATCATTGAGTTTTCTTTAATTTATACAGCTCAAAACCTCGCTCTGTACTCCGTCACAACACTCTTTCACCAAAGCAGGAGTCTCTGCTACCTTACTTGTGACATAATCAAGTTTATCAATTATGCTAAAAAGATGCCGGTCCCAGGTTTGAATGGCACGGCTAAATTGAGCATTTTGATCCGTATCTATCGCAGGTATCGCATCACTTGCAGTCATAACGAATGTCAGATTTGGCAAGCGAGGGGTGGCATCCTCAGAAATAAGGATGTCTAAAATATCCTGTGACAGGCTTTGCTTAGCAGAGGGGCCGCGACGTGCAAGGAGTTTATGCGTGGGGTTCACTAGAGATGTTAGGAGGCTTCTAGCTTGATCAAGATGATCATTAGAATCACACGCAGATATACAGGAGGCGGACGAAATTCCTGACTGTAGACAGTGCCGGAAAAAACTTAAAACCGGCGAATAAAGAAGAGTCTCTGAAGGAGGCGGGATCTGCAGGGAAGCAGGTTTATCTGCAAATTTCTCGCAGCAGTCAGAGCACTGATATATATTATAATACTGTCTTTCTCAATACTCTGAAGAATTCACAGCGGTTATGGCAGAGGCGACCACAACCCCCAGCAGATATGTTGCAAATAACTGTTCCTCTGGTTGCGAGACTGAGGCTCTCTTTGCAAACTTTGCACCCTGTCTTGTACAACTTTTCAGAAGTCACGGCAGCCATTTATGAATTAATAATAATAACATATAAAATATTGACTTGGTACTATGCGCTAAGGAAATGGAAGGGGGCTACCTCAAACCACTACCCCACCTTCGCCTGAGTAAAACTATTACCAGATAAATTCTCTGCTTACGGAAGGTGTTCTCCTCGGTGATCTTATATTCAAAAATATACAGTTCATAAACGCTCACAATCTATCACCGCGGATCGCGCCAAAATTCGCCATGGCTTTCACAAATTGACGTATCAAATTTTTAGACACATTAGATTGAAGAAAACGGTATTTAAGTTAACTTTCTGTTCCGATGCAGTTTTATACCTATAATTTCTTCGTCGGAAAACTCAAAACTTAAAAAGAACTAATAGTAAACCTTCATTTTCTAATGCACAGTATTTGATGACATTTATTGAGAATTTTATTTTGAGTTCTAAAATACTCGAATGATATTATGGGTTGACTTATTATTTAAAATAGTACAACTTATCATCTGTCTTAATTCGGTGGGGAGAAAAATTCAGCAGAGTATAATGTGCTAGCCTATCTCTAAATATATTTGCTGGAAACCAACAATACAATGAAAAATATTGCTAACTGCAAAAATATTAGCTATGATGGATATTATCAATTAACATTTCTAGCGTAGAAAAAAGTTCTGCCCTTGCTGTATTATCAGCTTTTGAAGATTACGCTTGAAATCTTCCAAGTACGGTTCAACCTGTTAGAGGAATTGTCCATTCTGGATACTTGTATGATAAGCCCATTACTGATAAAGTTGTTTAATCATTGACGCATTATAGAATCGGTTTTTTTCGTTAGTTTCTTTCAGCTTAGCGTAAGACAAGACAAAGAGAAGTGACTGAATAGATGGAAAAATGTATAATTTGGGCTATATAATTGCACATTAGGGGGGATTAGGTGCTGGTAAAGCATTTGGACAGCGTGATTAAGAAAGCAATTCTTAATACATAATATTCAGAATAATTGTACCTAATGTATTTATTATACTTTTCGCAATAAACCAAGTAAAAGTACCATTGTTTGCTATTTTTGTGAGAAGTAAGAGGTCTTATTGTCTGCTATTTTTATTAGTATTTTGAAAAAAGTCCCTTTTTGCCTAGCTTAGGCTTTACTGATTGACAGGGAGTTTAAATTTTCAATTTTCTTCGTATTCGTTGCAAAATCAAGTAAAAGGTCCCATTGTTTGCTATTTTTGTGAGAAGTGGAGAGGTTTATTGTTTGCTATTAATTAGGTAGAAACCCCCCGTGCGTCCCCAAAAGTAACTAAGTGAAGAAGGTTAAGGTGCAAACACTCCCTAGGGAGGAGAGTCTAGACGCAGTCTCGATATAAGGGTCGCTGACTAGTATTTGAGCAAACAATCTAAGAAGAAGGATAGAAGTCAACCTACATATTTTCAATTACTAGTGGTGGTATGTATAGCCGAAAATTATTTGACAAGGTGTCACAGTAACTTTATCTAGAAACATCGCCAAGCTTCAAAAGCCTCCAACATGTGTTCTAAAGGATTTGGATTTTCATAGATTATTTTGATTTAGTTTTATACCTCAACTTTCACTAAAGTATAATGCAAGGTACTATTTCTGGGACTCCTATGTACCAAACAGGTTTTTTCTAGCGGTCCTATTCTACAGGGATCATTACACTCTTTGCCAAGAGGAACGAGTACAACTTGATTGGTGATTGGGATTTGAATAAAAGGAAGTTTTTTTTTTTTAGGTTAGATCCGTGTCGGAAAAACAGGTGTATCTTTTTAGTTTTCTTTACAATTCATATTAGTAAGAGAATTGAATTCAATGAGAATAGTTTTTATTTGCAAGGATATTAGTAGAGGAAAAAATGAGGGGGTGCATTTACATTATTGGAGATTAATGATGGAGCTAACAACAGTGATGTAATTACTTCTTTAGTTTACGAGATTTGCGAATTTTTTGCGAAGAGGTATTAGCGTAAAGGTATTGCGATGGTTAAGAATGCCTCACGGGATAATTAAAGAATGGGGTGCTTACATCAGATACTTAATAGATTTGACGATTACAAGAGACATTGCTAGAGTCAAATATATTGGTGTTGGTGATATTATGACCCCCAAGTCCCCTGGGGAAAGGGCTGCACAGTGTATCGGTATCGGACGTATTATTTTTGGGCGTATTGCTATCGCAGGTATCTATACAGATTTTTAGTAGCTCGTATAAAAGATATTACTCATATCTACGTTCTTTCTATAAATTCAACCATCAGCAACTTCAAAACGGCACTAAAAAAACGGCACTTTTAGTGCAGTGTCTCAAGTGGAAAAGCTGGGGCTAGTGGACTACCAGCACTTTTAGATTGACGTTTAGTGGGTCATTCGAAAGCTAATGCTCGTATCTACGTGATGTTTATCATTTCTACCATCACTTAAAACAATACTTTTGATGTCACTTCTTAAGTAGATTAAATAAAAAAAACAAGTTTTTTTTTTAAATTAAAGCAAGGAACGACAGTAAAACTTAAACCGAACAGAAATTATTCCGTATATGAAAGGGGCTGTCCCCCCCCTCAACGCCTCGCTCTTTACGCTAAAGTTTTTTATTGTTTTAAAAAAAAAAGAGTCGTGAGAAAGTCAAACTTTTGCGTAAAAAGCGAGGTGTTGAGGAGGGGACGGCCCCTTTCATATACAGAATAGAGTTTTTTATGGATATTGGTAAAAGTGGTATTTTACTTTTAAAAAGTTCAATATTCGAAGCTAGCTTCAGCAGGAGCTTAGGTTAGTAGTGGTGACAATTGAGATATAAGGAGCAATTGCACCCTATTTTTGAAAAAATACCTTTTTGGGGCATTTATACTTTTAAAAAATACAAAGTTCAATATTCGAAGCTAGCTTCAGCAGGAGTTTAGGATAGTAGTGGTGAAAATTGAGATATAAGGAGCAATTGCCCCTATTTTTGAAAAAATACCTTTTTGTGGCATTTATACTTTTTAAAAAATACAAAGTTCAAAATTCGAAAACTAGCTTCAGCAGGAGCTTAGGATAGTAGTGGTGACAATTGAGATATAAGGAGCAATTGCCCCCTTTTTTTTGAAAAAATACCTTTTTGTGGCATTTATAATTTTAAAAAAATTCAATATTCGAAGCTAGCTCCAGCAGGAGCTTAAGATAGTAGTGGTGACAATTGAGATATAAGGAGCAATTGCTCCCTATTTTTGAAAAAAATACCTTTTTGTGGCATTTATACTATTAAAAAAATACAAAGTTCAATATTCGAAGCTAGCTTCAGCAGGAGCTTTCTTAGGATAGTAGTGGTGACAATTGAGATATAAGGAGCAATTGCCCCCTATTTTTTTTTTTGAAAAAAATACCTTTTTTGTGGCATTTATACTTTTAAAAAATACAAAGTTCAATATTCGAACCTATCTTCAGCAGGAGCTTAGGATAGTAGTGGGGACAATTGAGATATAAGGAGCAATTGCCCCCTATTTTTGAAAAAAAATACCTTTTTGTGGCATTTATACTTTTAAAAAATGCAAAGTTCAATATTCGAAGCTATCCTCAGCAGGAGCTTAGGATAGTAGTGGTGACAATTGAGATATAAGGAGCAATTGCCCCATATTTTTGAAAAAATATACCTTTTTTGTGGCATTTATACTTTTAAAAAATAAAAAGTTCAATATTCGAACCTATCTTCAGCAGGATTTATACTTAGGATAGTAGTGGGGACAATTGAGATATAAGGAGCAATTGCCCCTATTTTTGAAAAAAAAAAATACCTTTTTGTGGCATTTATACTTTTAAAAAATAAAGTTCAATATTCGAAGCTATCTTCAGCAGGAGCTTAGGATAGTAGTGGTGACAATTGAGATATAAGGAGCAATTGCAACTTCATCTACGGGATAATTTCCATTCGTCTTAGTTTTTAACGATGCTCCTTATTTCTAGTTGAAAATGCTTATTTTTTTAATTTAATTGGGAATGAAAAGTCAAAGTGCCAGAATGGTTGAAATCCACTAGCTCAGTATTGGGGTCTTAGTCCACCAGCCTGAATGGTGGAAATCCACTGGCTCAGTATTGAGGTCTCAGTCCACCAGCCTGAATGGTCGAAATTCACTAGCCCAGAATTGGGGTCTTAGTCCACCAACCTGAATGGTGGAAATTCACTAGCTCAGAATTGGGGTCTTAGTCCACCAGCCTGAATGGTTGAAATTTACTAGCTCAGAATTGGGGTCTTAGTCAGTGTTCAGATTGGAGCGTTGGGGTCCGACTATCTGGGCTTTATTTGTCAAGACCTGAATGCTAAGCGATGGACATGAGCTCGATTGGGACCCCATTGTGAAAACGGAAAACAAAAAAAAACAAAAAAATATATTGTTGATATGTGTGTAGAGCATGGCATGGTTACCGCTAGGGGCAACAGTCTAACCGTTGACGGTTTTAGGTATCCGTGAATAAGTTCTAAGGCGAGAGTGGAAATTGGGACAAATTTTTGGAGGTGCCCACCTCACCTCACCTGCTCAGAGTCTCAGGCAAGTGACCCTAAATTTGAAAAAGTGGAAATTGGCTCAGATTTTCTAAACTGAGCTGAGACAATGAATAGATACTATTGGGAAAGTTATTGGAGACGCTGGGCATCCTTGAACAAGTGCTAAATTGAGAGAGGAATTTGGGACAATATTTGGGGGCACCCACCCGCCCAGAGTCTCCGGCAGGTGACCCAAAAATTTAAAAAAACACACAGAGACGACAGACACAAAGAGACGAATCACACACAGAGAGGACAAACACACAGAAACGACACATAGAGACGACACATACACAGAGACGATACACACACACAGAGTCAACACACACAGAGAGATGAGACACACACACAGAAATGACAAACACACATAGAGACGACACACACAAAGAGACGTCACACACAAAAACACAGATACGAAACACACATAGAGACAACACACACATAGAGACAACACACACACACACACAGAGACAACAAACACACACACAGAGACGACACACTCAAAGTGACGACTTACACATAGAGACGACACACACACAGAGACGACAAACACACAGAGACGACACACATAGAGAGACGACACACACACAGAGACGACACACTCAAAGTGACGACTTATACATAGAGACGACACACACACAGAGACGACAAACACACAGAGACGACAGACAAAAAGAGACGAATCACACACAGAGAGGACAAACACACAGAAACGACACATAGAGACGACAATTGCACAGAGACGATACACACACAGAGTCAACACACACAGAGAGACGAGACACGCACAAAGAAATGACAAAACACACATAGAGACGACACACACAAGGGAGACGTCACACACAGATACGAAACAACATAGAGACGACACACACATAGAGACAACACACACACACACAGACAACATCCATACAGAGACGACACACACACAGAGACGACACACTCAAAGTGACGACTTACACATAGAGACGACACACACACAGAGACGACAAACACACAGAGACGACACAGATAGAGCGACGATACACACACAGAGACGACAAACACACAGAGACGACACACATAGAGAGACGACACGCAAACAGAGACGACAAACACACAGAGACGACACACACATAGATACGAAACATAAAAGCGACGACACACGCAAAGAGAGGACAAACACACAGAAACGACACACACACACACACACAGAGACAACACACACATAGAGACAACACAGACATAGAGATGACAGACACACAGATACAAAACACCCACAGAGACGACACACACACACCACATAGTCCACTCACACACACACAGAGGACAAACACACAGAGACGACAGACACAAAGAGACGAATCACACACAGAGAGGACAAAACACACACACAGAAACGACACATAGAGACGACACATGCACAGAGACGATACACACACACACAGAGTCAACACACACAGAGAGAAGAGATGTCTTGTGATTTCACTAAATAACTTCTGTAAAAGGATTTATGCAGAACCTAAATTGTATATTCAATTATTTTTTGTATATATTCAGGTTTCAAATTAGATTCTTCAAGGTTTTCTGGTAGTCCTATTCTACAGGGTCATTACATCTTTGCCAACAAAAACACACATAGAGACGACACACACAAAGAGACGTCACACACACAAAGATATGAACCACACATAGAGACGACACACACATAGAGACAACACACACACACACAGAGACAACATCCACACAGAGACAACATCCACACAGAGACGACACACACACACACAGAGACGACACACTCAAAGTGACGACTTACACATAGAGACGACACACACACAAAGACGACAAACACACAGAGACGACACAGATAGAGAGACGACACACACACAGAGACGACACACTCAAAGTGACGACTTACACATAGAGACGACACACACACAGAGACGACAAAGAGACGACACACGACAAACACAGAGACGACACACAAAACAGATACGAAACGACACACAGAGACACACACGCACAGAGAGGAACAAACACACAGAAACGACACACACACACAGAGACGACACACACACATAGAGACAACACAGACATAGAGATGACAGACACATAGATACAAAACACCCATAGAGACGACACACACACACAGAGTTCACTCACACACACAGAGGACAAACACACAGAGACAACAGACACAAAGAGACTAATCACACACAGAGAGGACAAACACACAGAAACGACACATAGAGACGACACATGCACAGAGACGATACACACACACACAGAGTCAACACACACAGAGAGAAGAGACACACACACCCAGAAATGACAAACACACATAGAGATGACACACACAAAGAGACGTCACACACACACAGATACGAAACACACATAGGGACGACACACACATAGAGACACACACACACACAGACAACATTCACACAGAGACGACACAAACACACACACACAGAGACGACACACACACAGAGACGACAAACTCAAAGTGACTACTTACATATAGAGACGACACACACACAGAGACGACAAGCACCCAGAAACGACACACACACACACATACACAGAGACGACACACACATAGAGACAACACAGACACAGAGACGACACACACACAGAGACGACAACACATAGAGAAACGACACGCACACAGAGACGACAAACACACAGAGACAACACACACACACACACAGATACGAAACACCCACAGAGACGACATATGCACAGAGACGACACACACAGAGTCCACTCACACAGAGAGAGGACAAACACACAGAGACGACAGACACAAAGAGACGAATCACACACAGAGAGGACAAACAGCACACAGAAACGACACATAGAGACGACACATGGACAGAGACGATACACACACACATAGAGTCAACACACACACAGAGAGACGAGACATGGCGTATCTGATGAAATAATTTAGGTCTTATGATAAATTTAATTTATTTTTTTTAATAAAGTATTTTTTTTTAGTAAGGACACTCATAACAACACGCACACAGAGAGAACACACACACACACAGATACGAAACACACATAGAGACGACACATGCATAGAGACAACACACACACACACACACACACACAGAGACGACACCCATACAGAGATGACACACACACACAGAGACGACATACTCAAAGTGACAACTTACACATAGAGACGACACACACACACACACACACACACACACACACACACACACACACACACACACACACACACACACACACAGAGAGAGACGACAAACACACAGAGACGAGACACATAGAGACGACACACACACACACACAGATGACAAACACACGGAGACAACACACACACACAAAGAGACGACACACACACACACACACACAGATACGAAACACACAAAGAGACGACACACGCACAGAGACGACACACACACACAGAGCCAACTCACGCACAGAGAGGACAAGCTCTTGGTCAGAAATAGAGGCTGTTTCCAAAGATTTAGAATAAGAAAAAAAATGTCAGGTGTGGGACTCGAACCTACGACCCCATATGGGGACCAGATCTTAAGTCTAGCGCCTTAACCACTCGGCCAACCTGACTTGTAAACAATTCTTGATCATATTCATACTATAATTCAGTTTCATTGGTAAAGTTCAGAATTGAGCTAACTTTTTCTCTTCTCTAAGAAAATTCAGAACCTCGTCTAAAGTTTCTTGCCTTTTCTTGGTACCTTTCCAAACGAGCGGGGATTCCCCACTGATTCCTACACATTGCAAAAAAGTGACCAGCACGAAAACTCCACGTTTTCAACCAGACAGGTTTTTGACACGACACACAAACAGAGTCATAGTGAGAGAGATATCCAAAAAGTTGGGTTAATCTAGGTTCACTTAGAGTGGCGCGCCACTCTATCTTGATCATATTCATATTATAATTCAGTTTCATTGGTAAAGTTCAGAATTGAGCTAACTTTTTCTCTTCTCTAAGAAAAATTCAGAACCTCGTCTAAAGTTTCTTGCCTTTTCTTGGTACCTTTCCAAACGAGCGGGGATTCCCCACTGATTCCTACACATTGCAAAAAAGTGACCAGCACGAAAACTCCACGAAAACTCCACGTTTTATCAGAGTGGCGCGCCACTCTAAGTGAACCTAGATTAACCCAACTTTTTGGATATCTCTCTCACTATGACTCTGTTTGTGTGTCGTGTCAAAAACCAGTCTGGTTGAAAACGTGGAGTTTTCGTGCTGGTCACTTTTTTGCAATGTGTAGGAATCAGTGGGGAATCCCCGCTCGTTTGGAAAGGTACCAAGAAAAGGCAAGAAACTTTAGACGAGGTTCTGAATTTTCTTAGAGAAGAGAAAAAGTTAGCTCAATTCTGAACTTTACCAATGAAACTGAATTATAATATGAATATGATCAAGATAGAGTGGCGCGCCACTCTAAGTGAACCTAGATTAACCCAACTTTTGGATATCTCTCTCACTATGACTCTGTTTGTGTGTCGTGTCAAAAACCAGTCTGGTTGAAAACGTGGAGTTTTTCGTGCTGGTCACTTTTTTGCAATGTGTAGGAATCAGTGGGGAATCCCCGCTCGTTTGGAAAGGTACCAAGAAAAGGCAAGAAACTTTAGACGAGGTTCTGAATTTTCTTAGAGAAGAGAAAAAGTTAGCTCAATTCTGAACTTTACCAATGAAACTGAATTATAATATGAATATGATCAAGAATTGTTTACAAGTCAGGTTGGCCGAGTGGTTAAGGCGCTAGACTTAAGATCTGGTCCCCATATGGGGTCGTGGGTTCGAGTCCCACACCTGACAATTTTTTTTCTTATTCTAAATCTTTGGAAACAGCCTCTATTTCTGACCAAGAGCTTGTCCTCTCTGTGCGTGAGTTGGCTCTGTGTGTGTGTGTGTCGTCTCTGTGCGTGTGTCGTCTCTTTGTGTGTTTCGTATCTGTGTGTGTGTGTGTGTCGTCTCTTTGTGTGTGTGTGTTGTCTCCGTGTGTTTGTCATCTGTGTGTGTGTGTGTGTGTGTGTCGTCTCTATGTGTCTCGTCTCTGTGTGTTTGTCGTCTCTCTCTGTGTGTGTGTGTGTGTGTGTGTGTGTGTGTGTGTGTGTGTGTGTGTGTGTGTGTCGTCTCTATGTGTAAGTTGTCACTTTGAGTATGTCGTCTCTGTGTGTGTGTCATCTCTGTATGGGTGTCGTCTGTGTGTGTGTGTGTGTTTGTTGTCTCTATGCATGTGTCGTCTCTATGTGTGTTTCGTATCTGTGTGTGTGTGTGTTCTCTCTGTGTGCGTGTTGTTATGAGTGTCCTTACTAAAAAAAAAATACTTTATTAAAAAAAAATAAATTAAATTGATCATAAGACCTAAATTATTTCATCAGATACGCCATGTCTCGTCTCTCTGTGTGTGTCTTGACTCTATGTGTGTGTGTATCGTCTCCGTCCATGTGTCGTCTCTATGTGTTTCGTTTCTGTGTGTTTGTCCTCTCTGTGTGTGATTCGTCTCTTTGTGTCTGTCGTCTCTGTGTGTTTGTCCTCTCTCTGTGTGAGTGGACTCTGTGTGTGTGTGTCGTCTCTGTGGGTGTTTGTGTATCTGTGTGTGTGTGTGTTGTCTCTGTGTGTTTGTCGTCTCTGTGTGCGTGTCGTTTCTCTATGTGTTGTCGTCTCTGTGTGTGTGTCGTCTCTGTGTCTGTGTTGTCTCTATGTGTGTGTCGTCTCTGTGTATGTGTGTGTGTGTGTCGTTTCTGTGTGCTTGTCGTCTCTGTGTGTGTGTCGTCTCTATGTGTAAGTCGTCACTTTGAGTGTGTCGTCTCTGTGTGTGTGTCGTCTCTGTGTGTGTGTTTGTGTCGTCTCTGTGTGGATGTTGTCTGTGTGTGTGTGTTGTCTCTATGTGTGTGTCGTCGTCCTATGTGTGTTTCGTATATGTGTGTGTGTGACGTCTCTTTGTGTGTGTCATCTCTATGTGTGTTTGTCATTTCTGGGTGTGTGTGTCTCTTCTCTCTGTGTGTGTTGACTCTGTGTGTGTGTGTATCGTCTCTGTGCATGTGTCGTCTCTATGTGTCGTTTCTGTGTGTTTGTCCTCTCTGTGTGTGATTCGTCTCTTTGTGTCTGTCGTCTCTGTGTGTTTTGTCCTCTGTGTGTGTGAGTGAACTCTGTGTGTGTGTGTCGTCTCTATGGGTGTTTTGTATCTGTGTGTCTGTCATCTCTATGTCTGTGTTGTCTCTATGTGTGTGTGTCGTCTCTGTGTGTGTGTGTCGTTTCTGTGTGTTTGTCCTCTCTGTGCGTGTGTCGTCTCTGTGTGTGTTTCGTATCTGTGTGTGTGTTGTCTCTGTGTGTTTGTCGTCTCTGTTTGCGTGTCGTCTCTGTGTGTTTGTCGTCTCTCTTGTGTGTGTGTCGTCTCTATGTGTAAGTCGTCACTTTGAGTGTGTCGTCTCTGTGTGTGTGTCGTCTCTCTATCTGTGTCGTCTCTGTGTGTTTGTCGTCTCTGTGTGTGTGTCGTCTCTATGTGTAAGTCGTCACTTTGAGTGTGTCGTCTCTCTGTGTGTGTGTGTCGTCTCTGTGTGGATGTTGTCTCTGTGTGGATGTTGTCTCTGTGTGTGTGTGTGTTTGTCTCTATGTGTGTGTGTCGTCTCTATGTGTGTTTCATATCTTTGTGTGTGTGACGTCTCTTTATGTGTGTCGTCTCTATGTGTGTTTTGTTGGCAAAGATGTAATGACCCTGTAGAATAGGACTACCAGAAAAACCTTGAAGAATCTAATTTGAAACCTGAATATATACAAAAAATAATTGAATATACAATTTAGGTTCTGCATAAATCCTTTTACAGAAGTTATTTAGTGAAATCACAAGACATCTCTTCTCTCTGTGTGTGTTGACTCTGTGTGTGTGTGTATTGTCTCTGTGCATGTGTCGTCTCTATGTGTCGTTTCTGTGTGTGTGTTTGTCCTCTCTGTGTGTGATTCGTCTCTTTGTGTCTGTCGTCTCTGTGTGTTTGTCCTCTGTGTGTGTGTGAGTGGACTATGTGTGTGTGTGTGTCGTCTCTGTGGGTGTTTTGTATCTGTGTGTCTGTCATCTCTATGTCTGTGTTGTCTCTATGTGTGTGTTGTCTCTGTGTGTGTGTGTGTGTCGTTTCTGTGTGTTTGTCCTCTCTTTGCGTGTTTCGTCGCTTTGTGTGTTTCGTATTTATGTGTGTGTCGTCTCTGTGTGTTTGTCGTCTCTGTTTGCGTGTCGTCTCTCTATGTGTGTCGTCTCTGTGTGTTTGTCGTCTCTGTGTGTGTATCGTCTCTCTATCTGTGTCGTCTCTGTGTGTTTGTCGTCTCTGTGTGTGTGTCGTCTCTATGTGTAAGTCGTCACTTTGAGTGTGTCGTCTCTGTGTGTGTGTGTCGTCTCTGTATGGATGTTGTCTCTCTGTGTGTGTGTGTTGTGTCTCTATGTGTGTGTCGTCTCTATGTGTGTTTCGTATCTGTGTGTGACGTCTCCCTTGTGTGTGTCGTCTCTATGTGTGTTTTGTCATTTCTGTGTGCGTGTCTCGTCTCTCTGTGTGTGTTGACTCTGTGTGTGTGTATCGTCTCTGTGCAATTGTCGTCTCTATGTGTCGTTTCTGTGTGTTTGTCCTCTCTGTGTGTGATTCGTCTCTTTTTGTCTGTCGTCTCTGTGTGTTTGTCGTCTCTGTGTGTGTGTCGTCTCTATGTATAAGTCGTCACTTTGAGTGTGTCGTCTCTGTGTGTGTGTCGTCTCTCTATGTGTGTCGTCTCTGTGTGTTTGTCGTCTCTGTGTGTGTGTCGTCTCTATGTGTAAGTCGTCACTTTGAGTGTGTCGTCTCTGTGTGTGTGTTTGTTGTCTCTGTGTGTGTGTGTGTTGTCTCTATGTGTGTGTTGTCTCTATGTGTGTTTCGTATCTGTGTTTGTGTGTGTGACGTCTCTTTGTGTGTGTCGTCTCTATGTGTGTTTGTCATTTCTGTGTGTGTGTCTCATCTCTCTGTGTGTGTTGACTCTGTGTGTGTGTATCGTCTCTGTGTATGTGTCGTCTCTATGTGTCGTTTCTGTGTGTTTGTCCTCTCTGTGTGTGATTCGTCTCTTTGTGTCTGTCGTCTCTGTGTGTTTTTTTAAATTTTTGGGTCACCTGCCGGAGACTCTGGGCGGGTGGGTGCCCCCAAATATTGTCCCAAATTCCTCTCTCAATTTAGCACTTGTTCAAGGATGCCCAGCGTCTCCAATAACTTTCCCAATAGTATCTATTCATTGTCTCAGCTCAGTTTAGAAAATCTGAGCCAATTTCCACTTTTTCAAATTTAGGGTCACTTGCCTGAGACTCTGAGCAGGTGAGGTTGGGGCACCTCCAAAATATTTGTCCCAATTTCCACTCTCGCCTTAGAACTTATTCACGGATACCTAAAACCGTCAACGGTTAGACTGTTGCCCCTAGCGGTAACCATGCCATGCTCTACACACATATCAACAATATATTTTTTGTTTTTTTTGTTTTCCGTTTTCACAATGGGGTCCCAATCGAGCTCATGTCCATCGCTTAGCATTCAGGTCTTGACAAATAAAGCCCAGATAGTCGGACCCCAACGCTCCAATCTGAACACTGACTAAGACCCCAATTCTGAGCTAGTAAATTTCAACCATTCAGGCTGGTGGACTAAGACCCCAATTCTGAGCTAGTGAATTTCCACCATTCAGGTTGGTGGACTAAGACCCCAATTCTGAGCTAGTGAATTTCGACCATTCAGGCTGGTGGACTGAGACCTCAATACTGAGCCAGTGGATTTCCACCATTCAGGCTGGTGGACTAAGACCCCAATACTGAGCTAGTGGATTTCAACCATTCTGGCACTTTGACTTTTCATTCCCAATTAATTTAAAAAATAAGCATTTTCAACTAGAAATAAGGAGCATCGTTAAAAACTAAGACGAATGGAAATTATCCCGTAGATGAAGTTGCAATTGCTCCTTATATCTCAATTGTCACCACTACTATCCTAAGCTCCTGCTGAAGATAGCTTCGAATATTGAACTTTTTATTTTTTAAAAGTATAAATGCCACAAAAAGGTATTTTTTTTTCAAAAATAGGGGGCAATTGCTCCTTATATCTCAATTGTCCCCACTACTATCCTAAGCTCCTGCTGAAGATAGGTTCGAATATTGAACTTTGTATTTTTTAAAAGTATAAATGCCACAAAAAGGTATTTTTTTCAAAAATATGGGGCAATTGCTCCTTATATCTCAATTGTCACCACTACTATCCTAAGCTCCTGCTGAGGATAGCTTCGAATATTGAACTTTGCATTTTTAAAAGTATAAATGCCACAAAAAGGTATTTTTTTCAAAAATAGGGGGCAATTGCTCCTTATATCTCAATTGTCCCCACTACTATCCTAAGCTCCTGCTGAAGATAGGTTCGAATATTGAACTTTGTATTTTTTAAAAGTATAAATGCCACAAAAAAGGTATTTTTTCAAAAATAGGGGGCAATTGCTCCTTATATCTCAATTGTCACCATACTATCCTAAGCTCCTGCTGAAGCTAGCTTCGAATATTGAACTTTGTATTTTTTTAATAGTATAAATGCCACAAAAAGGTATTTTTTCAAAAAATAGGGAGCAATTGCTCCTTATATCTCAATTGTCACCACTACTATCCTAAGCTCCTGCTGGAGCTAGCTTCGAATATTGAATTTTTTAAAAGTATAAATGCCACAAAAAGGTGTTTTTTCAAAAAAAGGGGGCAATTGCTCCTTATATCTCAATTGTCACCACTACTATCCTAAGCTCCTGCTGAAGCTAGTTTCGAATTTTGAACTTTGTATTTTTTAAAGTATAAATGCCACAAAAAGGTATTTTTTCAAAAATAGGGGGGCAATTGCTCCTTATATCTCAATTGTCACCACTACTATCCTAAACTCCTGCTGAAGCTAGCTTCGAATATTGAACTTTGTATTTTTTAAAAGTATAAATGCCACAAAAAGGTATTTTTTCAAAAATAGGGTGCAATTGCTCCTTATATCTCAATTGTCACCACTACTAACCTAAGCTCCTGCTGAAGCTAGCTTCGAATATTGAACTTTTTAAAAGTAAAATACCACTTTTACCAATATCCATAAAACTCTATTCTGTATATGAAAGGGGCCGTCCCCTCCTCAACACCTCGCTTTTTACGCAAAAGTTTGACTTTCTCACGACTCTTTTTTTTAAAAACAATAAGAAACTTTAGCGTAAAGAGCGAGGCGTTGAGGGGGGGGGGCAGCCCCTTTCATATACGGAATAATTTCTGTTCGATTTAAGTTTTACTGTCGTTCCTTGCTTTAATTTAAAAAAAAAACTTTTTTTTTTTTTATTTAATCTACTTAAGAAGTGACATCAAAAGTATTGTTTTAAGTGATGGTAGAAATGATAAACATCACGTAGATACGAGCATTAGCTTTCGAATGACCCATTAAACGTCAATCTAAAAGTGCTGGTAGTCCACTAGCCCCAGCTTTTCCACTTGAGACATTGCACTAAAAGTGCCGTTTTTAGTGCCGTTTTGAAGTTGCTGATGGTTGAATTTATAGGAAGAACGTAGATATGAGTAATATCTTTTATACGAGCTACTAAAAATCTGTATAGATACCTGCGATAGCAATACGCCCAAAAATAATACGTCCGATACCGATACACTGTGCAGCCCTTTCCCCAGGGGACTTGAGGGGTCATAATATCACCAACACCAAATATATTTGACTCTAGCAATGTCTCTTGTAATCGTCAAATCTATTAAGTATCTGATGTAAGCACCCCATTCTTTAATTATCCCGTGAGGCATTCTTAACCATCGCAATACCTTTACGCTAATACCTCTTCGCAAAAAATTCGCAAATCTCGTAAACTAAAGAAGTAATTACATCACTGTTGTTAGCTCCATCATTAATCTCCAATAATGTAAATGCACCCCCTCATTTTTTTCCTCTACTAATATCCTTGCAAATAAAAACTATTCTCATTGAATTCAATTCTCTTACTAATATGAATTGTAAAGAAAACTAAAAAGATACACCTGTTTTTCCGACACGGATCTAACCTCAAAAAAAAAAACTTCCTTTTATTCAAATCCCAATCACCAATCAAGTTGTACTCGTTCCTCTTGGCAAAGAGTGTAATGATCCCTGTAGAATAGGACCGCTAGAAAAAACCTGTTTGGTACATAGGAGTCCCAGAAATAGTACCTTACATTATACTCACTGAAAAATAAAACTTAATACCCTTTTCTGTTTCCAACACTTTCGATCTATACTATTTTAACAATCCAGATGCACTTACAACCTTTTGATTTAGCTAAATAGTAAGAGTAAAAGTAGTAATAGTAGTAGCCCTGAAAACTTCAACTTAACGACCTCAGCTGTTCTTGTTAAAGCAACACAATCTTTCCTTGAAAGTTTCTACTTTATACCCTGTCCCAGCCCTAAGATATCCCGCCTGGATATCTTGATAATCTGGCCTATTTTGACAACCTGGATGCGGCTAAAGTATTTGGATTTAGTTCAATAGTAGCAGTAATAGCAGTAGTACTAGAAGTAGAAGTAGTAGTAATATAAATAGCCCTGGAAGTTTTGGCCTAATACCCCAAGGCGTTGCTGTGACATTGCTAGTACACGCCCTTGATAGCCAACATGTACATAATGTGTTTTGATCAGTTCTACGCCACCCCCACCCCTCCATGAACATTTCACTAATACCTTAGCATTAGCGAAAGTAGTAGTCTTAGTAGCAGAAGTGATAGTAGAAGCATTGAGAGTAGTGTTAGTGGTAGCAGTAGTATTATTATTAGTAATAGCAGTAATATTATTCACATTGTTCCTTTTTGGTCCTATTCAACATCCCCTCCCCGCGCCCTGATAGTCTCAACTCTATATTTTAAGTCATTCCTGAGATATTGCTTATACACCCTTTTGATGGCCGGCATGCACATAGTGCGTTTTGATTTAGTCCAACACCCCCCTCAACAGTCCAGGGAAATTCCAAAACTAAAGTCATTGGCTTTAGTAATTGCATTAGCATTAGCTTACTAATTGAGATATTGCCGATTCACCCTTTTGACATCATGCACACACATAGCGTGTTTCAGTTTAATTCAGCATCTCCCCTGACATTTCTTGAAACTTAGTCCTTAGTATCCTTAGCTGTAGTATTAGTTGTAGCAGCACACGTAGTAGTAGTAGCATGCATATATTACCCTTTGGTTGGTTCAATATCTCCTCAACACGCACTGACAGTATTAACTTAATACCCTAAGCTGTCCCTGGGCTATAGCTGTTACACCTTTTAATAACCTGCATCGACATAGTATGTATCAATTTAGTTCAACGTCCTCCTCAACATTCCATGAAAATTTGGCCGTCATAGGCTTAGATCCAGTTGTGGTAGTAGTAGAAGTAGAGTAGTAGTAGTATTAGTAGTAGTAGCATTAGTAGTTGTGTAGTAGTAGTAGTAGTGACAGCTGTCCCCACACAACATGTCCTGTAAGTTTCAGCTTAATAGACGAATCCACTCCTATAATATTGTTGGTACGCTCTTTTAACACCCCTCTTACACATAATGTTTTTCAATTTAATTTAAATTTCCCCTTAATATCCACTATAACTTTCGCCTCCATACCCCTAAACTTAATAATCTTAATGCTCTAAGCTGTTACTAAGATGTTACTAATATGCCATTTTGACACCCTGCATGTACACATTGTGTTTTGATTTAATTAAACATCTCAATTAACACTCCCTGTAAGCTTCACCGATACCATTAACCTCAGTAGAAAATATAATCATAAGGGCAGTAGTAGTAGTTGAATACACATAATATCTTTTGGTTATTTTAACATTTGGTTAGTTTTAACATAGTGCTCTAAGCCGTTGGTGAGACTTTGCTGATACACCCTTTTGACGGCTTACATGCACATAGTGCGTTTTTATTTAGTCAAAAATTCCCTAAATATTCCCTGAAAGCTGATCCAGAGCCAAAGTAGTACTACTTATAACATCAGTCACAATAGTAGTGGTAGCAGTATTCGTATTAGAAGTAGTAGTAGCAGCAGCAGCAGCAGCAGCAGTAGTAGTAGTATTAGTAGTAGTGGTAGTAGTAGTAGTAGTAGTAGTAGTAGTAGTGGTAGTAGTGGTAGTAGTGGTAGTAGAGTAGTATGTTATTAGGCACCGCAGCCGGGACAAGAAACGGGACCCAATAATAGTGTATACAATATGAACGGGACAAGAAACTGGTTTTTTTTGTTATTGATAAGAATTGCACAAGATTGTACCGCTGGACGTAGACATTTTTAGAAGCCAATCAGAGACAGCGATGGTTGCTCAATATGCGATAACTTGATTGGTGATTGGATTTGAATAAAAGGAATGGTTTTCTTTACAATTCATATTAGTAAGAGAATTGAATTCAGAGAGAATAGTTTATTTGAGAGGATATTAGTAGAGAAAAATGAGTGGTGCATTTACATTATTGGAGACTAATGATGGAGCTGGCAGCAGTAATGATATACGAGTACCCAATGTGGCTGTGGAAATAACCGGAGGCTGTAGACTATGCCTTGAATGGGACGATATGTATGCTAGATACGTGATATCATTACGCAAATTTAAGCAGTAGGAGTAGCTATGTTTTGCTGGAAAAGTGAATATTGTGCATATAAATAAACTTCGGTCAGCATTAGATGTCCTATCGAAATATATTGATGAGAACAAAATGCATCAGTAAATATTATTATTGTAATTATGCTCAATAAAATTGTTTCTAAATCAAAGGTATTTTTCTTTCTATAGTCGACTAGCGTATATTTTTTAGAGTAGAAGAAATTCTGGTTAGTCTGAAGTTGGTTGTGAGAGTGTTAGGACTCTAAAAAATGGATAGATTTGAGAAAGAGCGAATCATGAGGAATCTAGTGCTTATGGAAAAATGTTTGATTCTAGATGACGATTTTCTAGAGCTGTCTATTCAAAGGAAGATATCTTCTCGGGGAATGCTTGTCGATATAATGAAAACTGATTCTCCATCATTAGACTATTATATGAAGCTTCTACATCGTGGTCCAAATGCATTTACACAATTTATTGATATATTGATCACGACACGGCAAATTGATATTGTAGATATGCTTTTAAACATTAGTTTAGAAATTTAGGGCTTTTTTTCATGAGAAAGATGGTGTTCAAGGGTGATTTACTCTCTCTCTCTCTCTCTCTCTATCTCAGACAATTTTTTGTTGTTGCTAGCTCAGTTTCATTGTGGCACTGAGAGTGTCAACACATGAAAAAAAAAATGTTCCATACATGTCCATTATGTATGTACACACTGGGCAGCTGGTCATCATGTGAGAATTGCACAATGATTGATGAGTGTGATGAAAAGTGTAGATTATGCAACCCGTGTAAATTGCATAGAGGATATGCTGTACAAATTAAAGGTTGCAATTCCTGTATTGAAGAGGTGTGCGACTCTCATCCTAGTGGCCACCTATGCTCCAATTGTCATTATGATAAATGTAATCAGTGGGAGAATACATATCCCGGTATGATTGGAAAGAATCCTAAGCGTGATTTTAGTTTATTGCTACGAGATTGGTATCCTCGTGGTTTTAGATTGTTCTGGGAGGAGGAGCCGGGTCAGCAATTCAACTGTTGGAACAACAAAAGAATTTGGTTTCTACGTCATCGTTGTGAAGACAATGGGTGTTATGATTATAAGCCCACTGATTTTTATTTGGCTGTGACGGAATGTGATTCGACACTTGAGGATACTGTTTGTGAAATTGCTTCAAATAAGCAAATTGAAACATGTGAATTCTAAAGAATGAATGAGAATAGTATCATTGACTATACAAAGAGATATGACAAGAGTGAAGTTACACTCTACTGCAGAAAATGTGACCCTGACATTGCAGTACATCAGGATCGGTACACTGTGAATTCAGATAATCTACCTGCACTAGCTGTTTTCGACAAATACCTATACCTAGTAGAAGATGAAATCTAAAGAGTAGAAAAGTCGTTTTATCATGTATATAAATTTTTTATCATTTATTAATAAACAATTTCACATACATTTTTAGAACATTTTATTCGTAGGGCACTAAAATCAATATTAAATACGCTTGTAAGTATATTTTCCACTAGAAAGTCGTTCAATCGAGGTAAGTCAACGTAGATGTCGAGAAATTGCTTGTAGGTATTGCCACGACATCTGAACATCAAAAAGAGTAGTGCATGAAAGCCACATGTCTTAGTTGTTAAATCCTGTACTCTTTGTTGATTTTGAATAATGGTTTTCCCACTGCTTTCAATAAAGTTGCTGATGTACGGAGTGTAGAATTTATACGATAGGCCAAGAAGATCAAAAAATTCAATATTCTTCGCTGTTTGAAAGATGCATAGCCAATGGCCAGTCTTCAAAGTCGATGGACTGCTATTAACAATGATTAGGGTATTGTTAACACTTGGAATTTTTTCAATGAAGTCCGAAGGTATGCAATAGGACTTGTACTGGGACATGTATGGATCCATACTAAATACGTTGATTATTTGGTTTGTGTTCATGGTGCTAGGTCTAGTAGAACACTGCCGTTGGGTGTGATTTCCCAATAGGTTTCAAATTGACTCAGTGATATTAGCGTGATACTCTCAGTCAAAGCATCGGCAAATGTACACTCTAAACGTACATTCCTTGTTCGTACTATTCTCATATCCTGAGTCCCCGACAAGTCCAAAACAATTACCCCATGATTTTTTGAAAACATTGAATCGGTTATTCCATTTTCAAATAGTTGAGAGTCATGATCTAGGGATTGCATGGTCAACTCGTACAGAGTTCTATAGGATTTTTTTTGTCAAAAGATAGAGTGTACAGTGGAATACCATTCACTTTGCACACAAGGTTAGATAGACCAAAAAAATTAAAATCATGGGGGGATTCAGTCCAGGATCCAACGGCACTGCCACTCTTCACAAAGGCCAAAGCCAATTTTGATGGGATTTCTTCATTGATAAATGATGAATCGCTATAGCTACGAGAGCCGGTTGCAATGTGACGTTGATTGGTGATCGTATGGGGGACAAGAAATTTAATGTTGTTACCATTGGCTCTTAGCTTTTCACTGCCAATGCAACAGAGCTCATAAACTGTTGTTTTCGGACGTGGAGAATTGCCGATGTGATAATGACATTTGTATCGGGTGCTGCAGGAAGTGTTTTTATCAAAATGAAATTCGATGGGGCCAGCTGTAACTTTATGTCAATCTTGACATTGGGGGGTAGCCATTGGGATATATTGAATATCTCATGATTTAATTTTCCAACCAGATGATACTCCTGGGTCACTGCAGTAGTCAACTCGCCGTCAGTATCAACACCTGATCGATATTCATAGCCCAATGATTGTCCTCTCAACTCCTTGTATGCCTTTGGTGTCATCATCATAAATTGTATGTAGCTTGCATAGATGGATAGATTATTGCTAGTGCTCACCAATGTTCCATTAATAAATAAATTAATTTGTTTGAATAGATTGTGTAGAATACAGTTTTCATAGGAGAGACCATCGCCAGCATTTGGAGTTGTATTGTCTGACTTTTTCTTCACCACAACATTTAAATCAATAAAGTTGATGATAAATCAATGAAATAGTCTTCATTGGAAAATACTTGAAAGCGTATATTTTCCGAGAGGGGTTGTTGGGGGTGAAATTTTTCATAGTAGCCATACTTGACACTAACATCAACATTTTCAGCATTGAATAGATTCAATGAGGAACTAATTGATGGATATGATTCCTTGTGGGGGAGATAAGTCATCTTAAGAGAAGAAGTCCTTCTTGATCTAACAATCTTTTTCTTTTTCTTCTTCTTCTGCTTATTGGTCTTCCTTGTTTTATTCCTCAAAGTCCTTGTTGATGTCTTTCGCTTCCCGCCTGGGTGGAGACTGATGAGTGAATGACGCGCACGCATCCTTTCAATCCCTCCCCATTTTGCCGAGATTTTAGTTGCTCACCAACGGCTCTTGCTGATGATCTAATATTTTCCTTAACACTCTCCTTTAAATTCCTGCCCAACCCCCAGTCCTGTAGTGTTGAGGCAGCAAAATTTGATGCAGCAAGTACAAGATATTTTCTGGCAAGGGGTAGTGCAGAACGAAATAGCCTAGCAAACCAGCTACCAAGACCATAGCCAGACATTGTAGTACGCCCTTTGTAGTAGTCCAATCCATTGCCTATTTGACGTGGACTCAGAGCATCAACATAACAATCGATATCGGGACAGAAAAATGGAATTCTTCTATTATTCATTTTAGGTGATTGTGCTGTCGCCAACAATGGGTCGAAAATGACATGTAATCACTGCTAAGCCTTTTGTTATTGCTAGAGGATCACCCAATTCACTTCTTAGTGTTAACTGACAGAGTTCCAAAGACGAAGTGTTTACAGGAACATACTGAAGATGCTTTATATTATAGTGATGAACAAGTTCATGAGATGTTTTTCGTTCAAGAACACGTTGGAGGGGTACATTTGAATTACCGACTCTCGATGTTTCCACAAAGGATGCATAGAGAAATATGCAAGAGTCCGAGGTGAAACCAGGTGGATAATCAGCAAAAATAACTTGATTCATCCCGTAAACGGTGCCAGCATTTTTCCCATTGATCATATTCTGTTTAAAGCCAAGAACGTCTCTCAGATTATCATTGAGAATAATTATTTCAGTGTCAACAGGTGAGGTAATGTAAATCCTATCGTGTTCCAATGAATAATTAAAATGGAATTTACCATTCCTACGATATGAGATTTTTTCTATTGATTGTACGACACAAATCTGTCATATTATCATATTCAAAATATTTCAATTTGGCATGTGGATATTCGCTATATTTAAGTGCTTCAACCCATTCATAGTCGACAATGAGTTTCCAATCGAATGGTATAACTTTTATATCATACACACGATCCTTTCTCAGGATGTCATAGGTATTTTTGAGAATACAGTCGACAAGAGCCACTTCATACGCACCGTCAAATTTGATGGCGGGGGAGAGTTTCGTCCAAAAATCACTTGTCGTATTCAAGTCGTTGTAGAGAGGATCGGAAACATTGGACATAAAAGTTACATAGAAATCATTGGGCATTGTCAATATCTTCAACACCGATCCAAGAATCAAAATCAGAGCTGTATCCTAGCCACCGAACAAGTAACTGTCTCTTACCCCTGCGAGTACGTTTCTTTAATGTCTTTTCAATTTGATAGATTTCACTATTATTTTAACTTTTTGTAGTTCATAGTCATAAAAGCCGCCGAGAATCTCTTCATCTTTGGTATCGCGCAGGCGATAAGTTATGGGTTTAGTGTCTAAGATTTTTGCCACTTCAAAAAGTTCTGTGGACCACAAGTAATTCCCCTTTTCAAAAACATTAGTTGTTCTATTAATTCGAACAGTATCACCAACGTTGAATTCATTTTTCTTCTTGACAATCGTTTCATTGGAATATTGTTTAAGAAAGGTGTCAATTGTATCATGATCAGAATGATGAACTTCCGTTGGGGTTGAGTTGGACAATGATCGATGAGGTCGTTGATTATAAATCAACATGTTTTATCTAAATCATGAATAAAAGCCGGTGTATTTTTCAATGTACAATATCTTGAAATTAAAAGCCGAATAGTTCTTATCAATCGTTCGGCCAATGCAGCCTTTATAGGACTGTGACTATGATAGAGCAGCGTATTATATTTCACTAGTACATTTGCAACATGGGGATTAACAAACTCACTACCGCGATCCGTTTGAATTTTTTTATATGTATCCTGTTCGAGAATACTTTCAATGGCCTGAGCAACTTCAACGCCTCTCTTTGATCGCAATGGAATTGCATATGCATAACGACTATAAAGACTGATTGCAAGTAGAATATACTTGTACGGTGTATTGTGACGTCGTTGAATCTCATCTAGAGTTAGGAGATCCGCTTGCATTATATGCAATGGGTAAAAGGCTTTAGTTTTTTCGATAATGATTAGCACGAAGTCTATGATTTCTATGCAGAGTGTAACTTGATTCATTTTGTAGATAATCTTGTAGACTTTTAGTGTGAACACCAGTGACTTTGGAAAGAGTGATGGGGGAACTTAAATTCCCCGCCTCACCAATATTTTCATAAACACCTTTCAGAACTTCAACCATTTTGAACGTAAACACGTTGTGTTTACGTTCAAAATGGTTCATAGTCAATTTTGTAGTTCAATTTTGTAGTTCATATGTTACGTTCAATTTTGTAGTTCATAGTCATAAAAGCCGCCGAGAATCTCTTCATCTTTGGTATCGCGCAAACGATAAGTTATGGGTTTAGTGTCTAGGATTTTTGCCACTTTAAAAAGTCCTGTGGACCACAAGTAATTCCCCTTTTCAAAAACAGTAGTTGTTCTATTAATTCGAACAGTATCACCAACATTGAGTTTATTTTTCTTCTTGACAATCGTTTCATTGGAATATTGTTTAAGAAAAGTGTCAATTGTATCATGATCAGAATGATGAACTTCCGTTGGGGTTGAATTGGACAATGATCGATGAGGTCATTGATTGTAAATCAACATGATTTTATCTAAATCATGAATAAAAGCCGGTGTATTTTTCAATGTACAATATCTTGAAATTAAAAGCCGAATAGTTCTTATCAATCGTTCGGCCAATGCAGCCTTTATAGGACTATGACTATGATAGAGCAGTGTATTATATTTCGCTAGTACTTTTGCAACATGGGGATTAACAAATTCACTACCACGATCCGTTTGATTTTTTTTTTATATGAATCCTGTTCGAGAATACTTTCAATGGCCTGAGCAACTTCAACGCCTCTCTTTGATCGCAATGGAATTGCATATGCATAACGACTATAAACACTGATTGCAAGTAGAATGTACTTGTACGGCGTATTGTGACGTCGTTTAATCTCATCTAGAGTTAGGAGATCCGCTTGCATTATATGCAATGGGTAAAAGGCTTTAGTTTTTCGATAATGATTAGCACGAAGTCTATGAGTTTCTATGCAGAGTGTAACTTGATTCATTTTGTAGATAGTCTTGTACACTTTTAGTGTGAACACCAGTGACTTTGGAAAGAGTGGTGGGGGAACTTAAACTCCCCACCTCACCAATATTTTCATAAACACCTTTCAGAACTTCAACCATTTTGAACGTAAACACGTTGGTGAAGTCCGCTACCCTTTTGTATACTAGTTGTGGATGGTGATGGTGACATGATACGTTTCGCTTTTTCCTCCCCATCATTGTCAAGTTTCCACTAGGTGTGCTAGTATTTTCCTAGATTGATTTAAAATCTTGTTCTTCTTCTTCATGTTCATATTTTAATGGTGTTGATGTTGTTGTTGATGCATGTTCATTTAATTTTTTAGAATTTGTCTATTGCCCATAAGACTTTTGGGGAAGTTTAATGTATTTAGAAAGTTGTATAGATGAGCGTCAAATGATAATAGTCCTTTACGATTTGTAACCATATCATAGATTAAAATCAAGTAGATTACAGCTCTTGCCCTGAACTATAATTCCTTTCCCATTGCCATCAACTTCAATATGATCTTGACCACTTTCCATGAGATAGGTTAGGAGTCGTTTACTTTGTTCACGATATGAGTGGGGCATTAGATTTCAATTTTCAATACAATTGAATCCAATTCCTCCCTCTTTAACTGTGTTCCAGCAGCAGAATCCTGAGGAGTGATTCTTTTTTGTGATGAATACCATTGGGCTTCGTCCGATAGGGCTTATGTTTGTCCACTCGACGAAGTGCATCTTGAAGTAAAAGCAGTTTTTTCATCATCCTCAATATTCTCATTGTCAAGGAATTTACTCAGATTGTTCTCAAAGTGTTCCACGGGTGAGAGAGCGAGTTCTATTGGAGTCAATTTATAATGTTTTGCCATTCTCTCTAGAGAAAAAACTGCTTACAAATCCTGCAATTATTGGCAGTAAAAGTGTGAAAAAGCTACCGCCCGCCTGAAGAAGTCGTTTCTTTTTAAAATTCTTTCCTTTCTTTATAGAGGCCAATGTACGTACAATGGAATGATGTTGCTTTGCCTGTTGCTTAACTACTTCTGGCAGTTGAACATTACCCTCGGTCAAATTTAAGCAAAGTTCAGATATTAGATTAATGAAATCATTGTCAATACCATGTTTGAATCTGGCTTTCCTAAGCGAGGGTTTTGAAGTGCTTAGAACTGAAAACAGATGTCTATTTTCATGTAGTTTCTTCAGTGTCATGATAGCAACTAATAGGTCTTTTTAGTGTTCACGGGGAGATATACTGTAATTTCAATATCGAAAATATCTGTGACTACACGCAGATCCTCGGGTGTATTTTTGATTAAGATCCAATAGGATATAGCCTTAGGGTTTATTAGTTGCCTGATTGTATGCTGAGAGCAGAAATTTGGGGGCGCCGGGGTATATCTGTTTATTGAGAGTTATTAGCGAGCTAGAATCACGAACAACTCTGTAGATGATATAGTAGGTGCAGTTCGATGCAAGTGTTCGCATACATTTGCTCTGATGAAAGAGATTGTGTAGAACCAGGTAACGGAAATCTGCTCATGATGTGAGCGAACAGTGAACAGTTGTAGCATTTCCTAGGACCATTGTTCTATAGATTCAGCCAGATCGTCAATAATCAGCCAAGAGTTTTGTTCAATAATGCTGAAAAACATCAAGTCCCTGTATGAATTGTATCTGCACCAATCCCGTCGTGGCAATTGCTTTTATTTTATCGTATGACTCCTGCCAAATACTGTAACAGTAGTAGATTTTTTTCGGCTTTTCCACAAACATTTTATCGCAATTTTTAATTATTTTAGTTAAGAGTGTTGTTTTGCCTGACATTGACGGCCCACACAGAAACGATCTGAATGGTGTTTTAAATTGATACATGTTCCCTTCAACAGTTCACCGAGACAACTAACTGTAGACTATGGCTGTCTAACGATTAAATAATTTCCCTACTACTACTACTCCGTTCAAGAATAATAATAATAAGAAGAAGATGAATAAAGAATCATATTTTCTTTTATTATACACATAAAAAAGTAACAACACTTAAAAAATACTACATTGAAAAAAGCACATTAAACATGAAAAAAATACACTTTTTTTTAATTTATTTATAATAAAAAAATACAACATTTACATAGGCACTAGAAAAAACACTTAAATAAATACACTTTTGTTTTTTTACTTATTTATAGAAAAAAATACAAAACATTTAATGAATAATGCCCTTGAAATAATATCAAACACTTTCATTTACAACATTTTAAATTTGGGATCCCCCCCCCCCGGGGGCGGCCGCTGTGGCGGGCCCGGCCGGGGGCATTAAATAGTGGAAATTGATCTGCCTTGCACACACATTGAAAATTGTTTGTGATATAGAAAAAAGAATTTAAAAAAACACCCATTACCCAAAAAACCCTCCCACCCAATTTATACTTTTTTTAATGAATTTTAAGTTAATTTTTCTGGACCGAGTTGTTTTCTGTACTCTACACATTCAACTCGGTCTGAAATTAAATAATGACCGTGTGGTAGTACCTTCACACCATCCTCAAGTACATAGACTTTGTCCGATATGGCCGACATAGCGTTTTTCTCTACTCTAACTGTGTAGTTTTTAAATTGTAAAGAGCGAATCGCCATGACATTCGCTCTTGGCACTAAACTACGTTCCACACAGTTTCTATACACACTCATGTCGAAATTATTTTTTTAAAAAACTGTGTAGGTACCCCCTTGTAAACTTGTTTGATATCCTTGTTGTGCGTTTCCACACAGTAAACCTTCGGACCAGGAAATACACCACTGAATATCAGATCGCTACCCGTTTCAGATTTTAGCATTAACAATTGATTTGGGGCCTGGCGTTTCACTAGCTCTGGGTAGAGGAATTCGTCCCAATTAGTGCAGTCCATTCGTGAGCTAATTTACTCGCCATTTTCCAAATCATTCAATAGATTTTCAGTTTTGACTTTTAACAGGAGTGAATCAGTGTCCCCGTAATACACTTGAACTTGTCCCTCAATCGGCCACTGTACCTTGCATACATTATAATAAAATGACAACATGAGTTTCTTGGATATTTAAGTTATTGCACTCCCGCCTGCAATATCTTTATTTAAAACAATGTTTCTTTTCTTACGGTGTAGGACCACCATATCAGAGTCTATGATTGTGAACGATGTGAAGTTTGGATCCGCAATGATTCGAGCACAATCTTTGGGATTGGTTACAATGTCACATCGACTTCTGTTTCGTACGCTCTCGCACATTTTACCGAAAGCTGAGTTCAAAATGAGTTTATAGACTTCTTTTTCAACTTTCGTTTTCGCTTGTGAACGCTTACTGACAGAGGTGTCAATAAACGTTTTCATGTAAGGCTTTTGATCATGTTGGAGGGCTCTATGAATCTTTGTGACCTTGAAACCATTGAACACCATCCATTTCAATAGCACGTGATGAACAACGATATTCTGTTTCGGGTTGAGGTCGGCAATTAGTTTTTGTTTTGAAGGTACCCAGTGCATACTCCCCCATCCTCTACTAAAGATAAATTGTAGGGGCTCAGATAGTCCCTACCCACCGGTCTATTTATGCACGGAAAAACAAAGTCTTTTACCGAGTCATGGATTTCCATGGGTATTTCACCGTCAATTTTAAAAAACCATCCCTGTGTCCCATTCTCCTCAACACTAACAATGTCAGGAAAATTCGAAGCACACGGATTGTCAAGCCATTTATAATTGCCACACGGCAAACAGTAGTGAGACATTGCCGATGGGTAAAGAGAGTTCATATCCAAAAAAACTGCGTCCGACTTTTCATCGGTGTGCTGTCCGGTCGGATCAGTTTTCATGATACGATCCCCGTGAAAAAACATACCCACCCCTCATTGATCTCTCTACAAACAGATGCTGATCCACATCGGCGATGAGACCTATTTCTTCTTTGCTGATTTTAAGTATCAAGTCCATCACCAAATGAGGAGTGGAAAAATAATAACCAAAATCCAACCAAACTTCCCATAGATTTTATCCGTATTTTTGCACACGATGTCCAGAAGAGTGAGTACATCACTGGCCAAGTATAGTTTACAATAATCCCACCCATTTTTACATCCACCCTTTGCCCAAACCCTCTTAGCTAATTCGTTGTCGCTATTGGTGCACTCACTCTCAGTAAGAGAATTGTAAAAAGCTTCAATGGGCGGTAGTGACACCTCATCTAGCCTCGAGCCAGAGTTGTAATAATCATATGGATATATACCCTTACACGTTAATAAATCATACATTTCATCATCGGGGAAGCGCTGTTTGAGGGGGTGAAGGTATCAAAATTATCACTTTTCTGTACCTGAATCAGTTGTTTTTTAAAGATTTGGGGAAGAAGCTGAAAGGGTCTAAAAAAAACGGATTTTATTCAGGCACGTGTTACCCTTGTCAACTGTTTTTTCCACATGAATTCTAGCAGCAGTAGCTTCTCCGATGATTTGGGTATGATATTATATGAAAAAGAACCATCTATCCATGCGTCATCTACAACTCAACCCTTGGCAATGCGGGCCAACGCCGGTAGAACAAACTTTAAGTCGTAATTGGAATTGTGTATAAAAACAGTCACGAAATATTGCTGTCTAACGTTTAAATTGCATGACTGATGTGCTACCCCTCTAAAGTTACTCCCTCCCGATTTAATTTCCTGCCACAAATGATCATGGTCGATCACCTTCCTCCTCCCTCCATTCCCAACACCATCATCAAATTCTCCCTTGCGAGCCTAACACATTTTACGATTTTTAATGGCCACTATGTCATCTGGTGATAGGAGCATAGGATAGTTTGTATAATGAAGGCGCGAAATTGCACCGTTCGCTGTTTTGATTAGACTGACCAATGCCAAGCGCATGAAGTCTTCACCGTCACCCAACATCTCAACTATATCTAGCACTTTTATGGTATTATTGGAATCTCGTTGCGCATGAGCGTAAGAGACCCCTATGGCTTCATGTATTTTAACATGATTTGAATTTGATGGATCAAACACGTCTGTCAGTTTCACTTCGCAGTCTAAAGCGATCTTATTGCTCTGCAGGAGCGTGTTTTGGAAATTTTTAAAACGTAAGATCGCTCTATCTCCGCTTACCATCTCCACAGCCTGGTATCCATGACGTTTACAGTGTTTCATGTGATGCTTTAACTTTAAATCAGAGCGAAATCTTTAGAGGCATGTTGGACAGTAATAACACACACCCATCTCGCTTTTTACCCTCCCCAAAATCCCTTCTAATATCCGTAATTGGATTAAAATGACCAATTGAATCAGGGTCTGTGGGGGGTGTACAGAAGCCACACCCAATGTTCCACTGATTCAATTGAAGAAGCCCGCACTGGAAATAATACACCCTTCTTATCGGAACGCTGGTCCTCCTCAAATTCTGTTTCATACTGTAACACCGTGACACCAATCTTTAAATGTGCATTAGCCCGCTCGAAAATATCTATTCCTTTTAGTGTCACGGGAAATTGACCATTTAAACAATTAAAATCTACTTTGGGGAATTTTGAACCCTCCCAACCATTAACTGCCATTTCATCCAACGTTTTCCTAGATGCATCTTTTTGAAGAGGTCTGTATGCGGCAATTAAAAATGCATACTTGAAACACTGTAGCCTCGTATCGAAACAGATTCGTTGTATCCCCTTACATCCCTCTAAATCTGAATGATATTTTAATTCAATTGCCCTCTCCTTATTCCCACCTCTTACAATAAAATCCTTTTTAAATCTACAAATATTAACATTTAAACTTTCAATATATAAAAACCACAGATCCACTACCCCCCTCGTTATAATTTTCCCACTTACCTTGAATACTATTAGCCCAATTTAGAAAAACCTCCCCATAATTTGATAAATGTGGGCGAATTGCCAACATCTCTGTGTGTGAAAGTATTTCGAATACACCTTGCCCGCATTTTCATTTAAAAAAATATTTTTAGTGCTATTGATGCTTTTAAACGGACCCCCAACCCCCACACCCCCATCTGTTGTTTCAAGAATGGCTCGAATCTTATTAGTATATAAATGTGTAATGGCCGAGGGATCTGTTATTATATCCCCCGACACTAGAGAGTTGAAGGGATCACCGATATTGGCACTGTAGACCTTTGTGTGGTGTAAGCAGAGTTGGACAGAAAAAAATCTGGAAGAGGGGATACTTGTGTTGTTCTTGATGCTGTATTACTACTACTACTATTACTAGCACTAGGTATATCATTAAAAGGAATGGTGGGGGGTGACATAGAATTGTCAATAGCGCCACCCCCAGTCTGTTCAATTGCAATGGATGGAGATGGCATGAAGTCCCCTAGGCTAGTTAGCATGTCTTCCAGGCTGTTTGGGGATAGCTGATCGAGCCAGCCGGTATTGTCCTGTGACGTAATTTCTTTATGAGGACCCGGTTCAGATGCACTACTAACATCCCCTAACTGCTCTCGCATAAATCTATCTGTCCATTCCGGGTCCTCCATCATGTCAATGTCACAAGTTAAATCGTCTAGGCTGGCCATGCCCCCAAAACCATCATTTAGAAAACCCCTATGCCACTCCATATTGTGTAGAAACTAATGAAGTTTCATCTCCAAACTCCATTGGTGGTGCTAGAATTGGTTCAGGTCCAGTAAACGTTGATGTTTCATGATCCAATGGCGGTGCTATTTCATTAATCTATAGAAAAAAGGTTTATTTTCTATGTGAAATAACCATTATTTAATAAAGTCGAAAAATCATGTTCATTTCTAGTCGTGTGTTTACCTGAATATTGAATAAGTACCATTTTTTTTACACACCACCCACAAAAATCAATTCCTCCTAGAATTATTTAAACTAAATACTTACCCCCACCTCCCACAGAAACTTCAGAAAAACACAATAGCCTTATCTGTAGTGAAGCATTTTTCTACTCGTATGTTTACCCGAATATTTAATATGTACCATTTTTCCACACCACCCACAAAACTCAATTCCTCCTAGAATTATTTAAACTAAATACTTACCCCCACCTCCCACAGAAAGTTCAGAAAAAACACAATAGCCTTATCTGTAGTGAAGCATTTTTCTACTCGTATGTTTACTCGAATATTTAAAATGTACCATTTTTCCACACCACTCACAAATATCAATTCCTCCTAGAATCATTTAAACTAAATACTTACCCCCACCTCACACAGAAAGTTTAGAAAAACACAATGGTTACCCCCGCCCACCCCCCTCAGAAAGTACAGAAAAAACACAATAGCCTTATCTATAGTGAAGCATTTTTCTAGTCGTAAACTAATTTTTTTAAAAACTAAATAGTTACCCCCGCCCACCTCCCCTCAGAAAGTTCAGAAAGACACAATAGCCTTATCTATAGTGAAGTATTTTTCTAGTCGTAAGTTTACCCGAATATTTAACACGTACCATTTTTCTGCACCATCCACAAAACTCAATTCCTCCTAGCATTTTTTAAGTAAATAATCACGTATAAGGTAGAGGTAAAATACCTACATTTACATATTCAGACTGCACTTGTATGCCTGAAGCCCCTGGCAAAGCATGATGGGGGGGGGGCCTCACGATCTTCAGTAGACAAGACCGATGCATTATGAGAAAGCATCCATTTCCTCTTGAATTTTCTCCCAGGTTGCATAGAGGTCTGTGCAGAGCTGACACTGGCATTAGAGGGTCCTGGTTGGTCCAGAGAACTTGTAATGGATGGCTGTACAGCTTGCATCGATGTGGTATCGTTCCATCTTGGTCTCTTTTCTGGGGGAGAGTAGTTGTATGAATCCCCCTCCTCCTTAAAAAAGAAGAAAAAAATTTAGTAAAGAAATAATAACCCTCTTTTACAGATAAATTGCCCTGATGTTTGTAGTGCTTTAGAAATATTTCGGTAAAATTTCCTCCTGAAAATTTCACCTCTGGAACCCCCCCCCCCTCCTCATGTAAAATTAATCCCCATACAAAATCCTTCTACTCTGTCAAAACTGCCAAATTCCACATTTTTGATGATAAAAGCTTGAATGATTGTCTTTACTAATAGAACAGTACACTCATTTTTCAATTTAAAAATTTGAGGAGCAAATCCCTAAGACAAAAGAGCTAAAATTTAATTTAAAAGTTAGCTCACGTTTCCGGAAAAACAATCGGTAAAATTCCCCCTGAAAAATTTCACCTCTGGAAACCCCCCTCCTCATGTAAAATTAATCCCCGTTTAAAATCCTTCTACTCTGCTAAAACTGCAAAATTCCACATTTTTGATGATAAAAGCTTGAATGATTGTCTTTACTAATAGAACAGTACACTCATTTTTCAATTTAAAAATTTGAGGAGCAAATCCCTAAGACAAAAGAGCTAAAATTAAATTTAAAAGTTAGCTCACGTTTCCGGAAAAAAAAAAAACAATCGGTAAAATTCCCCCCTGAAAATTTCACCTCTGGAAACCCCCCTCCTTATGTAAAATTAATCCCCATACAAAATCCTTCTACTCTGTCAAAACTGCAAAATTCCACATTTTTGATGATAAAAGCTTGAATGACTGTCTTTACTAATAGAACAGTACGCTCATTTTTCAATTTAAAAATTTGAGGAGCAAATCCCTAAGACAAAAGAGCTAAAATTTAATTTAAAAGTTAGCTGACGTTTCCGGAAAAAAATCGGTAAAATCACCCCCTGAAAATTTCAACTCTGGAATCCCCCTTCCTCATGTAAAATTAATCCCCGTACAAAATCCTTCTACTCTGTCAAAACTGCAAAATTCCACATTTTGATGATAAAAGCTTGAATGATTGTCTTCACTAATAGAACAGCACACTCATTTTTCAATTTAAAAATTTGAGGAGCAAATCTCTAAGACAAAAGAGCTAAAATTAAATTTAAAATTTAGCTCACGTCTCCGGAAAAAAAATCGGTAAAATTTCACCCCCTTTTTTACAGAAGAAAAAATTAGTCTGCACAAAGAATCCCCTCCTCAATCCCCCTTACTTTCCATGCGATGAAATAGTTTGTTTTTTCACATCGTAAAACTCTCTTAATCATGGAATACAATTGAAAATAGAATATCTTTCGTTTAATTAGGCCAGAATACAATTTCTCTCTTTGTCAAGGAACACCTTGTTGCTTTTCCATAAACATGTGCCGTTAATCTATGATAACATGAGCGTGCGAAATTTGGTCCCAAAACTGACCCTTCCTTTGTAACACAGGAGCTTCCATTTAAACAGATAAAGAAAACGCATTTTAATTAGAATGAATGAGGAAACTGGCATTTTTGAACGAAATAAGTAAAACTACAGAGCAGTGGGGGAGGGTTCTTGTTTACATAATAGTAAAAAGAGCGTACTTCGCGTTTTCTAGCGAGTATACTCATACCATTGTAAGGTTTGTATTGTTGGAGGGGAGGGGGCCTATGCCCCTGAAATTTGAATTTACTGGTAAAATGATTTTTATTTGGAAATAAATTAAGAAATTCAGTAAGCTCTACTCACATTGAAAATTGACGGACCCATTGCTCCAAAGTTAATAATATTCGGTGTATTATCTAGAATATATCAAATCATAATGAAAATTAAATCGTAAGGTATGGGCATTTTATACGAAATCTCAAGGACGAATAAAAAACGGATGTTGGCTCGAAAAACACTCTGCTTGAGTTATATAATTTCGTGCATACTCCCAAAACATGTTGGACTACTTTATACCATGCCAACTTTTTAAAAAAAAATGTGTACGTGAAGCTGAAGTGTAATTCCAATGTGCAATTGACAACAATAATGCAATTTTTGCCAGCTTTTTAGAATGTTCACGTGTAAGTGTAGTGGCTCAGACATGGGTTTTCCTTGCGTTTTCTTTGTGATTCAGGGGTTTGTGATTCGAACAAAATTCGAACTTTATCGTAAAGAGCGAGGTATTAACTAGGGGACAGCCCCCCTTTTATACGTAATAATTTCTGTTCGTTTTCAGTTTTAATGTTGCTCCTTACTTTCAGTTGAAAAAACTTTTTTTTATCTAATTATATCAAGAGGCACTTAAAAAGAATTGTCTTATTGTGTTGATTTCAAATATATAAGATTAAGTAAGTTTTTTTTTACCCAGCAAAGGCTGAAAAAATATGCCTGATTTTCGAAAAAAGCGGAAACAAACATAAATAGTCAAGGAATCTTGTTGATCTGAAAACCCTTCTGTAGAGGTTTCAAGCTCCCATTTTCAAAATTTGGAATTTTGCATTCTTTTTTTTGCCAGAAGAAAGAATACGGATGCGTGTCTATTTGTTTATTTTTCCCAGGGGTGATTGTGTCGAGCCAATGGTCCTAGAATATCAGGAGAGGACTTATTCGAACAAAATTAAAAGCTTTAGTGCTGTTTTTAAGGGACCAAAAGATTTTAGGGCAATAGCCCCCCTCTCACGCCCCTTTTTCTTAAAATTTGTTTGATAGGTAACCATATTGTTCAGAATAGTTGAAAAGTCCTATAACTTTGCTTTTGGAGATAACATGACCTCCACAGCCCCTTGGGAAAGGTTTTTAAGCTATTAAATTTGTCCATTGTTTACGTAGCTACATCTTCCCACCCCAACCGCGGACGAACTCCTTTCTGTTTAGCCCTAGACGGTTGGCCGAAAAGGAAGATCTTTAGCACTCTGTCATCCTTAATCTGCAAAACGTGCCCTAGCCATTTCAACCTATCTCTTATCCTAGCCCTAGAAGTGGGATTGATCCACACTCTTCGTTCAGCCTTCTGAGTGAAATACGGTCAGTCAGCTGGGTACCCAAAACGATCCGTAGGCAATTTATTAGGAAAATATCTAGCAAATCTTCATCCTCTTTACGGAGCGCCCATGCTTCACAGCCATTTATGACCTGTGTCATCACTGTAGCTTCTAGTATTCTAATCTTGTTTTGCAGACTTATCATCCTATTCTTCCAAACTTTATTTTTAACGGTAAAAAACAACCTGAGCGTTGGCTATTCTACTTTTAACATCTTCACTCCTCCCACCGTGTTTACTAACAATCCTACCAATGCAATTGAAACTGTCCAACTGATCACTCTTTTCATTACCAGACTTCACCTTCTCATCTTTACTTTTCACCTTCATTTATAGCTTTAGTGACTTAGTCATCTTATTATTAATTTTCAAACCTATTCTAGCGCCCTGAACTGACAAAACCTGTAAAAGTTCATTCATTTTGCTCACATTTTCATCTAGGATGCTTAATTCATCAGCCTAATCTAAATCCAGGACAGTTTTTCCTTCCCATTTGTTTCCGTGTTCTCTCCCGCTGCCTTTCCTGTGCTCCTTGGGACAAAGCACATCAAAATGATCCATATAAAAGGGGATAGAACACAACCCTGCTGCGCAATCACTCAACAAGAACAGTTTTAGCTTACGGATCCACCTAAACCCAACTATTTCTATTTTTTTCAATATCGGCTTCTTTTTATTAAATAGCAGTAGGAAGTGCATAATGACTCCCACGAGTCACCCCTGCTGCTATCTACAATTGAGTCTAACTCCGTACGAACACCATATATGGGCATAGCCTCCCTAGGGGAAATGGATTTCCGAGAAATTGATTTGTTGGTGTTCGTCAAGGAGAATTGTCTCCGGCGCGAAGTTTATTAATGTCTGATGGATGATGTCAAGGTCGATTTATTTGTTGTTGTTGTTATTGTTTGGCCAGGTGTAATGACACGAGGGGTGATTTACATAATCGCTAGGGGAATGTATTGATCTAGGGGAACTAAATTTCCAAGGTCAATTGATTTGTTGTTGTTGTTCGTCCAGGTGGACGCTAGGGAGAAGGTTATGATCCAGGAATGGGAAACAGGAAGTACATGCCTCCTTCTAAACCAATCAGAGAGTCGATTACATCTCATTCTAAGCCAATCAGAGGGTCGCTTACATAAGGTTTCCCCCATTACATCGCAATTCGCCCTTGAGATTTCATATATAAAGGACATGCATTGTGATTAAATTATCATATAGTTCCAAGACCCAATGGATATAACACTGAATATTATTGATGAGCTAGAAGCCTTGGCTACATCGATTTACAATGTGAGTTCTGTTTTAGTACATTTTCATTTTTTATTTTCAAAATAAAATTATTTTCCTTGGTCACCCTCCAGTATATTCAGGTAAATCCCCCCCCCCCTCCCACTCTAATACAAACTCCACCATGCTATCTTTATAGTCGTTAGAAGACTATAAAATATGCTCTTTTTAACCATGTAAACCCCAATCTTCCCTTCCCCCTCCCCCTCCCCATGTTTATGACTTTAATTCTTACAATAGAAATAATTCTGTTTTGAATTCTCCCTTTGACAGGTAACTTCCGTTAACTCTTAGCAATTAAGCCCCCCGCTTATTTGGCATAAACATATTTTCCGCAATGATTTAATTGGCTGTCATCCTTTTTAAAACACACCCGCTTTTCTCAATCCATTACGGGTAACGATTTAACCAAAGGGATGTTCATCAGATCAAAAAGCATTGTTTTTTCCCGTCAAAATAAAACAGTTTCATGCAAACTGAGATTGCAATAATTAGCTCATGGGTTCACAACCTGTATGGAAGAATGAAATGCTTTCTAGACAGAATTAATGCTAACAAATATTTTTAGGTCATTATGTAAAAAGGGGGAAGGGTCCATGCCTCAATTCTATCGCCATCATTGTAAAGTGAAAAAAACAAAACTGTTTCTTCGCGTTAGGCAGTAAGAGGGCCAGGCCCCCCCTCGCAAATGATTTCTAGAAACCCCCCGCAGTGAAATGCTTAGGACAGAATTAATGCTAACAAATATTTTTTAGGTCAACCCCCCCCCCCCCCCCCCCCCCCCCACCCCCCCCCCCCCCCCCCCCCCCCCCACCCCCCCCAGAGGGCCAGGGATTTCTAAGAAAAAGATAGCTTTATTATGTGTAAATTGAATACCATTTACATCTAAGATCGTAAATTTAGGCCTATAAGCTGCTGGGTTAACAATCTTTTAATAAAACAGTTTCAAGCAAATGAGATTGGAATAATTAAGCTAGGCCAACAAAACCTGTATGGAAGAATGAAATGCTTTCTAGACAAAATTAATGCTAACAAATATTTTTAGGACATTATGTAAAAAGGGGGAAGGGGCATGCCTCAATTCTATCGCCATCATTGTAAAGTAAAAAAACAAAACTGTTTCTTTGCGTTAGGCAGTAAGAGGGCCGGGGATTTCTAAGAAAAAGACAGCTTTGTCATGTGTAAATTGAATACCATTTACATCTAAGATCGTAAATTTAGGCCTATAAGCTGCTGGGTTAACAATCTTTTTTCTATTTTAAAGCCTATAGACGGGAACATTTAAAAAATTCCAAATGCTAAAAAAGAAAACATTGATTTCTATCCTAAGACACAAACTAGTGATTGTACAACTTTTATTTTTCTCACAAGTTGTGCAATAAAAACGTATGATTTCCATGCATAGCATATTTCTCGTAAAATTTACTTTTTGCTTTGCTTTTTGGCTTAGGGGAGGGGGCTTCTTTGTGATAAATGCTTTCTAGACAAAATAATGGTTATGGAGAAGAGGACTCCAGGGGAGGAGGGAGTGTCTTTAAGGGACGGAGGACAGTTTTTTGGTCAACAACTCAACATTAACTTTTTTCCGCTGTTATATTTATAATTTATTTTTCGTTGTGCAAAGCAATAGTTTTTAAGTGTAGATTTAATGTTACCCAACCTCATTAAGTGAAAATGATTTATTCTAAGAAAGTGAGCTGTATTTGTTAGAGTCTCAGAAACATTACATATTTATTTAATTTAAGCCCTTTTTTCAGATATAATAATGTTTTGTGTGGTTGACACAGAATATATTGGTCTGAAATATTCCTCAACTGGCATTATTTTCGAAGCAGCTTTCTTACTCCTAGACAATCAACGACGTGAAATTCATATCTATAAATGGAACGTCAGATACAATATATATAAGTACGAGAAAAACACAGGTAGTTCAACACTAAATTTTATAAATCGAAACGGCTTTTATGTTAAAACCATAAGACCACGTAATGAAAATGGCTATGAAATAAAAACATGTACAAGAGGAAATTCAGGAAATATGCAGTTTTTTCGGTGTGCAAGCTGTTTATGTTAAGGTAAACGTGCCAACTGATAAACTCTTACTAGAAAAATGTGATAAAAACATTATTCAATTTAGAAGACTTCAAATGTGAAAAATACCTGCATTCAGTACATGACCCGGCAGATGAAGTTAGATATTTCGCTCAATGGATACCGGAAAAGATGCCTGACAAGGAAAAATGCATCAGATATCCGAAGACCTAAACTCTTGTTCTTCCTCATATCAAATGGATTAAGCTTTTTTTTAATATGTCATTATGTATTTTTTTTTTTAAATATGTCATTATGTATTTTTTCAAATGTTTTTAAATATGTTTAAGCAATAAATATCTTAAGCCTCAGCCGTTTTTATTATTCAGAATACTTCATCGCCATGAAAATTATACTTTCAGATTCAACATGCCAGGGAACACACTTTCAAGTTCAGCATGTTGAAGAACCCTAAATACTCGCCACTATAAAGGTAAGTTAATCCTAAAAGGTTAAAAAAAAATGTCTGAAACCACACTTTCAGATTCGTCATGTCAGGGAACACACTTTTAGATTCAGCATGTCTGGGAACACACTTTCAGGTTCAGCACGTTAGAGAACCCTAAATGATAAGTTAACTCTAAAAGATTAAAGAATTTCTCTGAAATCACACTTTCAGATTCAGCATGTCAGGGAACACACGGGTGAAACTCTGTGGTCGTTATAATATACAAGTTCCATTTGAACAATGTTTTGAGGTCCCCTAGCCCAACCCCAAAGGACTCCGACTTCCATACCCCAACCCCAAAGGAACCCCCCCGGTTCCCAAAGGCCCCCGGGCCCTCAAAGGCCCGCCGGTCCCGAATGCCCGCCAAAGGGCCCCCCCCCCATGTTTTAAATACTTTTTATAATGTGCACTTGAGACATAGACACCCCAAAGGGCCCCCCACCCATGTTTTAATACTTTTTATGTGCACTTGAGACATAGGAGGCCCCTCCCCACATTTCAAAAGGTGTTATTATATCTTTTCAGAACAAGTTACTTTCTTAATATTCCCTCCTAAACCCATTTTACAAGTTGTAGTACTCATCCTTTTCATCACAACTTTACTTTACGACTTTTTGAATACCCCAACGCCAAGCAGTACTTTTCAAAAGGCTTTTTTATATTATTTCAGAACAAGTTCTTTACGTAATGTCCCTCCTAAACCAATTTTACAACTTGAAGTACTCATCCTTTTCACCCACAACTTTACTTTATGGCTTTTTGAATATCCCATCACCAAGCAATACTTTCAAAAGGCTTTCTTATTAAATGTTTACTGAACACACAAAAATTTATCTTAGAAATAATATTTTTCGTCAGTGATAACACTTTTTCTGTTCGAACTAGCAAGTTTTTTTTGTCAAAGATACCGAATTTTTTCGTAGAAGTAACATTTTTTGATTGTGATAACAACTTTTCTGTTAGAAGTAGCAAGTTTTGCTTAACACTAACAAACCTTCTCATTAGTAACGATATTTTACCTTAATACTAACATACTTTTACTGAACACACACAAAGTTCTCTTAGAAATAATATTTTTCATCAGTGATAACACTTTTTCTGTTCGAACTAGCAAGTTTTCTACCAAAGATACCAAATTTTTTCCTAGAAGTAACATTTTCTGATTGTGATAACAACCTTTCTGTCAGAAGTAGCAAGTTTTGCTTAACACTAACAAACCTTCTCATCAAAGTAACGATATTTTACCTTAATACTAACATACTTTTACTGAACACACACAAAGTTCTCTTAGAAATAATATTTTTCGTCAGTGATAACACTTTTTCTGTTCGAACTAGCAAGTTTTCTGTCGAAGATACCAATTTTTTCGTAGAAGTAACATTTTTTGATTGCGATAACAACTTTTGTGTCAGAAGTAGCAAGTTTTGCTTAACACTAACAAACCTTCTCATCAAAGTAACGATATTTTACCTTAATACTAACATACTTTTACTGAACACACACAAAATTTCTCTTAGAAATAATATTTTTTCGTCAGTGATTTCACTTTTTCTGTTCGAACTAGCACATTTTCTGTCAAAGATACCAAATTTTTTCGTAGAAGTAAAGTAACATTTTTAATTGTGATAACAACTTTTCTGTCAGAAGTAGCAAGTTTTGCTTAACACTAACAAACATTCTCATCAAAGTAATGATATTTTACCTTAATACTAACATAATTTTACTGAACACACACAAATTTCTCTTAGAAATAATATTTTTCATCAATGATAACACTTTTTCAGTTCGAACTAGCAAGTTTTCTACCAAAGATACCAAATTTTTTCTTAGAAGTAACATTTTTTGATTGTGATAACAACTTTTCTGTCAGAAGTAGCAAGTTTTGCTTAACACTAACAAAAATTCTCATCAAAGTAATGATATTTTACCTTAATACTAACATACTTTTACTGAACACACACAAATTTCTCTTAGAAATAATATTTTTCGTCAGTGATAACACTTTTTCTGTTCGAACTAGCAAGTTTTTCTACCAAAGATACCAAATTGTTTCTTAGAAGTAACATTTTTTTTGTGATAACAACTTTTCTGTCAGAAGTAGCAAGTTTTGCTTAACACTAACAAACATTCTCATCAAAGTAATGATATTTTACCTTAATACTAACATACTTTTACTGAACTCACACAAATTTCTCTTAGAAATAATATTTTTCGTCAGTGATAACACTTTTTCTGTTCGAACTAGCAAGTTTTTCTACCAAAGATACCAAATTTTTTCGTAGAAGTAACATTTTTTTATTGTGATAACAACTTTTCTGTCAGAAGTAGCAAGTTTTGCTGAACACTAACAAACCTTCTCATCAAAGTAACAACATTTTACCTTAATACTAACATACTTTTACTGAACACACACACAAATTTCTCTTAGAAATAATATTTTTCGTCACTGAAAACACTTTTTCTGTTCGAACTAGCAAGTTTTCTACCAAAGATACCAAATTTTTTTCATAGAAGTAACATTTTTTGATTGTGATAACAACTTTTCTGTCAGAAGTAGCAAGTTTTGCTTAACACTAACAAACATTCTCATCAAAAGTAACGATATTTTACTTTAATACTAACATACTTTTACTGAATACACACAAATTTCTCTTAAAAATAATATTTTCGTCAGTGATAACACTTTTTCTGTTCGAACGAGCAAATTTTCTACCAAAGATACCAAATTTTTTCTTAGAAGTAACATTTTTTGATTTTGATAAACAACTTTTCTGTCAGAAGTAGCAGGTTTTGCTTAACACTAACAAACCTTCTAATCAAAGTAACGACATTTTACCTTAATACTAACATACTTTTACTGAACACACACACAAAGTTCTCTTAAAAATAATATTTTTCGTTTCTATGTCTGAATCTATTTGTTTACATGTCTGGGTTGGTGTTTGGTTAGGTTAGGTTAGGTAAGTTAGGTTAGGTTAGCTAAGTTAGGTTATGTTAGCTATTAAACATTTCTCCATGTTTAAGTTAGGTTAGGTTAGGTCAACTTATCATGAGCGCTCCTGATAAGCTAACCTAACCTAACTAAAGCATGGTACAAAGTGGACATGGGGGGATTTCCCGGCGAGTATGGTTAGGTTAGGTTAGTCTAGATCAAGTTAGGTTAGGTTAGGTTAAGCTAGGTTAGGTTAGCCTACGTACGCGTGCGTACGTAGGCTAACCTAACCTAACTTAACCTAACCTAACGCGCGCGTACGTAGGCTAACCTAACCTAACTTAACCTAACCTAACCTAACTTGATTTAGCCTAACCTAACCATACTCGCCGGAAAATCCCCCCATGTCGACTTTGTACCAAGCTTTAGTTAGGTTAGGTTAGCTTATAATGAGCGCTCATGATAAGTTAACCTAACCTAACTTAAACATGGAGAAATGTTTACTAGCTAACCTAACCTTACTTAGCTAACCTAACCTAACCAAACACCAACCCAGACATGTAAACAAATAGATTCAGACATAGAAACGAAAAATATTATTTCTAAGATAAATTTGTGTGCGTGTTCAGTAAAAGTATGTTAGTATTAAGGTAAAATGTCGCTACTTTGATGAGAAGAATTGTTAGTGTTAAGCAAAACTTGCTACTTCTGACAGAAAAGTTGTTATCACAATCAAAAAATGTTACTTCTACGAAAAAATTTCGCATCTTTGGTAGAAAATTGTTATTTCGAACAGAAAAAGTGTTATTGAATGCAGGTTCCAACAGAAAAAGTGTTACTGAATGCAGGTATTTTTCACATTTGAAGTCTTCTAAATTGAATAATGCTATGTTTTTATCACATTTTTCTAGTAAGAGTTTATCAGTTGGCACGTTTCCCTTAATATAAACAGCTTGCACACCAAAAAAAACTGCACATTTCCTGAATTTCCTCTTGTACATTTTTTATTTCATAGCCATTTTCAATACTTGGTCTTATGGTTTTAACATAAAAGCCGTTTCGATGTATAAAATTTAGTGTTGGACTCCATCTGTTTTTCTCGTACTTATACATATTGTATCTGACGTTCAATTTATAGCTATGAATTTCACGTCGTTGATTGTCTAGGAGTAATAAAGCTGCTTCGAAAATAATGCCAGTTGAGGAATATTTCAGACCAATATATTCTGTGTCAATCACACCAAACATTATTATATCTGAAAAAAAGGGCTTAAATTAAATAAATATGTAATGTTTCTGAAACTATAACAAATACAGCTCACTTTCTTAGAATAAATCATTTTCACTTAATGAGGTTGGGTAACATTAAATCTACACTTAAAAACTATTGCTTTGTACAACGAAAAATAAATTATAAATATAACAGCGGAAAAAAAAAGTTAATGTTGAGTTGTTGACCAAAAAACTGTCCTCCGTCCCTTAAAGACACTACCTCCTCCCTTGGAGTCCTCTTCTCCATAACCATAATTTTGTCTCGAAAGCATTTATCACAAAGAAGCCCCCTCCCCTAAGCCAAAAAGCAAAGCAAAATGTAAAATTTTACGAGAAATATGCTATGCATGGAAATCATACGTTTTTTTGCACAACTTGTGAGAAAAATAAAAGTTGTACAATCACTAGTTTGTAGTCTTAGGATAGAAATGAATGTTTCTTTTTTTACCATTTGGAAATTTTTTTTAAATGTTCCCGTCTATAGGCTTTAAAATAGAAAAAAAGATTGTTAACCCAGCAGCTTATAGGCCTAAATTTACGATCTTAGATGTAAATGGTATTCAATTTACACATAATAAAGCTGTCTTTTTCTTTGAAATCCCCGGCCCTCTTACTGCCTAACGCGAAGAAACAGTTTTGTTTTTTTCACTTTACAATGATGGCGATAGAACTGAGACATGGCCCCTTCCCCCTTTTTACATAATGTCCTAAAAATATTTATTAGCATTAATTTTGTCAAGAAAGCATTTCATTCTTCCACACAGGTTGTGTTGGCCTAGCTTAATTATTGTAATCTCATTTTGCTTGAAACTGTTTTATTAAAAGATTGTTAACCCAGCAGCTTATAGGCCTAAATTTACGATCTTAGATGTAAATGGTATTCAATTTACACATAACAAAGCTATCTTTTTCTTAGAAATCCCCGGCCCTCTTACTGCATAACGCGAAGAAACAGTTTTGTTTTTTCACTTTACAATGATGCCGATAGAATTGAGGCATGGCCCCTTCCCTCTTTTTACATAATGTCCTAAAAATATTTGTTAGCATTAATTTTGTCTAGAAAGCATTTCATTCTTCCATACAGGTTGTGTTGGCCTAGCTTAATTATTGCAATCTCATTTTGCTTGAAACTGTTTTATTAAAAGATTGTTAACCCAGCAGCTTATAGGCCTAAATTTACGATCTTAGATGTAAATGGTATTCAATTTACACATAATAAAGCTATCTTTTTCTTAGAAATCCCCGACCCTCTTACTGCCTAACACGAAGAAACAGTTTTGTTTTTTTTCACTTTACAATGATGGCTATAGAATTGAGGCATGGACCCTTCCCCGTTTTTACATAAAGACCTAAAAATATTTGTTAGTATTAATTTTGTCTAGAAAGCATTTCATTCTTCCATACAGGTTGTGAACCCATGAGCTTAATTATTGCAATCTCATTTTGCTTGAAACTGTTTTATTTTGACGGGAAAAAACAATTCTTTTTGATCTGTTGAACATCCCTTTGGTTAAATCGTTACCCGTAATGGATTGAGAAAAGCGGATGTGTTTTAAAAAGGGTGACAGCCAATTAAATCATTGCGGAAAATATGTTTATGCCAAATTAGCGGGGGGCTTAATAGCTAAGAGTTAACGGAAGTTGCCTGTCAAAGGGAGAATTCAAAACAGAATTATTTCTATTGTAAGAATTAAAGTCATAAACATTGGGAGGGGGAGGGGGGGAAGGGAGGATTGGGTTTACGTGGTTAAAAAAGAGCATATTTTATAGTCTTCTAACGACTATAAAGATAGCATGGTGGAGTTTGTATTAGAGTGGGAGGGGGGATTTACCTGAATATACTGGAGGGTGACCAAGGAAAATAATTTTATTTTGAAAATAAAAAATGAAAATGTACTAAAACAGAACTCACATTGTAAATCGATGTAGCCAAGGCTTCTAGCTCATCAATAATATTCATTGTTATATCCATTGTGTCTTGGAACTATATGATAATTTAATAACAATGCATGTCCTTTATATATGAAATCTCAAGGGCGAATTGCGATGTAATGGGGGAAACCATATGTAAGCGACTCTGATTGGTTTATAATGAGATGTAATCGACACTCTGATTGGTTTAGAAGGAGACATGTACTTCCTGTTTCCCATTCCTGGATCATAACATGCTCCCTAGCGTACACCTGGATGAAAAACAACAACAAATCAATTGACCTTGGAAATTTAGTTCCCCTAGATCAATAAATTCCCCTAGCGATTATGTAAATCACCCCTCGTGTCATTACACCTGGCCAAACACCACCAACAACAACAAATAAATCGACCTTGACATCATCCATTAGACATTAATAAACTTCGCCCGGAGACAATTCTCCTGGACGAACACCAACAAATCAGTTTCTCGGAAATCCATTTCCCCTAGGGAGGCTATGCCCATATATGTTGTTCGTACGGAGTTAGACTCAATTGTAGATGGCACCAGGGGTGACTCGTGGGAGTCATTATGCCCTTCCTACTAATAGCTTTCTAGTAGATTCAACAGAATCTGAAGTTCATCTGGAGATTTACTGATAAACACCGAATCATAAGTTAAAACCACAAAGATAAAATAAGGTTTCTTAGAAAAACTATTAGGGCCACTTCCTTCCTAAGATGATCAACCGCATCATTAATATACAGCGTTAACTATAGTTTATTTACATTCCGAACAAAAATTCCTTTCCAAACAATTTTCTTTTCTCAAAAATTTGTTGATCTCATTTTACGACCAGCTCTAACAGAAAAATGGAACCACCCCCTTCCCACCACCCAGGCAGCCTTGAGGCTCTTGTGCCCTAGGTAGTGAACTTGTTCACCTGCATGGTAGAGCTGGACTTACCAAAGACGTAAGAAAACTAAAAAAAAATCTGAATGTTCCAATCCTATACCAGAGAATCTTTATTACCAGTGTGAGGAGGCCTTATTTTTTTTTTAATTTTGGTACCTCAATTTCAGTAAGAGTTGGATTCTTTTTTCTTCCAAATAGATCAGAAATAAAGCGACTATTTTAAATTAGCTTAAATTTGAAAATAACTTCGCTTTGTGAAACCCAGTCGTAAATCTTGAAAAAAAATTCTACGTTTAAGCGTCGAACGACATTTGAACCCGTAATAAATATTTGAAGACCAAATCTAGACCAGTTTTGGATAAACCAGAGAGGAATGTCCTAAAGTGTTATATTATTTCAAGCTTTAGAATCAAGGCCTCGAAATGCTGGAAAAAGCTACTTTTTAACAAAAAGTTGTTGATTGGCTAAAAGGACGGAACGGAAAGGTCGCTAAGCGAATCAAAATTAAGTAATAAATTGAATATAGTATACGAATCAGAGAAAATAGGGGTTATCTTACAAGGAGAGCAGACTAGAAAGGAAAATTTTGTAAGTAACCTTTTTAACTAATTATGGCAAGTACCTGCCTTGTCTCGATTTCTTTAAATGTAAAGTTAAAATAATAATATTAACCTGTTCGTCACTTTAGACTGTAACGAGAAAATCTTATTCCCGTGTTCAACTAAGTTAACAATTTAATCCTTTAAATTTCCTTTGAGAATAACACTGAAATAAAGTACTAAACTTCATAGGGATGTCTGTCGCTTGGGGGTAAACCCTCAAATACCCTTTTGAGGGTTGTCAATAGATTTATAAAGGGTTTTAAATCCTACTGATAGTGAGGTAATCCTGAGGACTTTTGTTATTAATTAAAGGATGCGTAATCTAATAAAAATTGATTAGAAGCGGAAAAATACACGCGTAAATAGCTTAGGACTCTAGATTGCATTCTATTTGGTGATTGGTTTTATAATTCGGTTAGTATATGTTAATTAGCCAAGTCTTGGACCATTTAGACAATAGACAGAATTTTAAAGATTAAAATAAGCTAAAAATAATTTCTTCTTCCCAGAACTTAAACTCGTAGAAGAAGCTTCGAATGACCGAAGGTTTAGAGAGGGGGTGGGGGAAACTTAAACCAAGAAGTCAACGTTAGGAGAGCTTTTGTGCTTCCCTTCTCCAGCCTAGTGACCCTTGGAACTTAACCTGGCATTTATAAAAATCTTACATATAAGAAAATCGGAACTGTCGGACACGAACATTACTTCCCCCTTGTGTATTCTCTGACGTGTATACGAAAAAGGACCTTATTCCTCTTTTTAGTCATTCTTTCACTTTCGTTAACCCGTGCCGACTGTTTATACAATTATCATAAAACACTCTCCGAAAAATAAGTTTTTCAAAGAAAAGTAAAGGTCATTTTAAACTTAAGCTCAGGAGATGCAAATACCTGTTCAAATTCAAACTCAAAACGACCAGAAATTACTATTAAAGAATAAATGAAACCCAGAACGAAAATAAATTAAATAAACAATCATAGCAAAAACATACAACAAGTAAAAATATAAATGAGTAAATAGATCTTAAAGTGAGTAATGCTTAGATTGAATATGAAAATCAAGCTTAAAACAAAAAAAATATTTTGCTATTAAAGTATAAATGAAACTTAAACAAACAGAAATTAAATAAACAATCAATGCGAACAAACATACAATATATATTAATGTAAATGAATAAATAAATCTTAAAAAGAATAAAACTTAAATTGAATATGTAAACAAAGTTTGAATCAAATAAGAATAACTACAAACAAGAGTTTGGGTATCGCCTCACTGCAGAAGCCTAAAACCTACTGTGTCATTGGCGCCCTTACTGAAAACTATATGAGTCTTGAAAAGTCTTGGAAAGTATAAACAAAATCAAATTGAATATTAGATATATAATAATATTAATTGTTGAAAGAACCATCAGTTCAAGATTTTTTTTCACTGTAATTTTTATTTTCATTTTCAATGCTGTAAGAACTGGAAAAGAATAAGTTTGTAATTACTAGTAATTCGTTTTCAGTGAAGCGCCAATGACACAGAAGGCTTTAGGTTTTTACAGTTAAAGAAGGGGGCAGTATCCAAATTTTTGTTTGTAGTGAAATTATATTTGTCTTGACCAATCTTGGAAAGAACTAATAAATTAAACTGAATATTTGATGTATAATGATATTAATTTCTGAAAGCTCATCAGTTCAGAATTTTACTGTAATTTTAACATTTATTTTCAATATAAGTACAAAAGAAAACATTTGTAATATAATTCGTTTTCAGTAAAGCGCCGATGACGCAGTAGGTTTTAGGCTTCTGCAGTGAGGCGATACCCAAACTCTTGTTTGTAGTTATTTTTATTCGATTCAAACTTGATTTGCATATTAAATTTAAGTTTCACTCGTTTTAACATTTATTTATTCATTTAAATTAATATATATTGTATGTTTGTTCGCATTGATTGTTTATTTAATTTCTGTTCGTTTTAAGTTTCATTTATACTTTAATAGCAAAGTATTTTTTCTTCGTTTTAAGCTTGATTTTCATATTCAATCTAAGCATTACTCACTTTAAGATCTATTTATTCATTTATATTATTACTTGTTGTATGTTTTTTGCTATGATTGCTTATTTAATTTCTGTTCGTTTTGGGCTTCATTTATTCTTTAGTAGTGATTTCTGGTCGTTTTGATTTTGAATTTGAACAGGTATTTGTATCTCCTCAGCTTAAGTTTAAAATGGCCTTTACTTTTCTTTAAAAAACTTATTTTTCGGAAAGTTTTTTTTTTAATAAATTTTGGTTCGTATTTGATTGCAAAAAGTTTCAAGTTTTTATGGCATGGGGGGTTGCTTACTGTCCGATTATTCTTGACTCTAAAAAACGGATCTAGAACTTTCAATTTAAATCGAATGAGGCTTTTTTCAAAGTCTATACGATTACCTCTTTGATAAAAACCTTATATATGAATAATAGACAGCTTGCATAACTTGTGGACAGCGATTGACAAAAATGAATGGATTGAAAAATAGCTCCAATAAGGGGGTTTAGACCATTTCACTTGCTGACACAAAGGGATCTCGCCTGTTGGGAATTAACCTTAATAGGATTTTGTGTGCCAAAGCAATTTTGCATCTATCACAGAGTATGTATTTTAACCTTATAACTGGATAATTATAATAGATTTACTATGTGTTCTTCCCATAAAAAACTTTACTTTATTAAAGTCTTTGGGGTGGGGGCGGCGTAGTTGGCATAAAGAAGAAAACTTTAGCGTGGACAGTAGGAGCGGAGGAGGGAGGTTGGAGAGGTTGGAACTTCACTCATCCAATACGGGGTGAGAAAGCTAAAAGACCGTTTGAGTTGTTGAAAAAATACTTCACTTGGAGACTCATCCAATACGGGGTGGAAACTTATCTCCTCCGTTCCCGATTTATGAGATTAGACAGACTCATTGGGCTGTAGAATGTTGGACCGTTTGAGTTGTTGAAGACCTTAAAATACTCAAAAATACTTTATATTTTCATTTATTGCAGGATTGATTTCATAGATTCTGGAATAGGTGAGTCCCCTGGGCCATCATTTTGGTGAGCCTCAACTCATAATATGCAATTTTGATTAACTCTTCCGTGTTATGTGCATATATTATTCCAAATATGTTATTTTGAGTTATACTTTTATCGCATTGCGTTCATTTTTAAGCCTTGAGATAAAAACTGAAACTTTAGCGTAGACAGTGGTTGGGAGATGTCTCCCTCCTCACATGCATAATTGAGAAGCCACAGAGAAAGTAATACAAATGAAAATAATCTTCTTTTGAAAATTGTCTTTTTTCAAAAGACACGAACAAAATCGTCTAAGAGAACCTGAAGTGCTATCTCTGACATTTCCGTTGATTCTTTATTCCCGTTACTTTCAGATGTAAGATTTAAAATATTATCGAATGGGTTTAGTCGTCCCCTCCCTGAATAATTCACATTTGGAAAACCCACCCCTGGGAAATCCCCCCCCCCCCTCAAAGAACATTTTCTTTTCCTGCTGATAATTCCCCCGCGTTAAATTCCACCAAGCAGAAATTTATTTATTAATTTACATTAATATCAGCACTAAATTTATTTATTAATTTACATTAATATGTTTTGTATGTTTGCTTGCATTTATTGTTTATTTAATGATTGTTTGATTGTTTATATGCCCCCAGGACACAACTTGCAAAGGCTACCCCCAGGCCCTGGTGGGCTGTATCGACACGGGAGTTTTTTGTTGTCAGGACTTTGAACTATTTTAACAAAATGTCTATCTCAAAACTTTTATCTGATGCATTTAGGGCGTGAAGGAGGGGGGCTAGTTGCCCTCCAATCTCTTTTTACTCTTAAAAAGTGAACAAGAACTTTCAATTTCCAATCAAATGAGTCCTCTCTAAAGTTTATACGACCATCCCTTCCATAAGAAATAATGGGAAGGATTCGGAGAATCTTTAAATTACAACCCTTGCCCAGAGGACTGTGGGGGAGTTGTCATCCTCAAAGACCTAAATTCCAGAACTTAAAACTACGTTTAATAAAATGGCTGTCTCAAAATTTTGATTGGATGTGTTTGGGGAAAAGATGGGCGTGAGAGGGGGGTTAGTTGCCCTCAAATCACTTTTGACTATTCAAAAGGGCATTAGCCCTTTGAATTTCCAATCGAATGAGCTTTTTTTTGAAGTTTCTACGACACCACCTTCTATAAAAACCTTATATGCCCCCAGGGCACAGCTTAAAACTCTTGCCCTAAGGGTTGTGGGGGAGTGTCCTCCTCAAAAACATATTTCCTATCTGGAAATCAACTACGCTGAACAAAATGGCTATCTTACAATTTTGATTGGGTGTGTTTGGGGAAATGATGGTCGTGGGGGGCTAGTTGCCCTCAAATCACTTTTGACTATTAAAAAGGGTGCTAGCACTTTGAATTTCCAATCGAATGAGCCTGTTTTGAAGTTTCTACGACAACCCCTTTCTTTAAAACCCTTATATGCCCCCAGGGCATAACTTAAAAACCCTTGCCCCGAGGGTTGTGGAGGAGTGTCCTCCTCAAAAGTATATTTCCATCTGGAAAATCAACTACGCTGAACAAAGTGGTTATCTCAAAATGTTGATTGGATGTGTTTGGGGGAATGATGGGCGTGGGGGGGGGGGCTAGTTGCCCTCCAATCATTTTTGACTATTAAAAAGGGCACTAGAACTCTCGATTTACAATCAAATTAACACCTTTTGAAGTTTCTACGACGACCCCTTCCATATGAAATGCCTCTGGGGAAACAAAAATAAACAATAAAACATTGGAGCCGTATGGCCTTTACTATAGGCAACGCTATAGCGATGCCTCTGAAAGGTGACCTCGATGTGTATACAGATAGGTTAGGGAGGCTATATTGTCAAACTAAAATTATATTGTTAAAAGTTATTTAAATTATATTGTCAAACTAAGAATTTTAAGTCCTTTCTGTCTAGATAGATTCAAATAATAGTTTTCCCTGCTGAAATTAAAAGTTTATCAAAAGTTCAAGGAACACTAATCTCGTTTACAAGACATAAATATAGGATATCTTGGTTTAGGCTAAACAGATTAATTGATATCTAATTAAGTGCGGTTATTCCTAGTTTTTGGCTCACCCGAAAAGCAATAATTTGAACTAAGGGATTTTAATACTCCAGAACTCAGGCCTTGACTAGCTATTCAAGTATAACTCTTTTATTTAGAAGTATTTGATAGACCTAAACTAGAATAATCCCTTTTGCTCGGTGATTCACATGTGGACCAGAAGAGCAAATACCCACATAATAAGTTTAGCTAACCCTGAAGAGAGCTATTTGGAAGGGTTTATAGAATTACAACGTTTCTCCATTTTTATTTTAATTTAATAATAAATTAGTAGTCACTGGATTTTGAGTACTGATTCTTATCAAACACCTCAGTCTTTAACACGTTACCACTTCTAGTCCTAAATAAGTAGGGCAATCATACACCAGCAACAAAGAGAATAAGGCAAAGACGGAACAAAAAAAACAAACAAATAAAAAAACAAACAAAAAAACAGAGATGATACAACAAAGGAACAAAATTTAATTTTCCATAAAATTCTGTGTGAGCATATACTTGGTATAAATAAACTGATATCACCTTTATCAGCACATATAATTGGAAATAGGGTCAAAATATTCAATTTTTTTTCCTATATAAGTTTTTAGTCTTCAAGTTGGAAGGTTGTGATTTCACACATCTCGTAAAACCCAAATACTAGATACTGCATTATATTATTATTATTTTTTTTCAAACTATTATTCACGGAAGATACAACTTACCTTATTAACAGCCGTCAATATAATTGAGTAGGACAAGACAATGGCAGCCAGTGGTAGAAGAAGTCCGAAGAAAAATAGATAAATAACATAGCATTGTGAAAATAAATTCTTTTCTTTCCAAATTACCGAGCAACTGAAAAAGAAAACAACGAACATACATTCCAAATAAACTTATCAGCGGTAAACTATACAAAACAATTACTAAATTACATATAATAATATTATAAAGTAATTTTGGTGAGTCCATGTATAATACAGATAATTTGTCGATGTATAATATAGAGTCCATGTATAATAATATAGATAATAATAGACCTTTTTGAGAATTACAACAATTTTTTCTGTGAATAGATATAAGGACATCGACCTTTATTAAAAAACTGACATTGTCTTGAAGCAGCTTTTGTAGATTTTATGTGTTGTTTAAATAAAAAATAGTAAGCTCAAAAGCAAATCTTTGCCCAGGGCACTTGACACGCATATCACAGGGCAGACTCAAGTGGTCTGACGACTTAAACATTAAGCTATCGCATATAATATCACATATTTCGCTGGGATAAGCTCTAAGCAGCAGCGTTGCCTAAACAATACGATTGCACTGTTTTTGGTACAATTTAGAGCTCCTGGTGCAAAGCAGTATACTTGAGCATATGATGGCAAATATAAAATATTCCTGTACATCTTGGTGCACATTCTTTTTTGCTCGTTTTTAACACTGATACCTGATCTAGTTTTCTTTTTTTGAAAATACCCCCCCCCCTTAGTTTTTTTTTGTGAGATATTTACACAAGAAAGGTAACTGACGGCCTACAGAAATCCCCATGAATCTAAAAACTATTATTCCCATGAGAGAACAGCGTACCCAGTTCGTAAGCAAGGACGAAATTATGATTAAGAAGAAAGGATAATTTCTTTTAAGTTAACATTGGATCGTTTCATCTATGAAATGGATAAATACAATTATAGAGAAAAGGCCCGTAAATCATGCAAACTGTCACTGTTAGAGATCGCATAGTTACGTTAAGGGAGGTTAGAAATGCTCCACCTAAACATTTCCATGTTTGATGCTCTAATAATATGATTGGATAACATATTATACGTTTGAAGTATTGTGGCATGTTGGCCAAATGTTGGTCTCTGTGAGTATATATCTCGTTATTATTTCTTTGACGAAGTGTGGTGTATCTTTATTATTCTGTTTTGATTTGAAAGCTTATTAACCTTCTGAGTACACTTACAATCCTCGAACATCTTTAGCTTGCACAATGTCAAATATTATTCTCTTGTTTTTCATTTGGCAGGTGTCTTCTCTATACTCAACATCAACCATCTCTGTAAAATTTGTCTTTATTTACCGTTCAATTTAAAGAAATGAATTTTCGACAAAATTAGGAGAAGGTAACTTTTTTTTTAGTTTTTAGTAATTTGATAGTTGCACGAAAGAAGTTAAGAAAGTGAAACAATGCTAGTAGCCTATTTGACTATGACAAATTCAAGTTTGCATAAAAAAAAAAGTAAGATAAATGAAGAATATACCATTTTTAATGCATATATAGAACCCTGAAAGCATTGTTTGGGAAGTTTGGTAGAGAGAGTGCGTTTAGACAGTTCTGACTACTAGTTTGTGCCTCTCCACTCCACAGAGGCACAGCGTTTGGCTACTTTGACTAATGCTACTAATCCTACCACTACTACTACTACTAAAATTACTGCTTCTGTACCGAGTACTACTAGGGCTTTGGACATTTAAAAGAATATCTGAGAAAATACTGGGGGAAAAGTTGAACTAAATTAAAACATACTATGTGCATACAGATTGTCAAAAGGGCGCATCAGCGATATTTTTGGAACGGCTTACCGTTTTAAGATAAACCTTCCGAGGCAACACGAGGACGATGTTCAACTGACCAAAAGGCAAAAATGTAGATGTAGATACTGCTTTTAATATTGCTAATACTACTGTTACTACTACCTCTAATACAAGACCGCTAATGCTACTGCATCTCCTACTACTTCCAATACAATTATGATACTAGTACTACTATAATACTAGAACATACTACATACTTGAAGATTGTCAAAAGGGTGTATATCAAGAGAGGATTTTGGTATTAAGTTGGAACTTTCAGAGAACGCTTAAAGGGGAAGACCAATTGACCAAAAGCTAATATGTGTATTCTACTACGAGTACTACTATCCCTGCTACTACTACTATTACTACTGCTACTACTGCTACTACTACTACTCTTACTACTATTCCAACTACTAGCTCTATTGCAACTACATGTAAGGCTAAGAGTATTAAAATAAAGATTTCAGGAAAGGTTGAGGGAGAAATTCAACTAAATTAAAACTATGAACATACAGATTACCAAAAGGGCGTAACCTCAATGTCATAGCAACGGCTGATTGTATTAAGTTGGAACTTTCAGAGAACGCTTAAAGGGGAAGATCAATTGACCCAAAAGTAATATGTGCATTCTACTATAGTACCACTAGCCCTGCTACTACTACTACTACTACTGCTACTACTGCTACTGCTACTACTCTTACTACTATTCCAACTACTAGTTCTATTGCAACTACATGTAAAGCTGAGAGGATTAAGAGGAAAATTTCAGGAAGTGTTGAGGGAGAAACTGAACTAAATTAAAACTATGAATATACAGATTACCAAAAGGGCGTACCCTCAATGTCATAGAAACGACTGATTGTATTAAGTTGAAACTTACAGAGCTTGGCTATGGGGATATTTAACTGACCAAAAGGCAACGTGTCAATACTACTGCTGCTACTAGTACTAGTGCTATTACTGCCACTACTACTAGTCCTACAACTAGAACCACTGGTGCCTAATACTGCTACTATTGTGGCTACTATTATAACTATGCCTAAGGATATGGAGGTGAAATTTTAGAAAATATTAAGGGGTGAAGTTGTACGGAATCTTCAAAGCACATCGTTTGTATGCAGGTTGTCAAAACGGCTTATTAGCAATAGCTTAGGAATGGTTTGGTCTGTAAAGTTGAAACTTCCAGAGCTTGTTGTGGGAGACGTTGAACTAAACAAAAGACAATATTTGCATCCTAATAATACTGCTTCTACTACTACTATTACTACTGTTACTAGTGCTATTACTATTACAACTGCTACTACTACTACTGCTGCTAAGGCTTAAGGCCACTACCATTAACTCTACTGGTACTACAGTTACTACTAGTACTACTATTATTGCTATTAAAAATAATGGTATTAAGGCGAAAACTTTGAAGATTACTTAAACAGTACTGAACTAAATCAAAACTCACTATGTGCATACACGTTGTCAAGAGAATAAATCAGCAGTGCTTCAGGAACGACTGATGGTATTAAGATGAAACGGTCAGCGTATTTTGAGGTAGGATGTTGAAGAATACCAAAGCTGCTATGTGCATACTGCTAATAATGCTACTATCGCTACTAAAACTAATGCTACCACGCAAGCTAAGGGTATTAAGGTGAATCTTATAAGGAATATTTAGGTGGATGTTGAACTAAATCAAAACGAACTATGAGCATGCAGATTATCAAAAGGTTGACACATCAATATTTCAAGAGCCAGCTTACATTTATGTTGGACCTTTCAGAGTATTTTTTTTTCAGGTTTTCAGGTTTGTTGCTGATTTTGAAGTAACCAGGAGGCAAAACGTGTACACTATACTACTAACAAGATTACAGCAAATAATAAAGCTAAGGGTATTAAGATGACACTTCTAGGGGACATTTAGGGGGAGCTACATTTGAGCGAAAAAACTATATGCAGTAGGTTTTCAAAATGGCATATAGGCAATATCATGGGTAGTGCAGCGTTATCATAGATAGCAATACCATAGAACCTTTTTAGGGGGATAAAACTTTTAGAATAATTTTCAATGCGTAAAATTACCGCAAATCACCATCAGTAAATAAATGAAAGCCAAAACGAACAGATGTTACAATAAATAACTGAGTCAAACCCAAAACGAGCAGAAGTTAACTTGAGTAGGACTGACTCTCATTTAATGCTCTATAATATAATGTTCAATAATGCTCTGAAGATGAGAGCATTATTTGCATTTCACTGAAAAAAACACATTTTAAATGTTTTCACCTTTTTAACTTAAATAAATACAAAATTATTAAGAATTTCAGGAATAAATATTAGTATACGTATATTAGTAAGCTGGTTTTGTATTAAATCAGGAGTTAAGCAGGGTTGTGTTCTATCCCCCTTTATATGGATTATTTTGATGGACTTTGTTTTAAGGAGCACAGGAAAGGCAATGGGAGACCACGGAATCAAATGGGGAGGAAAAAGTCTCCTGGACTTGGATTATGCTGATGATTTAAGCACCTAGATGAAAGTGTGAGCAAAATGAATGAAGTTTTAGAGGTTTTGCGAGTTCAGGGTGCTAGTATTGGTTTGAAAATTAATGTTAGGAAGACCAAGTCACTAAGGCTAGGAATAAGTGAAGATGAAAAGGTGACGTTGGGTAATGAAAAGATTGATCAGGTGGGCAGTTTCACTTACCTTGGTAGTATTATTAGTAAAAGATGGTGGGAGCAGTGAAGATGTTAAAAAATAGAATAGCCAAGGCTCAGGGTGTTTTTTCACAGTTAAAAAAGTCTGGAAGAATAGGAAGATAAGTCTGCAAACCAAGATTAGAATCTTAGAAGCTACAGTGATGACAGTGGTCAAATATGGCTCTGAAGCATGGACGCTCCGAAAAGCGGATGAAGATTTGCTAGATGTTTTCCAGAGAAATTTTTAAGGATTATTCTGGGTACCCGGCTGACTGACCGTATTTCAAACAATAGGCTATACGAAAAATGTGGTTTCAATACCACTTTCTAGGTCTATAATGAAAGAAAGGTTGAGGTGGTTAGGGCATGTTGTTCGGATGAAGGATGACAGATTGCCGAAGATTGTTCTTTTCGGCCAACCATCTAGGGCTAAACGGAAAGCAGGTCGTCCCCGTCTGGGTTGGGAGGACGTCATAAAGAAAGATTTAAAGGAAATGGGAACTTCGTGGGCGGGTGTAAAAAGGGAGGCTTTGAATAGATTGGGGTGGAGGAGGAGCGTGCGTAGCTGTGTTGGCCTCAGGCGGCTTGGTGCTGCGATGAGTTGTTAGTAGTAGTAGTAGTATACGTATATAAAAATGTCCATCCACATTAATTTTTTCAGTTCAGTGTAAATTATGGCGTTTGGAGATAATATGACACCCCGCAGCCCCTGGGAATATAGTTAAGTTGTAAAATTTGATATATGTTTACTTAAATTTGATTATTGTTTACTTATAATACTTGTTATTGGTAAGTATAGAGACATTTGGGGGCGGGATTTTGTAATCGGGGTGGGTTCTCATGGGGAGGGAGGATTCCGGGTTGAACTTTCCAGGGGAAGTTTTAAATTGAGGGTACTTGACAGAGTTCCTATACGAAATTCATTTTATTTGTCTTACTTTCTCTTTGCTAACTGAATTTTGCATGTGGAGCTGTTCCGGGGGAATTGTCCAGGGGAAATTTTCAGCGGGTTTGGATTTTCGGGAAAACATTCCCATGCAAGGCGGGACTTCCGGAGTGATCGGTAAAAAAAATTAAAAATTAAAGTTTTTTTCAATTGAAAGTGTGAAAAGGAGAATTTTTCAGTCAGAATCGTCCGCCAGAATAGGGGGGAGGGGAATTATCAGCGAGGCTAGAATTGTCCAGAGGTAATTTTACGGGACGGGCGTATATTTTATGTGGGAGGAACTGTCTATGATGGAGATTTTCGTGATAGGAGGGAATTTTTCATGAAGAGGGGGACAGATTTACGGGCATTATTTGAAAAACGATCAGAGATTAAATAAAAAAAAAGTTTATGAACTGAAAGAAAGGAGCAGCATTTAAACTAAAAACGGACAAAAAAATTCCGTAAATGAAAGGTTTGTCCCCTCCTCAATACCTTCCTCTTTACGATAAATTTTGACAATTTGTCCCAATTTTTTAAGAACGACTCCTAAACACAAGAGCCGTTAAATTAGAATAGAAAGCTTTTTTTAAAGTGCTAAAAACTTTAGCGTGAAGAGCAAGGTATTGAGGAGGTGGGCAACCTTGTCATATACAGAATAATTTCTGTTCGTTTAAAGTTTTAATGTTGCTCCTTAATTTCAGCTGAAAAGACCTGCTTTTTTTTATTTAATCTGATAAATATGGCCAAGGACCCCAACACCTCATTCCTAAGATAAATGGTCACCACTACGCCATAATGGTCAGAGCATAAATTGAAAGCCATATGGTTGTATCCCCCTCTACATCAAATTTGTGATTTTTAAGAAGGGAAATCCATGAGGCTTGTGGAACATAATCGTGCTAATTTAATTCGAAAATTCTCAGGCAGAGCCTAAGAGAATCATATATCCACCAGCTCACCAGTATAACAGAAACATCCAAGAGGGATAATAATATAGGTTTGGATCAACCTTAATCAGGTTTGCAGCACGATTAAGAAGAATATTCTCGCTTTCACAAAATTTTTAATATTCTCGCTTTTCACAAAACTTTTCTTGCTTTCGCTTCTCATTTAAGAGAAGCGAAGAATCGGGTTCTGGCATATGTACCGAGTCTAGACGTCAAGAGGGATTGGCTAAAATAGCCTCTTAACTCCAACGATGAAAACAACTCCGCATCTCAACTAAAACACGAATTGCCCCCTGGGATAATTTGAAATTACGTAAGGTGCTAGATGCAAAGGTTCGCAGTACCAGTGGGCTTACTCGGGAATGGGGTAAAAATCCAAGCAAAACGTGAATACGTTTTATTCTGGGTCCCATTCCCTGGGTAATGGTAAGAAAGACAAACGTTGATGTCAAATGAAGCTGATTCTTGGATATATAGTTGAAGGAATAAGGTTGGGAGGAAATGAATTTTGATTCCTATTCAGGGTAAGAACAGTGAATGGAGCTACTGAATAAGGATTTAGAAGGGGTATATAGCGACTGGTAATGGGAGTGAGTATCTCTTTGAGACCCAAGATCAGAAAGGCAAAGGGTTGGTAAAGGGATCACAATTGGCCTACCATTTGTGCGTTGAGGGAACCGGCTATCATTCATGGCTTCCTGAAGGTGATCCTCCCCCTCAAAAGACAGAAAATACCCCTTAGCCTTGCCAGTGTCAGGATTAGTCTGAAATTCCTTCCCAAGCTTTTCCACTCCAACACAAAATTCAACACCTCCTAACTCTTTAAACACTCGTTCTAATTAATTTAATTCTACCTTTTGATCATCTCTAGTTAACCCCAATAGGACCAAGACCTCTTCGTTCTCCCTAAGTTCTTTTGTCCTTCCGCTTTTTCGTATTTCTGCCATTACGGACTGAATCTGCAAATTTGTCTCCTTCATGGGCGCCCATAAGGGGGGGGGGGAGCCCCCCTGGCTGAATGACGGTGTCATATATTTGTATTAATTTAAAATAACTTTCCACAGAACAAGTTTTCAAGGAAAAGCAAAGAGCTCTATTAAGCCAAAAATGGGCACAAGTAAAGTCAAATAATCTTCCAAGCGTAAAACTACCACAAATCACTATCAACAATTAACTGAAACTCAAAACGAACAGACCTTATAATAAATAGCCAAGTCAAACTCAAAACGAGCAAAAATTAACAATACTAGGACTGAGAACCCCCATGCCTGCTCAAGACCAGAACATAACTTAGGCTTTACTGAAAAAAAAAAATGACCGTGGATTGTCAGTTTAATTTACCTATACTAGTAGGGAGGGCATAATAGACGCCGTACGAAACCGTGCTGCCACCTATAATTGAGTCTAACGGTACCTAACCGCATAGACAATGTTATTGATCCACGAAGGGGGACAGATTTCTGAGAACTTGATTGCATAATCGACTAGGACAAGAGGGGAACTAGATTTCTGAGAAATTGATTTACAGAATCTGACGGTGAATTATTGATCCACGAAAGGGGAATTAGAAATGACATCACTTGTTTCCTAGGAATTATGCGGGACTCTAAAGAGATAGAAATTCCATTTTTAAATATGGCTTCTCCAATCTTTAGTGACAGAGATAAATTAATATTCTATTTTTAAATATGGCTTCTCTGATCTTTAGGTCAAAGAGATAAATTAATATTCTATCGAAGCCATAATAGTGTAAGTAGGAACACCTTAGCGATGAAGAGATAAACGCGGGAATTTTTTCCTGGGAATTTCAAATGTAACAGCGCAGGGATGCCAAAACAAAAGGAACACACAGAAATTACGTTTAGGGATTATTTGGGCGAAACCGTTTGAGATATTTTAGAAGGTGATTTAGGCGAAACAGTTTTGGACATTTTTAGAAGAGGATTTGGGCGAAACAGTTTGAGACATTTTAGAAAATGATTTTAGAAGATGATTTATAAGATGATTTGAGGTGAAACTCTGTGGTCGTTATAATACAAAGTTCCACTTTGAACAGTGTTGTTAAGGTCCCCTACCCCAACCCCAGAGGGCCCCCATCCCCTCGGGCTCCCAAAGGCCCCCGGCCCCAAAGACCCCCTGGGCCCCCAAAATCCCCCCAGGCCCCCATTTTTTTCAAATACTTTTTTTTGTGCGCTTGAGACACATAAGGGCCCCCCACATTTCAAAAGGCTTTATTTATATCTTTTCAGAAAAAGTTCTTTACGTAATGTCCTCCTAAACCCATTTTACAAGTTGAAGCACTCATCTTTTTCCCCACAACTTTACTTAAAGGCTTTTGAATACCCCAACATCAATCAATACTTTTCAAAAGACTTTATTATATCTTTTCAGAACAAGTTCTTTACGTAATGTCCCCACTAAATCCATTTTACAAGTTGTAATACTCATCTTTTTCCCCACAACTTTACTTTACAGCTTTTTGAATGCTCCAACATCAAGCAATACTTTTCAAAATGCTTTATTATATCTTTTCAGAACAAGTTCTTTACGTAATGTCCTTCCTAGACCAATTTTACAATTTGAAGTACTCATCTTTTCCCCCAAAACTTTACTTTAAGGCTTTTGGAATACCCCAAATATCAAGCAATACTTTTCAAAAGGCTTTATTATATCTTTTCAGAACAAGTTCTTTACGTAATGTCCCTCCTAAACCAATTTTACAAGTTAAAGTACTCATCTTTTTCCCCACAAACTTTACTTTACGGCTTTTTTACATACCCCAATATCAAGCAATACTTTTCAAAAGGCTTTATTATATCTTTTCAGAACAAGTTCTTTTCATAATGTCCATTCTAAACCAATTTTTACAAGTTGAAGTACTCATCTTTTTCGCCCACAACTTTAACTTACGACTTTTTACACACCCCAACATCAAGCAATACTTTTCAAAAGGCTTTATTATATCTTTTCAGAACAAGTTCTTTTCTTAATATGCTTCCTAAACCAATTTTACAAATTCTAAATGTTTCCGTAGTAGATAGAAAAAACTATACCATAGTTGTGAATGTTTTCCTGGAAGATAAAAAGTTTTACTTCAATTTTAAATTTTCTCAACGAAGTGAAGAAAAGTTCAAGTTCTATTCTGAATTTTCTCAATGAAAAAGAAATTATTTATTGATCAATTCTATTTTTCCAAATAATATAAAAATTTTCCACTTCGGTTCAGATTTTTCTCAAAGGGATGAAAAAATTTTAAATACTGTTCCAAATTTTCATAAAAGATAGAAAAGTTCAAGTTCTCTTCTGAATTTTACCAAAGAACAATTCAATTCTAATTTCTCCAGAGAAAATAAAAATCTTACACTTCAGTTTTAAGTTCACCGAGACATAAAGAAATTTAAAGTTCTATTCTAAAATTTTCCGTAGTAGATAGAAAAAGCTATACCATAGTTGTGAATATTTTCCCGGAAAATAAAAAGCTCTACTTCAATTTTAGATTTTCTCAACGAAGTGAAGGAAAGTTCAAGTTCTATTCTGAATTTTCTCAATGAAAAAGAAATAAGCTATTGATCAATTCTATTTTTCCATATAATATAACAATTTTCCACTTCAGTTCAGATCTTTCTCAAAGAGATGAAAAATTTAAAATACTGTTCCAAATTTTTCACAGAAGATAGAAAAGTTCAAGTTCACTTCTGAATTTTACCAAATAACACAATTCAATTCTAATATCTCCAGAGAAAATAAAAATCTTCCACTTCAGTTCTTTATTTCAAAAAACATAAAGAAATTTAAAGTTCTATTCTAAATTTTTCGGTGGAAGATAGAAAAAGTAATATCATAGTTGTGAATATTTTCCCGTCAGTTCTGGTTTTTCTCAAAGAGAAGAAAAATTTAAAGTTCTGTTCTAAATTTTTCATACAAGATAGAAAAGTCCAAGTTCACTCCTGAATTTTACCAAAGAACACAATTCAATTCTAATTTCTCCAGAGAAAATAAAAATCTTCCACTTCACTTCTTTATTTCCCAAAGACATAAAGAAATTTAAAGTTCTATTCTAAATTTGTCGATGAAAGATAGAAAAAAGTAATACTATAGTTGTGTGAATATTTTCCCGTCAGTTCTGGTTTTTCTCGAGGAGATAAAAAATTTAAAGTTCTGTTCAAAATTTTCATAGAAGATAGAAAAGTCCAAGTTCTCTTCTAAATTTTACCAAAGAACACAATTCAATTCTAATTTCTCCAAAGAAATAAAAAATCTTCCACTTCACTTCTTTATTTCACAAAGAAATAAAGAAATTTAAAGTTCTATTCTAACTTTTTCGATGGAAGATAGAAAAAGTAATACCATTGTTGTGAATATTTTCCCGGAAGATAAAAATTTCTACTTCAATTTTAAATTTTCTCAACGAATTGAAGAAAATTCAAGTTTCTCTCTAATTTTTCCAAGAAGAAAATAAAAAGTTCCACTTCAGTTCTGGTTCGTCTCAAAGAGATGAAAATTTTAAAGTTCTGTTCTAAATTTTACTGTAGATACTTTGATTCTGAATTTTTCCCCAAGAAGAGAAAAGGTTCTGCCTTAATTCTATATTTTCTCAAAGAAGTGAAGAAAAGTTCAAGTTCTCTTTTGAATGTTTTCCCAGAGAAGAGAAAAGGTTCCACTTTAATTATGGGTTTTCACAACGAAGTGAAGAAAAGTTCAAGTTCTCTTCTGAATTTTCTCAAAGAAAAGAAAAAATTTATAGTCTAATTCTAATTTTCTCCAAAGAAAATAAAAATCGCCGAGTGGAAGGATTTTGCACGGGGATTGATTTCACATGTGGAAGGGGGTTTTTCAGGGATGAAATTTTCAGGGGAAATTTTATCTTTTTTGCCGGAGACGTAAGCTAAATTTTAAATTAAATTTTAGCTCCTTTGTCTTAGGGATTTACTCCTCAAATTTCCAAATTATAAAATGAGTGCGTCGTTCTATTATTAAAGACAATCTTTCAAGCTCGCTCATCTAACCACCAAAACCATAGGTTAGGTTAGGTATAAATATATATTAATAAATAAATAGAAACATTTCTCCATGTTTAAGTTGGGTTAGGTTAGGTTAGTTTATCATGAGTAAAAGGGTTCCACTTCAGTTCTGGTTTTTCTGAAAGAGATGAAAAATTTAAAGTTCTGTTCTAAATTTTACTGTAGATACTTTGATTCTGAATTTTTTCCTCAAAGAAGAGAGAGGTTCTGCTTTAATTCTATATTTTCTCAAAGAAGTGAAGAAAAGTTCAAGATCTCTTCTGAATTTTTTCCCAGAGAAGAGAAAAGGTTCCACTTTAATTATGAGTTTTCACAACGAAGTGAAGAAAAGTTCAAGTTCTCTTCTGAATTTTCTCAAAGAAAAGAAAAAAATTATAGTCTAATTCTAATTTTCTCCAAAGAAAATAAAAAATCGCCGAGTGGAAGGATTTGCACGGGGATTGATTTCACATGTGGAAGGGGGTTTTCCAGGGATGAATTTTTCAGGGGAAATTTTACCTTTTTTGCCGGAGACGTAAGCTAAATTTTAAATAAAATTTTAGCTCCTTTGTCTTAGGGATTTACGAAATTTCCAAAATTATAAAATGACCGTGCGTCGTTCTATTATTAAAGACAATCTTTCAAGCTTGCTCATCTAAACCACCAAAAAACCATAGGTTAGGTTAGGTTATATAAATATATATTAATAAATAAATAGAAAACATTTCTCCATGTTTAAGTTGGGTTAGGTTAGGTTAGTTTATCATGAGTAAAAGGGTTTTCAGAGAAGAGAAAAGGTTCCACTTTAATATGAGTTTTCACAACGAAAGTGAAGAAAAAGTTCAAGTTCTCTTCAAAAATTTTCTCAAAGAAAAAAGAAAAAAGTTATAGTCCAATTCTAATTTTCTCCAAAGAAAATAAAAAAATCTCTGAGTGGAAGGATTTGCAAGGGGATTGATTTTACATGTGGAGGGGGCTTTCCAGGGATGATATTTTCAGTGGAATTTTACAGATTTTTTTCCGGAGACGTAAGCTAACTTTTAAATAAAATTTTAGCTCCTTTGTCTTAGGGATTTACTCCTCAAATTCTAAATTAGAATATGAGTGCGTTCTTCTATTATTAAAGACAATCTTTCAAGCTCGTTCATCTAACCTCCAAAACCATAGGTTATGTTAGGTTAGGTTTGGTATAAAATAAATATTAATAAATAAATAGAAACATTTTCTCCGTGTTTAAGTTAGGTTAGGTTAGGTTAGCTTATCATGAGCAATAAAGTTGAATTTTATTCATTTTTAAGGTTAATTTAGGCTAGGCCCCAAAGAGCCCGGTTAGATTAGAACCTAACCAAAGGTTAGAAAATTCAGAAGAGAACTTGAACTTTTCTCACTTCGTTGTGAAAAAACTCATAATTAAAGTGGAACCTTTTCTGTTCTCTGGGAAAACATTCAGAAGAGAACTTGAACTTTTCTTCACTTCTTTGAGAAAATATAGAATTAAAGCAGAACATTTTCTCTTCTTGGAGGAAAAATTCAGAATCTAAGTATCTACAGTGAAATTTAGGAACAGAACTTTAAATTTTCATCTCTTTGACAAAAAAACCAGAACTGAAGTGGAACCTTTTTATTTTCTTGGGAAAATTAGAAGAGAACTTGAAATTTTCTTCACTTCATTGAGAAAATCTAGAATTAAAGTGGAAACTGTCTTGAACTTTTTTTTCACTTCGTCGAGAAAATTTAAAATTGAGTAGAACTTTTTATCTTCCGGAGAAAGTTTCACAAAACTATGGTATTACTTTTTCTATCTTCCATCGAAAAATTTAGAATAGAACTTTAAACTTTGTTTATGTCTTTGTGAAATAAAGAAGTGAAGTGGAAGATTTTTTATTTTCTTTGGAGAAATTACAATTGAATTGTGTTCTTTGGTAAAATTCAGAAGAGAACTTGGACTTTTTCTATCTTCTATGAAAAATTTATAACAGAACTTTAAATTTTTCATCTCTTTGAGAAAAACCAGAACTGACGGGAAAGTATTCACAAAAACTATGGTATTACTGTTTCTATCTTCCACCAAAAAATTTAGAATAGAACCTTTAAATTATTTATGTCTTTGTGAAATAAAGAAGTGAAGTGGAAGATTTTTATTTTCTTTGGAGAAATTAGAATTGAATTGTGTTCTTTGGTAAAATTCAGAAGAGAACTTGGACTTTTTATCTTCTATGAAAAATTTAGAAACAGAACTTTAAATGTTTCATCTCTTTGAGAAAAACCAGAACTGACGGGAAAGTATTCACAACTATGGTATTACTGTTTCTATCTTCCACCAAAAAAAATTAGAATAGAAAAATTTCTTTATGTCTTTGTGAAATAAAGAACTGATTTGGAAAATTTTTATTTTCCCTGGAAAAATAGAATTGATCAATAACTTATTTCTTTTCATTGATAAAATTTTGGAGCAGTATTTTAATTTTTCATCTCTTTGAGAAAGATCTGAATGAAGTGGAAAATTTTTATTTTCCCTGTAAGAATAGAATTGATCAATAACTTTTTCGTTTCATTGAGAAAATTCAGAAGAGAAGTTTAAACTTTTCTTCACTTCGTAGAGGAAAATTTAGAGTTGAAGCAGAACTTTTTATCTTCATAGCAAATATTCACAAACTATGGTATAGCTTTTTCTATCTTCTACGGAAAAATTTAGAAAAGAACTTTAAATTTCTTTGTGTCTTTGTGAAATAAAAACTGAAGTGGAAGATTTTTATTTTTCTGGAGAAATTAGAATTGAATTTGTGTTCTTTGGTAAAATCAGAAGAGAACTTGAAATTTTCTATCTTCTATGAAAAATTGGAACATTATTTTAAATTATTTATCTCTTTGAGAAAAAATATCTGAACTGAAGTGGAAATTTTTATATTATTTGTAAAAATAGAACTGATCAATAACTTATTCTTTTTCATGAGAAAATTTAGAATAGAAGAACTTTTCTTCACTTCGTTGAGAAAAAAGTTAAAATTGAAGTAGAACTTTTTATCTTCCGGGAAAATATTCACAAACTAGGGTATAGCTTTTTCTATCTACTACGGAAAAATTTAGAAAAGAACTTTAAATTTCTTTGTGTCTTTGTGAAAATAAAAAACTGAAGTAGAAGATTTTTATTTTCTCTGGAGAAATTAGAATTGAATTATGTTCTTTGGTAAAATTCAGAGCAGAACTTGAACTTTTCTATCTTCTATGAAAAAAATTTGGAACATTATTTTAAATTTTCATCTCTTTGAGAAAAATCTGAACTGAAGTGGAAATTTTTATATTATTGGAAAAATAGAATTGATCAATAACTATTTCTTTTTCATTGAGAAAATTCAGAATAGAACTTAAACTTTTCGTTCACTTCGTTGAGAAAATTTAAAATTGAAGTAGAACTTTTTATCTTCCGGGAAAATATTCACAACTATGGTATAGCTTTTTCTATCTACTACGGAAAAATTTAGAATAGAACTTTAAATTTCTTTATGTCTTGATGAACTTAAAACTGAAGTGGAAGATTTTTATTCTCTCTGGATAAATTAAAATTGAATTGTGTTCTTTGGTAAAATTCAGAAGAGAACTTGAACTTTTCTATCTTCTATGAAAAATTTGGAACATTATTTTAAATTTTTTCATCCCTTTGAGAAAAATATTGACTGAAGTGGAAAATTTTTATACTATTTGGAAAAATAGAATTGATCAATTAAACTTATTTCTTTTTCATTGAGAAAATTCAGAATAGAAGTTGAACTTTTCTTCACATCGTTGAGAAAATTTTAAATTGAAGTAGAACTTTTTATCTTCCGGGAAAGTATTCACAACTATGGTATGCCTTTTTCTATCTTCCATCGAAAAATTTAGAATTAGAACTTTAAATTTCTTTATGTCTTTGTGAAATAAAGAAGTAAAGTATGGAAGATTTTTTTTGTATTTTCTCTGGAGAAATTATTTGAATTGTGTTCTTTGTAAAATTCAGAAGAGAACTTGGACTTTTCTATCTTCTATGAAAAATTTTGAAATAGCAGAACTTTAAATTTTTCATCTCTTTGAGAAAAACCAGAACTGACGGGAAAATATTCACAGCTATGGTATTAATTTTCTATCTTCCACCGAAAAATTTAGAATAGAACTTTAAATTTCTTTATGTCTTTGTGAAATAAAGAACTGAAGTGGAAATTTTTATTTTCCCTGGAAAAATAGAATTGATCAATAACTCGATTTCTTTTTCATTGAGAAAATTCAGAAGAGAAGTTGAACTTTTCCTCACTTCGTTGAGAAAATTTTAAAATTGAAGTAGAACTTTTTATCTTCCGGGAAAATATTCAAAACTATGGTATGCCTTTTTCTATCTTCCATCGAAAAATTTAGAATAGAACTTTTAAATTTCTTTGTCTTTGTGAAATAAAGAAGTGAAGTGGAAGATTTTTATTTTCTCTGGAGAAATTAGAATTGAATTGTGTTCTTAGGTAAAATTCAGAAGAGAATTTGGACTTTTTTATCTTGTATGAAAATTTTGAACAGAACTTTAAATTTTTTCATCTCTTTGAGAAAAACCAGAACTGATGGGAAAATATTCACAACTATGATATTACTTTTTCTATCTTCCACCAAAAAATTTAGAATGGAACTTTAAATTTCTTTATGTCTTTTTGAAATAAAAGAACTGAAGTGGAAGATTTTTTATTTTCTCTGGAGAAATTAGCATTGAATTGTGTTCTTTGGCAAAATTCAGTAGTGAACTTGAACTTTTCTATCTTCTGTGAAAAATTTGGAACAGTATTTTGAATTTTTCATCTCTTTGAGAAAGATCTGAACTGAAGTGGAAAATTTTTATATTATATGGAAAAATAGAATTGATCAATAACTTTTTTCTTTTTTATTGAGAAAATTCAGAATAGAACTTGAACTTTTCTTCACTTCGTTGAGAAAATTTAAAATTGAAGTATAACTTTTTATCTTCTGGGAAATATTCACAACTATGGTATTTTTTCTATCTACTACGGAAAAATTTAGAACTTGTAAAATTGGTTTAGGAAGGATATTAAGAAAAGAACTTGTTCTGAAAAGATATATAAAGCCTTTTTAAAAGTATTACTTAATGTTGGGTTGTGTAAAAAGTCGTAAAGTAAAGTTGTGGGTGAAAAAGATGAGTACTTCAACTTGTAAAATTGGTTCAGGAAGGACATTACGTAAAGAAAGTTTGTTCTGAAAAGATATAATCAAGCCTTTTGAAAAGTATCGCTTGATGTTGGGGTATGTAAAAAAAAGAGAAAATTCAGAATAGAGCTTGAACTTTTCTTCACTTCGTTGAGAAAATTTAAAATTGAAGTAGAACTTTTTATCTTCCGGGATAATATTCACAACTATAGTATAGCTTTTTCTATCTACTACGGGAAAATTTAGAATTTGTAAAATTGGTTTAGGAAGAATATTAAGAAAAGAACTTGTTCTGAAAAGATATAATAAAGCCTTTTGAAAAGTATTGCTTGATGTTGGGGTGTGTAAAAAGTCGTAAAGTAAAGTTTGGGTGAAAAAGATGAGTACTTCAACTTTTAAAATTGGTTTAGGAAGGACATTACGTAAAGAACTTGTTCTGAATAGATATAATAAAGCCTTTTGAAAAGTATTGCTTGATGTTCGGGTATTCAAAAAGCCTTAAAGTAAAGTTGTGGGGAAAAAGATGAGTACTTAAACTTGTAAAATCGGTTTAGGAAGGACATTACGTAAAGAACTTGTTCTGAAAAGATATAATAAAGCCTTTGAAAAGTATTGCTTGATGTTGGGGTATTCAAAAGGCCTTAAAGTAAAGTTGTGGGGGAAAAAGTTGAGTACTTCAACTTGTAAAATGGGTTTATGAGATACATTACGTAAAGAACTTTTTCTTAAAAGATATAATAAAGTCTTTTGAAAAGTATTGCTTGGTGTCGGGGTATACAAAAAGCCGTAAAGTAAAGTTGTGGAGTACTTCAACTTGTACAGTAGGCTTAGGAGGGATATTAAGAAAAGAATTTTTTCTGAAAAGACATAATTAAGCCTTTGAAAAGTATTGCTTGGTGTCGGGGTATACAAAAAGCGTAAAGTAAAGTTGTGGTGAAAAAGATGAGTACTTCAACTTGTAAAATTGGTTTAGGAAGGACATTACGCAAAGAACTTGTTCTGAAAAGTAATAATAAAGCCTTTGAAAAATAATTGCTTGGAATTGGGGTATGCAAAAAGCCGTAAAGTAAAGTTGTGGGTGGAAAAGATGGGTACTTCAACTTGTAAAATTGGTTTTGGAAGGACATTACGTAAAGAACTTGTTCTGAAAAGATATATAGAGCCTTTTGAAAAGTATTGCTTGATGTTGGGGTATGCAAAAAGTCGTAAAGCAAAGTTGTGGGTGAAAAGGATGAGTACTTCAACTTGTAAAATTGGTTTAAGAAAGGATATTATGTAAAAGAACTTGTTCTGAAAAGATATAATAAAGCCTTTTGAAATATGGGGGGCCCTTCTGTGTCTCAAGTGCACAAAAAAAGTATTTAAAAAATGGGGGGTCCGGGGGCCTTTGGGGCCGGGGCGCCTTTCGGGGCCCAGGGGGCCTTTCGGGCCGGGGGCCTTTGGGGGCCCGGGGGGATGGGGGCCCTCTGGGCTTGGGGTAGGGAACCTTACAACACTGTTCAAATGGAACTTCTAAAATCATCTTCTGAAATGTCTCAAACTGTTTCGCCTAAATCATCTTCTAAAAATTCTCAAACGGTTTTGCCCCAAATAATCTCTAAACGTAATTTCTACGTGTTCCTTTTGTTTTGGCATCCCTGCGCTGTCACATTTGAAATTCCCAGGAAAAAATTCCCGCGTTAATCTCTTCATCTCTAAGGTGTTCCTACTTACACTATTATGGCTTCGATAGAATATTAATATATCTCTTTGACCGAGAAATAATTTTTATCTCTTTGACCTAAAGATCAGAGAAGCCATATTTAAAAATAGAATATTAATTTATCTCTGTCACTAAAGATCGGAGAAGCCATATTTAAAAATGGAATTTCTATCTCTTTAGAGTCCCGCATAATTCCTTGGAAACAAGTGATGTCATTTCTAATTCCCCTTTGGTGTATCAATAATTCACCACCAGATTACGTAAATCAAATTCTCAGAAATCTAGTTCCCCTAGGTGGATCAATTATGTAAACAATTTCTCAGAAATCCAGTTCCCCTCTTGTCCTAGTCGATTATGCAATCAAGTTCTCAGAAATATGTTCCCCTTCGTGGATCAATAACATTGTCTATGCGGTTAGGTACCGTTAGACTCAATTATAGATGGCAGCACGGTGTTCCTACGGCGTCTATTATGCCCTCCCTACTTATGGTGATGTTTCTTCCTTAAAATAAAAAATGGGTACAAAAAGGTGAGTGAAAAAAGTTTTTACTTATTTAAGTAAAAAAGAAGTGAAAAAATTTAAAAATATTTTGTTTTCATTAAAGCGCAAATTATGTTCAGGTCTTGAGAAGGCATGGGGGTTATCAGCCCTACTAATGTTAATTTTTGCTCGTTTTGAGTTTGACTCGGCTGTTTATTCTAATTTCTGTTCATTTGAGTTTAATTTATTTATTGATAGTGATTTGTGGTAGTTTTTACGCTTGGATGATTGCTTGACTTCTTTTCTGCCAATTTTTGGCTTAATGGATCTCTTTACTTTTCTTGAAAAGCTTATTAATGGAAAAAGTTTTTTTTAGATGAATTTCTGTTTGCTTTTTATGGCAAAGTCATTTTCATGAAAAAAATATTTTATATCTTTTCGGTTTTTTTTATAAGAATCCATAGTTTGGCATAATTGTGGGGGTTTGAACAAGCCAAAAAATCCTTAAAGACTTAGTAGATAGACCGTTCTACTATGTTGAACAAAATAGTTGTCTCAATATTTTGACTAGATGTGTGTTTGGGAAATAAATCGGCTTGAGAGACGGGCTGATTGCCCTCCAATCCTTTTTTAACCTTAGAAAGGACCCTAGAACTTTTAATTTTGAATCGAATTAGCTTCTTTAAATGTTTCAATGGTATTTCTAGCTATTATAGAGTGGTGCTGCCTATGATATTGCTTATATACCTTTTTGAAAACCTGCATGTATACAGTTTTTTCGTTTAATTGGAACGCCCCCTAAACACTTCCTAGAAGTTTCACCTTAATACTCTAAGCGTCATAGTTATAGTAACTGTAGCTGTGATACTACTAACAATATACACATAGTGCCTTCTGGCTAATTCAAAATCCCCCATAGCCTACTCTTAAAGATATACTTAATAATATAAATTGTTCTTGAGATATAGGTTTGTCGCCTTTTTAAAATTCACATGCTCATAGTTTGTTTTGATTTAGTTCAACGCCCGCCTAAATATTTCTTATATTTGATTACTGAAGACATTGTTATGTTCTCTTTGGACTTTTGACTACAAAATGGTTGTCTCATAATTTCAATCGAATGTGTTTGGGGAAAAGAGGAAATCAGGGAAAGGGGGGGGGCTACTTTCTCTCCATTACGCTTGACTCTTAAAATGGAACTAGAAGTATGTATTTCCAATCAAATGACCCCCTCCTCTAAAGTTTACAAGACCACCTCTTCATAAATTCCTTACATCCCCCCGGGGTATAACTTAAAACCCTTATCCCCATACTTTGGGGGTTGTGTCAACCCCAAGGCAGTTTAGTGAGATCTTTGGACTATTTTTGAACAAATAGCTCTCTTAAAATTTTTATCGGATACATTGGGGGAAAATGACATAAGGGGGGATAAAGGTACCCTCCGATAAATTTGACTCTTTAAATTTGACTCTTAAAAAATGGCTCTTCAACTTCCAATTTCCAATCCAATGAGCCCCTCCAAAGTTTATACGACCACCGTTTCCATAAAAACCTTAAATGCCCTCGGGGCATACCTTACAACCCTTGACCTGAGGACTGTGAGGGGGTTCTCATCCTCAAAGACATAATGTCTGGACTTTTAAACTATGTCAAACAAAATATCTGTCTCGAGATTTTGACAGGAAGGGTTGAGGAAACGATGGGCGGGGGGGGGTGGTTGCCCTCCAATCACTTTTGACTATTAAAGAAGGCACTAGCCTTTTCAATAACCAACGGACTGAGCCCTTTTCGAAGTTTCTACAGCAACGAATGATCATCTTAAAATTTATATCAGATTATTTTTTGGAAAATATGACGTGTGTGGGGGGGGGGGGGGGGATCTATTGGCCTTCTGATCACTTTGACTCTTAAAAGACCACTATAACTTCTGATTACCAAATCCACTAAGCCCTCTTTGAAGTTTTATACGACCACCATTTCTATAAGAACCTTATATGCCCCCAGGGCGTACCTTACAACCTTTGACCTGAGGGCTATATGGGGGGGGAGGAGTTATCACCAAAGATATAATTTCTGGACCTTTCAACTACACTGAACAAAACGGCTATATCTCAAAAATCATGATCGAATGTGTTTGGGGAAATGATTGGAGTTTGGGTGGGGGGGGGGGCTGGATGACCTCCAATCACATTTGACTGTTAAAAGGCCAGTAGAACTTCTGATTACCAATAAAATGAGCCCCCTCTGAGGTTTATACGACCACCCTTTGTATAAAAAACCTTATATCCCCACAGGGCTCTGAGGGTTGCTCTGGGGGTGGGGGGGGGATTGTAATTCCCAAAGTCACAATTTTCGGGCATTTATAACTACACTGAACAAAATAGCTACCACAAAATTTTGGTTGTGATGCTATCACAGGATCCGTGTGTATTGGATTTTTTGACTATTCTGAGCAAAATATTTAACTTAATTGAAACGTCCATGGAAAGTGGCCGTAGAAAAAAAGTTTGAAACTTTGAAGGGCCTGTTTTGGCGAAAAACTGTTTTGGAAGGTCTTCTTTGTTTAAAGACATAGATATTAATTTCAAGTCGACCGTCGACCAGGGAATTTTTTGTGTACTTTTTGGGTCCTTTTTTGGGGGGAGGGGACCAAGCCCCAAAATTTTGTGGTACATTAAACTGCTCTTGTCCCAAAATCTTATGGCTAGAAGTCCGAGATTGGTCAGGAGTAAAGGTTTTTGGCCAACTTCTGAGCCTCCACCTACCCTCCTCCCACAACAAAATGTCTGATTTCTTAGATCCAGATGATGGCCCCTAAAAGCTTTGAGCCAATCGTAAGCCTTCCATCACAGGATCCGAACATTTCCCGTTATAGAACATATGCTTAAACAATGGCCAATTAAAATTCTTAACGACCCTGGCTTAGGTCTTTGCCATCTCCGGAAGCATATTTATTAGACCTTTCAATAATTTTGAACGAAAGGGCTATCCCAAAATTCTGATCGGATGTCTCTGGAGGCGGAGGGTAGCAAAAAGAGAAAGAGAGGTGGCTGATTGCCCTCCAGTCACTGTTGACTAAGGGTACTAGAACTTATGATTTTTAGATCGAATAAGTCTCCTCCGAAGTTTCTTCAAGTATCTCCGGTGCGATCTCCGATGGTCATGCCATGTTCGGAAAGATTTTAGTTGGACCTTTCAACAATTTTAAAACGATAGGGCTATCTCAAAATTCTGATTAGATGTCTCTGGAGGTGGGGGGTATCAAAAAGAGGAAGAGAGGTGGCTGATTGCTTTGCAGTCACTGTTGGCTAAGGGTACTAGAACTTATGAATTTTAGATCGAATAAGTCTCCTCCGAAGTTTCTACGAATATCCCTTCCAAGCAAAGTTGCAATGTGACAAAAGATAATATGAAATAATATTTTGAAGGCTTATTGCCTTTACTACAGGTTATAATAGACCGTTGTCTAAAAAAAGTAAGGAATTACGATAAAACCTTAAAAAAAGAGAAATAATAAATTATGCTGCATAAATGGAAAATTTTGCATTAAAATATCTTAATAGTTATTTACTTATTATGATTTTTTTTTTTAACGGTATAAAACAAAACTGTAATGGAAAGCCCAATTACGGAAGTTTCAGAGCCGTTCAAAGTGTAACAAAGTTTAGGTAAGTTATTTGAACCATCATGGAAAATTCCCCGTGAAGAGTGTTGTAATTAACAGTCTGGAGTATTTGAGACAGCTTTCCTGAAAGATTTTGTGCCTATTTATAGAGTAAATTATTTTACTATTCTGCAAATTCTGACTTCCTGGAAATTCTAAGAAGAATATAAATTAAAGAGAGTCATTTTCTCTGGGGAACCACTTACGGAAAATTCAAAAAGCTAATAGCTCTTTTGAATTTTCAAAGAGCTAATAGCTCTTTTGAATTTTCAAAGAGCTGACATAAAGATATATATATATATATATATATATATATATAATATATATATATATATATAAATATATATATATATATATATATATATATATATACATATATATATATATATATATATATATATATATATATATATATATATATATATATATATATATATATATTATATATATATATATATATATATATATATATATATATATATATATATATATATATATATATATATATCAGTGTTTTTGAAAGGGAATTAAGTTTCGCTTTTCCTGGAAACCTGAGGAGGTGTAAAACTAAATTAAGGGATACTATGTCTGTTCAGATGTTCAAAAGGTATATTATTGAAAACACTGAAATATTATCTTCAACATATAAATAGTAAGCCAAAATATGGATTCTTTTAAGAAAAGTGAAAAGACATACCTTTTTCTTTCTGTATTTGATACACTTTTAAGAACAGTTACCAACAATCAGTTATTTAGATGCGGATTTCTAAATTTATATTTTTTTAGCCTTGTTTAGAAACATCAATAAAATATGATCTTGTTGGGTTATTTTCCTTTCTTTGTCTCTCTTTATCTTGTTATATTCTATGAATTTGAAATTTTCAGGATTTGATTAAGTTAATCAAATGAATGTGGATTGACAGTTTAATACATATATACTGATTTTTATTCCGTAAGGTCTTGTCACCATTGATTCAATTTGCAGGTATTAAGTTGAAACAAGTGTGACAGGACAACCAAAATTTCCGTATTATGTCAAATTTCTTAGCAAATTTTACTCAAATTATAGAGCAATTTTGTTCCCCATCCCCCTGACAAAAAAAAAGACTCGTGCCAGCACTAAGGATTTTAATAGAAATAGCGAGGTGTTGAGGATAAGCAATCCTCCTCATACACGTAATAAGTTCTGTTCGTTTTAAGTTTTAATGCTGCTCCTTACTTTCAGTTGAAAACCTGAATTTTCGAATAGATTGGGTTAAAAAAAAAGCATACGAAGCAAAATTGGCCTCAAACAAATTGGTGCTATAACAAAGTGTTAGCAGTAGCCTAGTAGTGCAGTAGTTAACACAAACCCTCAACAGGTGTTTAAAACTAAGCCATGGAAATGAGTGAGACATAAATATCCCTGATTATGGCAATTAAAGACCTAAAACTACATAAGACAATATTTAGTACTAGGATTTATTGTATATATATATATATATATATATATATATATATATATATATATATATAATATATATATATATATATATATATATATATATATATATATATATATATATATATATATATATATATATATATATATATATATATATATATATATATATATATATATATATATATATATATATATATATATATATATATATATATATATATATATATAGTACCGGGAGCTTTGCACGCGGCCGGCTTTTATATATGGATTCTCATTGTCGCTTGTCTTCTAACCGCAGTCAATTTGCTGTCTTTTCATACTGCAATCTTTTCAAAGATATTTGATTATTAAAGCAAGTCCGATTTCTAACCACGATATCTACTAAGCTTCAAATTTTTGGTTTTCTTTTTAAGGTTTTTGAATTGTTGTAATCCCTTTTTAAAATATATACAAATATTTTTGCAATTACCAGCCGCCGAGTCTCGGCACTTAGAACGCGGTAGGCTTCTCTAAATAGATTCTCATTGTCGCTTGTCTACTAACCGCAGACAATTTGCTGTCTTTTTATATACTGCAATCTTTTCAAAGATATTTGATTATTAAAGGAAGTCCGATTTGTAGTAACGATATACACTAAGCTCTGAACTTTTTTTTTTTTAAGGTTTTTGAATTCTTCTAATCCCTTGTTAAAGTATATTCAAATATTTTGCAACTATCAGTTTTTTGCTCTTTAAGCAATTGATGTCTTTTCATACTGCATCTTTTCAAAGATATTTGATTATTAAATGAATTCCAATTTTTAAAATTGATTTCTACTAAGCTTCAAACTTTTTGTTTTTTTAAGGTTTTTGAATTTTTGTAGTCCCTTGTTTAAATATATACAAATATTTTTGCAATTTCCAATTTTTTGCCCTTTACGCAATTTAAGGTCTTTTCATACTGTTGTCTGTTCAAAGATATTTGATTATTGAAGCTAGTCTGATTTCTAACAACCATATGTACTAAGCTTCAAACTTTTAGTTTTCTTTTTTAAGGTTTTTGAATTGTTGTAATCCCAAGTTTTTTGAATTGTTGTTTCTTTTTTAAGGTTTTTGAATTGATAGAGAATCATCATTTGTAATAATTGCAAATTTTGTTTTTTGGGCCTTCCTGCTGACATTGTATAACTGGTTGCGTTTAAATTTTCACTTTGTTTTGCCTTCCTACTGACATTATGTAAACGGTTTGCGTTCAAACATATAAGCTTAATCACGTAGCGAGTGGATTTTATCTAACAAAAAGAAACAAACTAATTTTAAAGTTTAGGTATTTTTCTATTTTGAATTAAAACATAAAAACTATTGCTCATGCACCGTAAATATTTTTGTATTTTACGTAACAACTTTAGTGATTCTGAACTGAATTTAAAAATTTTTTCAACTTTTTTTCATGCCTTAAAAAGACATTGCTTATACTTATAAGAAAAGAAATTCGGTAATGATGTTTTTCTAACAACGATTTCTACTAAGCTTCAGACTTTTGGTTTTCTTTTTTAAGGAATTTTAATTATTGTAATCCCTTGTTAAAATAAATCTAAATATTTTTGCAATTACCATTTTTTTTGCTCGTTGCGCAATTTAATGGGTTTTCATACTAAGGTCTCTCTATGTGCAAATATTTTTGCAATTACCAGTTTTTTTTGCTCTTTACACAACTTAGTGTCTTTTCATTCAGTGTACTTTTCAAAGATATTTGATTGTTAAAGCAAGTTAAATTTCTAACAACGATTTCAACTATGCTTCTAACATTTGGTTTTATTTTATAGGGTTTTTAATTGTTGTAATCCCTTGTCAAAATAGAGAATCATCATTTGTAATAATTGCAAATTTTCGTTATGGGCGTTCCTACTTACATAATATAAATGATTGCGTTCTAACCTGTAAGCTTAATCACGTAGCGAGTTGATTTTATCAAGCAAAAAAAATATAACTAATTTTAAAATTTGCAGGTATTTTTCTAGTTTGAATTAAAACGTTTTAAAATTATTGCTCAGGCACCGTAAATATTTTTGCAGTTTATTTAACAACTTTAGCGATTCTGAAGTGGACTTAAAAAAAAAAACTTTTTTTCATGTCTTAAAAAGACATTACTTATACTTATAAGAAAGAAATTCGGTAATGATGTTTTTCTAACAACGATTTCTCTAAGCTTCAAACTTTTAATTTTCTTTTATAAGCTTTTTGAAGTGTTTTAATCCCGTGTTAAAATATATACAAATATGTTTGCAATTAGTGGTATTTTTCTCTCTGCACAATTTAATGTCTTTTCATACTGCCCTATTCCAAGATATTTGATTATTACAGCAAGTCCGAATTTTAACAACGATTTCTGCTAAGCTTCAAACTTCTTGTTGTTCTTTTTTATGGTTTTTTAATTGTTGTAAATCCTTTTCAAGATACATACAAATATTTTGCAATTACCATTTTTTGCTCTTTAAGCAATTTAATGAAAAATTTTCCATGCATGAAAATCTTCAATTTTTTCGCATAAGTGTGACAACGTCATTGCAGTACTGCAATGATGTATAGAAAAATTACGTCATTGCAATGAATCTTTTTTCCAAAATTAGGGCTCTTAACGAATTTTCTCAGACTTCTGACCTATCTAGATCGTTTTTTTTTTTGTGCAATAATATCCCAAGATACCAATTCTCCCATCAAATTATCATATCTGCCCTATTTTGATAACGGCTGATGATTGGGAATGGAACTGGCTTAAAAGTCTAAGTTGTTTATAGACGTGGGTAATTTTCCTAGGCGTAATTTTGATTGTTTTTTCTTGTTTTGTTAATTTTTTTCTGAGTATTTTGTCATGTACAATAGATAAAAATAAGTTTTAAGAGGGTAAATAATACTATGGTATATAGTGAGTCAGTGGTTCACTATCTACCACCTTATACCGGCGCAATATACACCACCCGCTCTCTAGCCACCAAAACCAAAATCTGATGAGGCTGGTGCATTATAAAAAGAGACAAAAGTGCTACTTACAATGTTTGATCATCAAGGATTCTGATAAGCCCATAAAAGCATAACTAGGATCAATTGAAATAGATATAAATGAAAAAAGTATGTATTGTTGTCGCTCTTTAATTGCATTTAAAAAAAAAACGTGTTTTTTTAATTATGTTCTTTAGGCAACAATTTTCTATAAGCCCTTATGAAATAAAATTAAAAGGAACAGCTATGATAGAAAAAAGGGTACTTTCAAAATAGTAAAATTAAATTTTAAGTCACAAAAGTATTATTTTAAGGATTTTTTCTTTACGATTTTAATCGTAGTTTTCTTTTCTGTTGTTTTTATTTTGGCAAATGAAATCGAAACCAAATGAAATCGAAATCGAGAAGTTAAGATAAAGAAAGAAAAAAATAACCAAAAAACTGTAACGGTGTTAGTTAGCCATGTATTTTTCTCCATGTCTTATATGACGAAAAAGTACCTTATATTATTCTCTAAGCTAGGGATCATGAACGGGAGATTAGCTGGGTTACGGAGAGGCAGGGGACGGGATCCCTAACCTGGAATGTCACTATTTTTATGATACTCTTCATAAGTTTTGTGATGAACTGCCAGTTTTTGCCCTTTAAACTGTTTAACAGTTTTTGCCCTTTTAACATACAGTTTTCTGTAAAGTGCAAATGATATTAAAGTATATTAGAGGGTTTGAAGGGGGTTAGTCGATTTGCAGTAGCTCTTATTTGTAATTTTGATTAGCTTTGTGATCCTTCTTGATTTTTTCACGTTTTTGATGTCATGACAAATAAAAAAAAAAACACTGCTTGAAATGTAAATCGTTATCGGTAAGGTGAAAATGACACACTGGCTTTTAAAAGGTTGGGGATGTCGGTGGCCTACTCTTTTTTGTGATAATTTTCTTTTTGTTCAAATTTAAATTGATGATTCATTTGAATTTCTGTTCGTTTTAGGATTCACTATTCATCACTTGCAGTATCTGATATCTTTGTCTTAAGTTTGATTATTTAACCGAATAAATTTCCCTTCGTTTTGGGCTTCATTTATCTATTGATAAAAATTTCTACGTTTTTTAAGTTCAAAATAATTAGATCTGCAAATGAGCAGACTTTAGATATGCTCATTTTTGGTTTTAATAAGGCTATTTATATATCTTTGAAAAATTTCTTTTTTGGAAAATTTTTCTCAATTTAATCATCTACAGTAAAAGTGAATTTGTTTTCTATATACATACGTTTGGGGATGAATGCACAACCATGTGGTAGAATGACTTTTGAAAATGGAAGGCTGCGTAGATATTTTTTACGATACTTCTTAATCAATTCATTCACTATCTTAGCATCACTATTACTACATTCACTATCACTACAGCATCCTAGCCCTATTTGGGCCAAAATTGTTGTTTTCGCAACAAAGAAATGGCAGAAATCAGTATTTTTCTGCAGTGTGATTTCTTTTTCTGCTTGAACATACGTCCAGGACACGTCTTTTCGGTAATATATATTGAACTCTCAATTCTTTTTTAGACATGGGCTTTGAAACCTCTATTTTGAAATTAACGTGCTGAATTTGATGGTAAATGATTCGTCAAGATCACGACCCCTTGTCTGGGTATTTCCCCACTTTCCTAAAATTATGTGGCACTTCTTGTGGTAACGACTTTCGTAGAGCCACTTTAGATTTAAAGAATTTTACCTGCATAAATCACATAAAAAAACAGGATAAAGACCAAATTTGTTGATGTGAAGACTCTTATCTAAATCTTGGTCTTTCGACTTTCAGTTGGTATTGACATAGGGCACTCCTTGACTATCATTCATTACCATGAAAAGCTTGATAGCCAAAAGTTTTGAAATTTCAAAGGAGAAAGCATAATTTGGTATTCTTTCCTCAGATATTAAACACCTTTTTTTATGTAACTCTTGCTTGGTCCTTAGAGGCTTATAACCAGGGACTTCCCTCGTGTCCTTGTCTCGATGGCCCTGTGATCGTTCCTTACATTTTGAAATTTCAAAGTTGTTAATCCTTGCATTTACTTTATTTTAGACTTGTCTCTTTTGCAAGACTGCATCACCTTAAGAAACTTTTATGGAGAAAACCGTTCCCTTGGACTGAAGGGAAAAGATGGAAAGTAATATATATGAAATTCCCATTTCATCCTTTGAAATTGTTCTTTTCTGATAATTAATCAGTTTTACAATGTCGTTTCCCTTTGGACTTGTGAAAAATAGAATGAAAGTCTTAAGAGACTTAAGAGTGAGTTTATTCAATTTTAAGTTTGTAACAACGGATTTCCAGGCTAATTTCCTAAATCGTTCAAGCTCGTCCGACTGGGTTACTCGCTTCGGTGTAGGAGACACAGCTGTTTATATTCTAATGGTTGCATATCTGCTTGGATAATAGACTAATTATCTGAATAGAGTTCGAGCATACTGTCTTAGAAAACTAGAAGGTAGCTCTAACATCTAAACCTTTCTTTCCTAGATTAGGTCCATGACCAAATAATTCTTTTCTTTTTTTTCTTGTTGTGCCACCAAAGGCTCTTAAAACTTGATTATGGTATTCGTCAATCTACCTGCTAGGCTCTTCAAAATACCTTAAATAAAGACTCACTATTCGCATCCTCCATGGGGTTGGAATGTTTATGAAAGTTTTGACTAAGAATCCCTATTTTGGTCAGTATACGGGCAGAAGAATTGTAGAGGGAGCTGACTTTAAAATCTTTGTCTTATAAAAAACATTTGCCAATAATAGTTGTAGATTGTCCGTAAAAATAACTCCATACTGAACTTACAAAATATTGAAATATAAAAATGCTTTTGACCAAAACAATCCAATTGGATTTCAGCCTACAACAGGATTCAAAGTTTATAAATTCTCTTCGCAAATATAGAGTATAAGTTATGATCTAACAAATGGGTTTTAAGTACTAACCAGCATTGCTATATTAAAAATTTCTCAGTTCTTTTTTTTCTCTCTTTGTGTGTTTTGGTTTATGTCTTTCTTGTTATTCTACTTTGTGTCATCTAGAAAGGTTCATTAAAGGATATTCAAACTTTTTTTTTTCTTGTTTTGTCGCCTTTTTTCTTATTGAGCTGTTCGATGGGGGAGGGAATCTTTTTACAAAGAAATCTTGTTTTAAAACATTCACTATTGCAACATTTTTCACCATTTACAGTATACAGAAAAAAAACACTTTAAGATATCCAATTAAGCACGTTTAGGATTCGCTTAAACTTCAATAAAGTTTAATTGAGGTATTTGAATCATCTTCTCTACAAAGCGTGCCGTAAATAATCGTCAGAATATATTTGAGAGTTTCCTCAAAAGTTCTTGTCCCTGTTTGTAAAGTGAACTATTTTACTACTAAGAAAATCCTGGTTTTCTGGCGTCTCTCAAAAGCATACAAGTTCAAGAAAAGCAGTTATCTCTGAAGTGGGTTTTTTTCGTATAACCTTTGTGAAGTTTGGCGTATTCAGCAATGTTGGGGGAAAATTGTCAATTTATACACCAATCTCCTGACTTACTTTTGAGCGGATCAAATATTTGAAAAATGAATTTCTATTGGTGTTACATGGGCCTAAACTAAGGTGGAAGAGACAAATAATTTTTTTTTAATATGCCTTTATATTAAATTTTTCGAAATATATTCCTACAAATGCAAATTTATTTCCTTGTTTTAAATAAATAAAAAAAAACAAGTTTTTTAAACTGAATGTATATGAAAGGGGCTGTCCTCTCCTCAACGCCTCGCTCTTTACGCTAAAGCTTTTTTATTGTTTTAAAAAATAAAGTTGTGAGACAGAGTCAAACTTTAGCGTAAAGAGCGAGGCGTTGAGGAGGGGACAGCCCCTTTCATATACGGAATAATTTCTGTTCGTTTTAAGCTTTAATGTCGCTCCTTACTTTCAGTTTCAAAAACTGTTTTTTTTATTTAATTTCTGCTCGTTTTTTAGTTAATGTAGCTTTTATTGTGGTTCACCGTCATTGAATAAGTAAACAAAATTTGCATAAAAATTTCACTTTTCTTTTGCTAAATGGCTGTCTCTAAATTTGGTTCTGACGTAATTTACAAATTAACTTACGTAACGAACTTCTATATTCGTATATTTTTCTTCTGGGATAATATACAAAGTTGCAGATTTTTGCAGATATGAGCTTGAAACCTATGTTATAGGGATTTCTGATACGCTGAATCTGACGGTGTGATTTTCATTAAAATTCTTTCACTTTTAGGGGATGTTTCCCCCCCTCTTTAAAAAATCAGGTAAATTTTCTCAGGCTTGTAGCCTTTGATGAGTAACACTAAACTTAATAAAATTCATATATTTAGAATCAGCATTATAAGCCCATTCTTTTGATACATTTATTGACATCCAAGCTCCGTTTTTAAAAGTTTCGATTACTATTGAGCCGTATCGCTTGTTTTTTTATTGTTTTTTTTTTTTTATTACGTATATGTTATTACGTATATTATGGGGTTCTCCCCTTAGTCATACCACGCTCTTTACGTTAAAGGTTTAAAAAAATAATTCACAAACCCCTGAATCACAAAGGCCGTTTCATTAGAATAGATAGCTCTTTTGAAAGCACTAAAAAAAAACTGTAGCGTAAAGAGCGAGGTATTGACTTGGAGGAGAACCCCCTCACATACGTAATAATTCATTTTTATTTTAAGTTCTAATGTTGCTTCTTACTTTCAGTTGAAAAAACTTGTTTTTTTTTTAATTTAATTTCAGATCGTTTTTAAAATAATGCTTGGAAATCTGGCGCCCCCTTCATAGAAATGTCCCTTACCCCAAAGAAACATCCTCCACGGAAAAATTCTCCCGAGTAAACCCCTCCACCAGCCCCCTCCCCCCACCAGAAAAAAATTCTTCCTGAAAATGTCTGTATACTTCCCAATAACCAATACAATATGTAAGCAATGGGCAAATTAATTTCTTTTTATATTTTTTTTTTTTTTTTTTTTTTTATTTTTTATTATTATTTTTTTTTTTTTTTTTTTTTTTTTTAATCTTTTTTTTTTAATTTTTTTTTTTTTTTATTTTCTTTTTGTTCATAACTTGCAGCCCTTCCCCTGGGAACTGTGGGGGATTAAGCCATCGTAGAAGACATATTTATTAGATTTTCGACTATGCTGAACAAAATGGCTATCTCAAAATTTTAATTGGGTGACTTTGAGAAAAAATGAGCGTGGGAGGGGGCCTAGTTGCCCTCCATTTTTTTGGTCACTTAAAAGGGGCACTAGAACTTTTAATTTCCATTCCAATGAGCTCTCCTACGATATTCTAGGACCACTGGGTCAATACGATTACCCCTGGGGAAAAAGAAAAAAAAAACAAACAAACAAACAAATAAACACGCACCCGTGATCTTTCTTCGGGCAAAAAATGCAAAATTCCACATTTCGTAGATAGGAGCTTGAAACCTCTACAGTAGGGTTCTCTGAAACGCTGAATATGATGGTGTGAATTTCATTAAGGTTCTATAACTTTTAGGGGGTCTTCCCCCTTTTTTCGAAAATCAGCCAAATTTTCTCAGGCGCGTAACTTTTGATGGGTAAGATTAAACTTGATGAAACTTATATATTTGAAATCAGAATTAAAATTTGATTCTTTTGATGTATCTATTGGTACCAAAATTCCGTTTTTTAGAGTTTCGGTTACCATTGAGCCGGGTCGCTCCTTACTTACAGTTCGTTACTACGAACTGTTTGATTCATCTATCGTTGTTTTCTACGAAAAATGCAATCTTATCGAGCGTGCTGTTGTAGAATTTAAGAAGAGGTCTCACTCCATTCTAAATTTTTAAAATTACAATTTTTTGATCCTAGACGTAGCAATCAAACTTGGCATCCGGTCAAAAATTTAAGGCAGCCATTTTTAAACGAAAAATTATTTTTCAAATGAAAAATATTATATTAAGATTGTATTAAAAAGGTGAGAATCCCATCTATTGTCGCAATTGGATCGGAAATGAATTTTATCGTAAACAACCTTAGGGCCCCAAGGATCTTCCGTTTTATGCAGATGAAAAAAACTATAATTATTTAATTGCAAAAAAGAAAAAAAAAAATGAACAAGGATTGTCAGTTTGATATGCATATACTGATACTTATTCCTTAACGTCTTGATAGTTTTTTACTTATTAAAGTTAACAAAGTGAATATATTTAATACGTTCTTGTTTCCAGTAATGTGCAAATTATGTGTTGGTCTCGAGAAGGCATGGGGTTGTCAGCCCTGCTCATGGTAATTTCTGCTCGTTTTGAGTTACTGTAATTTCTGTTCGTTCTGGGTTTCATTCATTCATTGATGGTGATTTATTGTGGTAGTTTTACGCTTGGAAGAATATATGACTTTATTTCTGCTCATTTTTGGTTTAATGGAACTCATTACTTTTCTTTGAAAGCTTGTTTTGTGGAATTTTTTTTTTAATTAATTTGTGTCCGTTTTTTATAGACATAGCTTTTTTCATGGAAAAAGAGAATACTGTTTTATATCTTTTCGTTTTTTTTTCTACAAGAATCCATAGTGTGGCTTTTTATTTGTATGTTGAAGAACTTCTCAACATTTTTTAACAACATACACCCGTTTGAAAACCTCGACACAAATAATATTATTTAATTTTGTTTTATATCTCCTCAAGTTGACCTGAAAAATAAAACTTAATACCATCCCCAAAAATTTCTACCCGTGCTCTTTGTGTACCGGGAGTAAAACACGATGTATTTGAAATACCAAAATAAAGTTCCTTCTTTCTAAAGATAATTCTGACTCCTATAATTAAGCTAAATCTAGTTTCTAAAATGAAAAAGTCCTTAATCAGCAAAGAAAAGAAACTGCAGTCTTTGGATTTCGCTAAGACAGTGAGCAATAAGAAAGGTGCTACGCACAATATTTCTAAGGAAGTTTAAACGATAAGAACCGTGTGAACGCCTAAATCATCAAAAATATTAAAAACGTACTATTGGACGAGGGTGCGCGTCCTTGGGCCACGTAAGCCAATGGCAGGCAGTCCCTACAGCGCAGGACGAAAGAACTGCGTTTGGGAGTGGGGTAAATGTGTTTTTTAATTTAAATCTTAAGTCAGACCTGATACGATTAGTACCGCAAATAATCTCGGTCACCATAATTGTCATTGAAGTAACCCGTTGCTGTACAACTAAGCATGTAAGTTCAATAAATCTATTGTCCTTTTTTATCTCTGTTTATTCCATTTTTATATGTCTGTATTTAGCCTATATAGCTAATTAGTTCGCCATATCGTGTGCCAATAAAAATTCTTTTATCGCTACAAATGGCGCGTGTCGAAAATTGGAGGAAGACTGCGAACTAGTTGGGCTGTTTAAACTTTGTAATTTGGATTTGATTGTTGGAGAGATACAGACATATAAATAAATTGATTAGGCCTATTGCCGCTAAGCTACTACAGGGAAACCTTTAGAATATCTCATAGGAGATAATAGCCTACCCCAAAATAGGTTAAGTAAAATTTTAAGTTGATATAAACGCAAAAAAAAACATGGACGATCTAAATGAATTATTAATAGTGCAAAAGAGTTAGTCGCAAAAAATATAGAGATTGCAAAATCTATCCCGGAATACAATGGTCAGTCAGACATTGACGAATTTAATATCCAATGACCCAGTTTGTACAATTAACAAAAACAGACATTGGAGCGTTTAAAAGACATGCTGCTTCTACGATTAAGAGGCCAGGCCTTAACCTTTCTAAAAACAGGTCGAACATACCATAGGAAATAACGCCAACTTGCCAATAAATACGGTTGATGACTTGTTAAAAGCATTCAAAGAGAGATTTATAGAAACCAGTTCAATTAATAAATTAAAACATGGAGTAGTGAACTTTGATTTTTCACAAAATATAAGGGAATATCTGGATAATATACGCATTTCTGTAGAAGCAAAATACGGAAGTGGTTCTGGGCAACTGTATGAAAAAGTCATACTAAATACCTTTTTTTTTGCAAGGGCTACCCCCAAAAACTATATAGAGTAGTAATATCCAAGAATATTCAGACGTTGGATCTTGCAGTCCAAGAGGTAGAACGATTAATCGAAGTTGATAAAATGGTTGCTAATCATAGTAATGCAAAAATAAATAGCTTAGGCGACTCAAACGCGAACCCAATCTTCAAGGGCGATCAAGCATCCCCCAATTTCTTTTTAAGGGATAACTCCCCAGTAGCACAAAGAAACAAAACGCCAGAACCCGCTAGGCAGAAAACAGTACGTTTTCAGCCCATTAACCCTACAATAATTAGGTGCTATAACTGCAATCGTGTTGGCCACATAGCAAGAGAGTGCCACTACGTCACCAATCCCATACCAAGAAATGCTGTCGGTAATACGCAAAATTACGGTAACCATTTGTTCAGAAGAACAAATTTTAGCACCGGTCGTGCAATAGGCTATAGCCAGGGGGGATTGCGCCAATCAGTACCTTATAATGCGTACCAACCAAATTTGTATAGCCCTTTCCCCAACAGGCAAATTAATTACCGGTTTGAAAACCCAAATACTCGCCAAGCGCCAATATAATGCGAGAATGCAATATAAAAATCATGAAAATTTGCCGATGAGAAATAAAAATTTTACAAGCCAACAGCACTGGCAAAACAGCGCCAGCAAACGGCACTGACACGAGACATCCACGTTACCATAATAATACATGGCGAAGACAGGCAGACGTAAATCATTTAAATATGCCTACGGAACCTAATACGTCTTGAATATCTATTACAGGCACCGACAAATGAAATAAATTCTCAGGGAAACGCTTCAGGCCCCTCAGAAACATAAGTTGGACCCAGAGGGTGCCAGGGATATTTAATAGGTCCAAAACAATACTAGTGCCTTCTTGTAGTGATATTATTAACAAGTTACCTATATTTAATGATTTTTTGTGTAGAAAACGTTTACTTTACGGCCTTAGTTGACAGTGGAGCTACTGTAAATATCATAAACTCTTGCGTATTTAATACGTTGCCTCTGCACATTAGGCGACAAAAGAACCCTAATAATCCCAATTTAACAAGCGTTACAGGTCATAAATTAAATGCAAAAGGGTCAATTTGCCTAAACGTAAAAAGAGACAATAGAACCTTCATGACAAATTTTATTATATGTGACAATCTCCCATATGAAGCTATTATAGGGGCAAATTTTTTAAGGTCTAATAGAATACTATTAGACGTAGCCAATGAGAAGCTGGTATACCCATCTAAGGTGGGGGAAACAATTTCTACCTTAAGAAATCGTAACAGAGGTTACGAAGATAATATAACAGTAAACAAAATTTCTAGTGGTATAATGTCGAAGTATTTTGAACCCCATGTCTCGCAAAGACAGGGCATAATTGGACATTTGTTCAATTATCCTGAGAGATATCGCAGAAATGAAGTAAATTTAAATAATAACAGTATTGAATCTGCGAAAATAAAAATAGGAGATATGCGACAGTACAGATCAAATGAAATTAAGAAAATAGTGGAATTGTGGAAAAACTAATAAAACCCAACGTGACGCCCGCAAGATGCCGCAATGGCGCAGCATAGCGCCAGTATGAATCTAATAAACAATGAAAATGAAAGAAATATTACGGATTTGCCATAAGAAAACAAAAAATCCCTCCCAAAACGATGCAAAAAATCCAAATATCACAAATGATCGAGCCAATAATTAGCAAATCAGAAATGTGGTTTGCGACACCGTCTGAAATAACACCTGAAAATCTGTTATGCGAGGAACAGATTATATCTTAATGACAAAGGGGAAGGTTTTATTTGGGTAACCAATAACCATGAAAATGATACAATTACAATTAAAAAGGGGACATGTTTAGTCCAAATCAAGGTTTTTAACGGAAAATGATTTAAATAAATGGGGAAAATTCTAAAAAGAAACCTAGTTAACGGTATTAAAACTTCAAATAACGAATATCCTTTAACTAAATCACAATTTTTTGTTAAACAATTTAAAATGGATCATATTACGGATATGGAACTTAAGAAAAAATTATGCGAATTATTATGGAAATTTAAGACGCATTTTCTGCATCTGAAGATGATATCGGGCTGATTCCATTTTATCAGCATTCAATTTTAACGACTGGTAATCCCGTAGCAAAACAGCCATATCGTGTGCCATATAAGCACAAAGAGTGGTTTAAAAAATAAAATCCATGAAATTAGAAAGAAACGAAAATTATACGCCCAAGTATAAGTCCGTATAGTGCACCAGTGATCTTAGTACCAAAAAAAAGAATGGAGATCTTAGACTCGTAGTAGATTATAGGGCTCTCAACAAACAAGTAGTTAGCGATAAATTTCCTCTACCAAGAATAGACGAAAATTCTTTGACTCAATTTTCAAGCAAAAACAAAATTTTTACTTCTTTGGACCTTACCCAAGGCTACCACCAAGTGAAAATAGCCGAAAAAGGATGTCCATAAAAAACTGCATTTTCAGCATCCGAATATGGATCTTATGAATACTTAAGGGTACCATTTGGGCTTAAAAACAAGTTCAAGCGCGTTATGTAGGACCCCTATTGCACCTGTTAAGAGGATCCTAAAGAATATAATTTCATTTTGTTGATGATATTATATGCGTGGGGGAAAAACACTGAGCAACACTTAGCAACTTTAGCTAAGGTGTTCGAGAAGTTCAGGCAAGGCAATTTAAAATGCCGTCCTGAGAAAGTAATTTATTTCAATCCAACATTAAATTTTTAGGAGTAGTAGTAGTGACCCAGGGAGAGATATCCCCAGACCCTGATAAAAAATAAAATGTGTTGAAACCTCAAGCCCCCCAGAACTATGAAAGAATTAAGGGGAATTTTAGGACTTACTGGCTACTTTAGAAAATTCGTACGCAATTATGCCCAAATTGCGAAACCCCTCACGGAATTAACCAAAGGAAACTCCCATAAGGTCACCTGGTCTCAGGAAGCTCAAACTTCCCTAGACCAACTCAAAAAGGCACTCACTTCTGAACCAATTTTATCACTCCCTGATTTCGAAAACGGAAAATTCATCGTTACCCTGATGCTAGCTCAAGGGCATAGGCGCTATCCTTTCGCAAACAATCCAGTAGAAAACCTAACCCTCTACAGGGAACACCTAAACAAATAGAAAAGTTATATGCTATTCAAGCAAAACCTTATCAAAAGGCGAAAGTAGTTATTCCGCCACAGACTTAGAATTACTATCTATTATCTACCACTTGGACAAGTTTAGACATTGTTTAATTGGTAGAAAATTTATACTACGATCAGACCATAAAAGCTTGCAGTACCTGCGCTACATTTAAAATCCCACGGGCATTCTAGCTAGATGGATTATGAAAATCCAAGACCTAGATTATGAATTTGAACATTTAAAGGGAAAACAAAACGCAGCTTGCGACTTTTTGAGTAGATATCCAGAAAAATAGTCGTCGGAAACTGAAGAAAAAAAAAAAAAAAAAAAAATGAAGTTAATGCTATTAATGCTAAAGCAAACATGGATGTAAGAAAAACAAAGTCAAAGACGCAGTAAAAGAAAATAAGATTAACTATTGTCTCTTATCTTTGGAAAAGATATAAAAAGAAAGCAAAAAAAGGACGAAATGTGTGTAGCACTAATTAATATTTTGTGAATGATGAGGCGTTGCCGGATAAATTCAAAACTCTTAGAAAAGAGATAGATAATTTTTACTACGACCTTGATGAAGAAATACTGTGTAGATTGTGACTGCTGAGACAAATAGAAACCAAACCTCGATAAATACCTGTGTTACCACAAAACTTGATAGGGCCTGCATTGAATATTTTCATTCGGACACAGGTGGACATTTAGGAGTTATGAAAACGTTCCATAAGTTTTTTAAAACAATACTTTTACGTACAATCGGCACTGACAAAACTTAAAGAATTTGTAAGTACATGCGAAGCATGTATTTGAGAAAAATCCCCCCAGCTTATCCAAATCCTCCAATGAGAAGGGTCCCGGTAGCAAAGTACCCCTTCGATATTATCTCATTTGACCTATACGGTACAAGTGGAGGCTTACCTGTTTCTAGCAAAGGCCATACGTGTATTCTTTCGGTTGTAGATCATTTTTCCGGATTTACTTTTTGCAAAAGCATTAAAAAAAATCAAGGTGCTTATGCCACAAGTAAGGCATTAGCAAAATTATTTTTTACAATTTGGCATTCCTAATAAAATTTTGAGCGACAACAGGGAGCAATTTTGTTGCAAAAGTAACAAAAGATTTAATGAGTTTTCCCTTAATATAGAGAAAATGGTGACAGCGCCGTACCATCCACAAGCTAATGGTAAAATAGAAACAGACATAAAATATTTTCGAACGTTCTAAGTATTTATACAAAAGACAATAGGAGCGACTGGATAAATTCTTACCTTACTTAACTAACGTAATCAACACTGCTTATTCCGAAAGCAACCAAAGACAATCCATTTTATTTACTTTTTGGTCGTGATTTTAGAGTCCCATATGATGAGATTATTGAGTCTCGCCAGCGTTATAAAACGACTCGGAGGATTATAAACAAGAATTCATAAATAGAATGAGGAAAACTTATAAAATAGTTAGGCAAGAGCTGGAAAAATGCAAAATAAACCAAGAACTAAGAAAAACCAACCCAAAGTTAAGGGGAATATAGATTTCAAAGTAGGAGACTTCGTTTACCTAAAGAACGAGGCGAAAACGGAAGGAAAAAAACTTTCAAATAATATTCTGGGCCGTACAGAATAGTCAAAAAGTACGATAATGAATATACCTTTGAAAATGGAAAACCCCGATAGTGGAAAAACTTACAAGGCGCATGTTAGCCGAATAAAAACAGCCAAATTTCCAGAGAGATGGTATCCCATCCCTCTTCGACTGATTCGTCAGATTCGGAAAATGAGCCCCCTAGGTCAAGATTGGCAGAGCTAAAACCTTTCAATTTTAAACAAGATTATTTTGAAAATGAAAGTGATGAACAAAACTTCGAAGAATTTTTGCTATGGAAAATTCTAGTTGTTCCAGAGAAAAAAATCCCTAATACCAGTAAGAATAAGAACGCCAAAAACTCCAAAAGTTATTGCATCGGCGAGCGCGGGAGATTTAGATTATACAATATCTCAAAAAAGCCATTCCCATTCTTCTTCCCCGATAGAATCTCGAACCCCCATGTCCCCCCCCCCAAAAGATTTCCAGACGATATGGTTTCCCCCCCTACAACACCAATACAAAGGCCCCTGTCTTTACAGGAAGAATTAAACAGAGCTGTAGAAACCCCCGGTATTACTGTAAAGAAAACTCCTCCCAAAGATTTAACTAAAACAAACCTGCGAGAAGCTATGGATTTAATAAATTTTCCCATAAAAACGAGTCTAAGTACATTGCCCGGGAATAAAACTCCAAAGGATGACCAGCAAGGTCAATATCATGATATAACTGTGTCCAAGGTCAAACCTCAACACGACTGGACGTGGACTTCACGGAGGGAATCCCTATTGCAAAGAATGCCCCATCCCCCTGAAGACATGGCCTTCAAACAATGGAGGAACCCCGCAAAAACTTATTGATTCCTCCCAAAGCTCTCAAGAATCTTTCAAAATCCCCCGAGTTGAGAACTCAAGGCGAGGACTTGGAGAATAAACCTCTACTTCCAGAGGAGTAGAAATTTACGAAGGAATGGCAGGTGATACCACAAAAAGTGCCACTCTAAAAGTTCCAATCCGGATTCGTCAGAAACTAGTTCCGAGAGTCTGATGGTGAATCCTATCCAAATAGTAGCTAAAGAAATAGGGAAATCAAGGCCGACCTCAGCAGCCGCACACGGGAAACAAACGAAATTAAAAGGGCAAGAATTTTTGAAAAAAAAACAATACAAAAAGTTTGACCTAATTTCGCTAGACAAACCGAAAAAGAAAAAATAACCGCAAGAAACAGAGGAGAAAAATAACGACACAGTCAGGTAGAACGGTTAAAAAACCTGACAGATGGAAATATCCCTAATTAATATAAAGACAAATTTCAAAGATATGAATTTAACACCCTAATAAATTCAAAAGTGTGCAAGTAAAGTTAACCAAGTCAATATTAATGAAAAAAAAATAAATAAATAAAATAAAATAATACGAGTAATGTCAAAACGTTGACGATCACAGAAAATAACCAAAGGTAGGAAGCTAGTGGTCTACTGAAAACGACAACTCTCGTTGGACCACGTCTTGTGGAATCCGGGGAGGAACTCAAGGCCCATGATTGTTTTGTAATTTTTTTTTTGTGTGTAAACGACCGTAGGAAGGGATATTTTTCAGTCCTTCAAGTGTAATGAAATTAGTATTTTTATGCCAATCAGGGCCAGTCAAAACAATACTTAAAGGTTGAATAGAAACTTCTGTGAGCTAGCTAAGTTTTCGTTTTTGGATCAGAATGCTTTGAAAGAGAAACAGAGAGTTTACTTTCTTATAGCTCCGAGGCGAAAAAAAAAAAGAAGAAGAGAAAAGCGTTTTTATTTCATTAGTTTATATTTTCTATGACATACACAATAACAGAGAGATCACCGTTCTATAGTTCTGTGACAAAAATGTCCTTTAATTTCATTGGTTTATCTATGACATATATTGTGCTCTAATTTTTGTGAAATACTTTCGCAAGTCAGTCACGTTATATCTTACCTATACTGACTCAGGTCCCCTCAGATTTTCTATGAAAAAATCGACCCATGTCCTAACCAAGATGGATATTATCAAAAAAAAAAACAAGAAATTATCAGTACAGAAGCGTCTAATTATATGAAATATTTTATCTTAGTGCAGATTATAATTATTTTAGGCCTACCAGTGTAATTATGCGCCGCAAGTTTGCTTATTCATGTGTTTCTTACTCGAGAAATATAATGTTTCTTCGTACTCGAGTAATATATGTACCAATAGCCAACTATTGGTAACTATAACCAACACAACCTATGGTACGTTTATATGTAGAATTTCACGGCGGATGTGAAATTATATCTCAATAATAATATGTAAAATTTTTCACAAAACCATTTAATCAGTTGAAGATATATGGATTGAAACCCTGTGTATGTCCAATGTGCGACTAAGTAAAACCCACACGGAATTCCCTATTAATGTGAAGGTGTTTCTCGCTTAACGGATTCTAATAAGACTTTAATATAATATTTATTTATTTAGTGCTGAAGGATTTGCTTAAACAATAGCCTTCTAAAAAGATATTGATGTCAGTTTTTCTTCATTACGCTATATTCTTTGCCAAGCATCAACTGGAATCTACGCGGGCAAGCTTGGAAATCCTGCAATCTAATGACCTTATTCGAAAGGCGATATACGATTGATTTTTTCTTGTCGAAACCAGCCCCCCCCCCTAGTTGCGGCACCAATGTTGACTTGCAATTAACGGAAAACCTCCTGAGACTAAGAACCTCGGCATTTCAGCCCGTTTAAACCCGGAGCCCCATGAGAAACGTCTAAGCCAAGAAATAGTGAATAGACATCAGAAAACTAGTGGGTATAGAGGTCTCCACTAGTTTCCTTGTTATGTCTTGTTCCCTCATTGTATGTATCGTTTGCGTAAAACCGTGTTCGGTTATGACGCTGCACATGCGTTTCTTCAAACAGCACGGACGGTCTTTGCGTTGAACAATGAAATTTAAGGCATGAAATAAGTCGTAAAAATTAGACCTCAAACTTAATATTGTAGGTGTAAATAACGTTTATTTAATAAGTATTGAAGAAGTATACTAAGCCCTTTATCGTGTCTCCGTTCCTCAAAACCCCAAATTTGAAACACATCTCTGTTTTTTTAAATTTTTTCAGATTTTCATTGTGAGTACTAATATTAGTGTATTTATTTAATTCTGTCTCATAGCTAAGAAATTATAACCCAATTAAATGCGTGAATGTTGTATATGTATTTACTTCAAAAGAACATGTGATTCTGCCGCGTTGTTTTATTACAGGAAAGTAAATGGACACTTTGGTCATTGAGCATTACAATAAGCTGCCCCAGTACAGATACGACCCAGTAGCATCTATTTTCATCATATCTCAACCAACGAAGAGTACTCACCATAACTCCAGGGCAAGTTTCATCCCAACTTCGTCTACGAAAACAACAGTTACCTTCGATCGTCGTTTCTTTTTCGACTATGAACCATATTACGTATCAGGTAACACTATATTTGAACCTCAGTATCAAGTGCTTTAACGAACTATATAATCACATAAATGTCTGAAGAACCCCCATCGATCAGAACAAGATAAACGCTATTTAACGATATTTGAAGTTAAGAGATACTTAAAAGACATTTGAAGATATTTTGAAACTGAAGTTAGAGACAATTTGAAGTTTAATTCTGAGGACCCCATCGATCAGAACAAGATAGACGATATATAACGATATATTTTGAAGTTGAAAAATACTTAAAGACATTTGAAGATATTTGAAGACGAAAATTACGAAGATTAAAGACAATTTGAAAGTTTAAATTCTGAGAAACTCTATCGATCCGCACAAAAACGATAACAGATATTTGAAGTTAAATGGACACTTAAAAGACATTTGAAGATATTTTGAAGCAGAAATTAAAGACAATTTGAACTTTAACTCTGAGAACACCATCGAGCAGTACAAGATAAAAGATATTTAAAACGATATTTGAAGTTAAATGATAGTTGAAGAGGTTTCGAAGTTGAATTTAAAAAGACAATATATAAGAGAGTTCACTATAGTAGGACGACAACCCGTTTCAAAAGGCACAAATGAACAATTTTACGCGAGAATACATTCTCTATGTGCCTCTAAAATCCTAAAAAAATGATATGCTGAGAAGAAAAACACCAACACCTGCAGTGGGAAGAATCATTTCTCAATTGACTATATTCCTAACGATATTTAACGGTCATTTCCCAGTTGACTATTGGGAAAACTTACCGTGTAAAGACAACTAGACTCGAACTGTTCCATGAAGAAACCATAACGTAAGGTGCTTCGAAATTTTCGCCAGAACAAAAGGAGTGAAGGACAGTAATTTACAACAAAGGGTGTAGTACACTAAGGACACGACGAAAGGTGATGAATAGATGTTAAGCTACATGTGTTACTTCCTAATAACTTTGACAATGCAAAAATCTCAATAGTGAAAGTGTTTTAATGCATCAGTGAATATGATGGAAACCAAATATTGTATGTTATAAATCATTCATGTATGTACCACAAGTAGAATTAGGTGTAGTATTATCATGTCATTCATTTAATGTAGCGTAGATAGAATGTAGCATGCCATATAGACAGCAAAATAAAAAAAAAAGCCTTGTAAAAATTGAATTAAAAAAAATCTTTAGTATAGTAGCTAGCCTAGAACCATGAATAATCTTAGTCCGTAGTAATGAATTTTAGATAGGGATGTAGAATAAAATAAGAAAAGTAATAGAGAAAATTTTTAGCACTCCCGATTAAGCCATAACATATATATAAAATAATTATATAAAAAAAAATAGTTAATAAATGGCGAACATTTAAAAAAAAAGCCCAAAGGCGAGCAGTTTACTAATGACGGGACGTCATTAATTGATGGGAAGGGTGATATGTACCGGGAGTAAAACACGATGTATTTGAAATACCAAAAATAAAGCTCCTTCTTTCTAAAGATAATTCTGACTCCTATAATTAAGCTAAATCTATTTTCAAAAATGAAAAGTCCTTATCAGCAAAGAAAAGAAACTGCAAGTCTTTGGATTTCGCTAAGACAGTGAGCAATAAGAAAAAGGTGCTACGCACAATATTTCTAAGGAAGTTTAAACGATAAGAACCGTGTGAACGCCTAAATCATCAAAAATATTTAAAAGACGTATTATCGGACGAGGGGTTCGCGTCCTTGGGGCCACGTAAGCCAATGGCAGGCAGTCCCTACCCCCCCCCCCCCCCCCCCCCCCTACAGCGCAGGACGAAAGAACTGCGTTTGGGAGTGGGGTAAATGTGTTTTTTAATTTAAATCTTAAGTCAGAGACCTGATACGATTAGTACCGGCAAATAATCTCGGTCACCATAATTGTCATTGAAGTAACCCGTTGCTGTACAACTACGCATGTAAGTTCATAATCTATTGTCTTTTTGATATGTATTTCATGTTTCGTTAATGTCCCGCGTGGCGTCTAGAGTCCCAGATAGTGGGATTAGTTCGCAAGTCTCCAGTAAATGCTCCAGAGGA
>JAPEVW010000362.1:0-22500 GCA_027921565.1 Artemia sinica
AAAATCTCAGTAATAAATAGAGAAATCTAAAGCAAACCAAAATAGAATCAAGAAGATTTCAGGGTTTTACTATGAAGCCTCAGCGTAAGCTAGTTTACTAGGCGGCTTAAAATGCTAAGGTTGTGAATCCTTGGGAAAACAAAAATTGTCAGCAAACAAGCGATTCGAATTTCGGGACGTAGAATTGAACACTGTTGCCAGTTTTTAAATAATTGACCGCTCCCCTAGGGCGAAGCACAGACGCGAGACGGCTCAAAAAGAAAAATCGTACGAGAAGTCCAAAAGGCACTCTAAAACCATATCGCCGTGAAGTGTAAGGACAGTGAAATATGGCTCGAGAAAGGCAACAGCTACGAATTGTTTCAAATCAGTTAGAGAAATATCCGCCAGGAGAGATCCAACAACATCCATGATCCTTGACAAACAGGGGAGCGATATCAATGATATGAAAATAAAGCTCGCTTGATTGAAAGAATATTTTGAGGAGAAATTAAACCCACAAGTGATGACGGAACCATACGTCAACAAATGAAAGAATATTTTGAGGAGAAATTAAACCCACAAGTGATGACGGAACCATACGTCCTTAGCTACTTTCAAATCACAATGCTGGATACTATGCCACCTCCAATAAGATCCGAGACCAAAGTGGCCATAGAATCCTTGAAGCGAGGCAATCCAAGACCAGACGGTGTCACTGCAGAACTAATGAATATCGACTCAGAAAAAGTTTTTGACCTATACCATAGTATTATAACAGCCACTGGGTGCACATGATAGATCCTATGATATTGGTGTAAGGCCGCAATAGTCCCAATCCATAAAAAAGGCTCAGAGAAAAAAAGTGAAAACTACCGACCTATTAGCCTGATAAGCCACCAAACCGGAATTCTAACAAAGATTTTTCTTCATAGAACACAAGCAATCCCTCCTCATGTTATTGACAAGTATCAAGCTGGGCTTCGACCAGGACGATCTACTATTGACAAATCCTTACTATGTGCCAGCTAATACAACGCTATTTTTAGTTTAAAAGAGAGCTTTATAAACTATTCATTGATTTTCAATAAGCTTTTCACCTCATATGGAGGAAAGCTCTTTGGTATATTTTAAAACACTACGGTGTCCCCAGACAAAATCGTCAAAATCGCTGAGGACATGAACAACAAGTTCAAAAGCCAAATCCTGACTAAAGATCAGGGGAATTCTCAATAACTTTCGGAGTCCCCCAGGGTTACATCATATCCCAGAATCTGTTCAACCTATTCCTGCATGACATCCTCTCACTTACACCCATTGAGTATGGAGTGAAAAAAGGTGGAATCCTACTTGATATACTATTGTACGCTGATGGTATCGACCAGCAAGCTACAAAGCCACCAAAAACTCCAAAGACAGAAAGACAGCATCTTTCAGGCAATAAAATCGTTTGGGATGTAGATTAATGCAAATAAGTCCAAAGTCATGTTTACATCTTGCCAGGACCAGGACACCACAAAAACCCTCTTAATAATAATTAATAGTGAGCAAGTTGAAACAGTAGATTGGTTTCTTTATCTTGGCAGTCTATTAACGGCTGATAATTCATACACTATCGACATTAAACGCTGCCTAGCCCTTGACAGTTGGAGTTTCAGAAGACTCTCAAATTTTTAGAAGTTCAGCAACGTTTCGAACCATTTGAAAACTCAACTTTTTAACAGCCTGATTCTAGCCATGGTTCTGTACTGGTGTAAAACATGGACAAGTAAAGTCAAAAATGAGCACACCCTTCTTGCATTCGAATTGAGATGCTTACGCCGAATAGCGAGGATTAAATACAATGACGGTGTCCCTAATGAAGAAGTACGTGGAAGACTGAATTCACCAGACAAGATCCTAAACAAAGTTAGAAGACAACAACTATGCTGGTTTGGGCACTTCAAAAGAATGGACCCTATTTGACTACCTAGGATTTCGCTCAAAGGGACTGCTAAAGGACGCCGACCACGGAGAAAACTGGCTTAACTATCCACAACAGCACCTTACCGAACAGCACATCGAGCACTGGTTCATGAAATTTTGAAAAGAACGGCCCCAAAACGTCCCATGAGGATGGGGGGACTTAGGTAAATAAGTAAGTAAGTGTTAATATTTCACTGTCCCAAAGTGCACTGGTTAAAATTTATTCTTCTATCTTTTAATTTCATGTCAGTTCTTTTGCAAAAGGGCAGTTACTAATTAGTCTAATTGAATCCGAAAGAAAAGAATAAAACAATAAAATGACAAAAGTTGTAAAAATAAGCCATCCCCTTTATAAAAGATTTGGAGGCTGTTAAAAATGTAAAACAGTGACCATTAAAAAATAGTGGTTCTTACATTCATCAAAAAAGGTATTCAGCTTACATTCAAACAATTTTTAATGATGTCTTCCTCTATTAAACCGACCACGATTTACGATTTTCAAAAAAGAAGTTATTAAGGATTTTATTCGTTAATTTGTTGTTTTTTGTTGTTATATTTTTCTTTTTGTTTATCAAGGAAATGCTCCCCCAAGATTTGCCCTAGAAAATTGTTTGGATTACGTCACTTATTTCACGTTTGGATTACCGTTTACGTTACTATCAAATCGTTCAAGGAATTAGTTCTGAATTTAAATGAGTTTTCCTATGCTACTAACTTGGTAATAGATAACTTCAAAATTGACAGGATTAACAAGTTTCTACCGTCATTGCTTAGGAATTTTAATCGCTTGCTAATATTATATTTCTTAATCATGGACAGCTCCTTCCTGTGATAGCAATCATTTGTTAATGGGCCCTTCGCTTTGTGTTCTTGGTTGAAGTCCTATAGGAATTTGAAAATTTAGGCCTCTGGGCAAAATTTTATAAAGTAAAGAACACAAAATTTTGTCAAATCTATTGATATCATTGTCATTATCAGTTTTGATTGAAATCATAGTCAATCAAGAATGATCGATCAATTTTACCTTCATCATGTATATTTTCACCATCTTCATTGAAAATATGCCCACATTATTTAACTATCAAATCACTCATCACATTTTCTCTGTAAACTGGATTTTGCCCTATTTTTAAATTAACCTGAATATTTGATATATATAATGATATCCATCGTTCAAAGTTCAGTAGTTCGAGATTTTATTTCAACGTAATTTTCTTTTTATTTCCAATGTTTGTACGAAAAAAACATATTTGTAAAATAGCTAGTTTCAGTAAAGAATAAATACCTTAGCTTCAGACTTTTATAATTAGGAAAGGGGAATGTGGAAGTCCAAGTGCTCCAAACGCCGAGAGTTTGAGTTGCTTAAATTGAAAGTTTTACTTAGTTAGCTGATTTCCTATAGTTTTAAATAAATAGATTCAATAAAGTGAGAGAGATTTGTAAAAGTCATATCATAAAAGTTATATCAGCATAAGCAGTATTTTGATCAATTTATTGCTATTCTTTGCAAACAAGGTAAACTATTCAAACATAATTTGTTTTCATTTAATTGCAAATGACAATCTAGGCTTTTGGATGCAGTGGAGTAATTTTTTTTCATCCAGGGGTGAGGAAAGGGGAAGTTGGAGCTGTTTTCCCAAGTCAACTGAAAATGACAAAGTGAAAAATGATAAATGGACCATATAGTACCAAAAAGGCACAGGTATATTAAATAAAACTGATCTGTTTAAGTAGAAGCTTGAATTATTTAGACCTATCTTAGTTTTTTTACATGATTTTTTTAGGATGCAAAATTTCAGCTCTGGGGGGGCAGTTGGGGACTGGGGGTAGTTACCCCACCCCTACATTATAGCAAATCACGTCCCGGTTTGGAGGTTTAGAGGAGATTGGACTCTTGGCAGTTCTGGTTAAAACGGCTCTCTTGAATTTTATTTTGAACTCATTCGGGACTCAGGGGCGGTCCAGGAGTGCAAAGGCCATTCGAAGGGCAACTGGAAGTCTTTGGCCTTGAAGATGGTGCTAGAATGTACACTTTGCGATCAAAAGAGGTCCTTCTCAATTTTCTGCAATCTTCTGTTTAAATATAATGAGGCCTGACAAACGGAATCATTTTAGATACTTGTATAAGCGCCCAGAAGCAAAGTCCGTTTTTGTACCCCTCTAACTTGTGAGGTTGCCCCTACTTATCAGGGCTAAAAATTTGGTAGCGTGTTGTTACTGAGGCGTGTTGGTAAGAATCGGTACTCAGAATCCAGTGACAAATGATATTTATTATAAAAGGAAATAAAAGTAAAAATATTCTAATTCTAATTATTTTGAATACTTCTAAACCTCTTCTAGGTCTGTTGTTCAATCCACGAATGTTTACCGAAAAAAATGAATAAGTTGGTTCTACGCTATCGATACTTCTAATTGAAAGAACCAGACTTGAATACTCAGACAAGATTTGGGTACCAGTGTAATTAAGATTCTTTGCATCAAATTATTGTTTCTCGGAAACTAGGAAAAACCTTTTTTTTATATCCCAAATTAGTTGTATAAACTAAAAGTTTTTATGTTTATATCCTGAAAAGGAAGTTAATGTTCTTTGGAACTTTGATGAACTTCAACTTTTCTAGAGAAAATTGGATCTTGGGACAGAAGAAGTTGAAATTATTAATCTAGTAATTTAATTCCCCTTTCTTCCCTTAGACAATTTGTAAACATCAGGGCCACCTCTATATAAATTAGTACGGGTCGAGAAATGCAAAGGTGGCTAAAAAGGGGAATAGAGTCCCTCTGTCGTAAAGTGTCAGAGTTCCCAAGGTCACTAAGCTTGAAGGAGGAGACAAAAGCTCTTTAATTTATTCTTTAAGATTAAGAGGTTTATCTTGTACTTAAACCTTAGGTTATTCACAAGTTCCAGTTTTAAGACGAAACTAATTTTATTTCTGTCTCAATCCTTAAAAATGCTGTATTTCATCTAGAGTGCCCAAGTATTTATATATTCTTACTAAATTATACCCCAAATCATCAAAATCCAATAAAATGTCCTGCTTTGATTCCAACACTAATTTATGTCTCCTATATAAGTATTAAATTTATTACTTGGCCTGGTCTATCCACGTGACAGAAACCTTTCAGAAGTTTATTTCTTATCTCAATTTTATTCTCAAAGGGAATTTAGACAGACGGTGGTAGCTTTATCCTAATTACAAAGAAAACTCTTACTCGTTCTTAGTTCCAAAAAAACTACCCCATTTGGGTCCCATAATCATTATTTTAAGCTTTGTCTTATTTTGTCATTCCTGTCTCCCATTGGCCAGAGACCGGTTTTAATGCAATCCCTCTTTTTTTTACCAAGGCCAAGAAATAATTCTTTGTTCAAAAATGTCGCTTTCCGATTTCACTAAATTCAAAAAAACACCTGTTTTGTTGTAATTACTATCATGGGATATTTTCACGTAATATTTTAGTCGCTGAACTCTGATTTTGAAACAAACTGGTTTATTTGCATTTTATGGACCTTGTTAATTCAAAGGTACTGTTGTTCAAGTCAGATTTCACAATTTTCGATCTGTTTTCCTTACACAAAGATCATAATAATGCTTCGTTATTTTTACCATTACGCAAAATTCATAATAAAGCTTTGCTTTTTTTGCAATTTAGTCAAGTTATGATAAGGCTTTCTCACAACCTCCCACACCTAAATTCTTAGTACAGTTATTGTTTTCTTAAAGGAAACCATAACTTTGCTAAGAATCAATTTAATTCGATTTCTTCTTGTTCCACAGTTACGTGAAAGCCTTGAGACTTTTGTTTCCTATAATCTATCCATAGTTTTCTTCATTTTTTTTTAAATATTATTCCTATAGAAGCTAGTCCTACTAAAGAGATAAGTAGATTAAAAATATTGAAAGTAAATGTCCAATAATTAGCTATTTTCTTTCCTCTGTCTTCTCGTAAGGAAATATGCATTTTTCCTCAGTTCATCTATGCCAATATGCGTCTTAGAGTTGTTTCTGGATATATATAGATATTAGATATTCGAATTCATTGTCCCAGTTATTCTGGAAATATATAGAGATTAGATTTTCGAATTCATTGTCCCAGTCATTCTTTATCCCAGCTAGGGAGAGGTTCCCTTTTAGGCTTGTTATAGATGTATTTGAAGGCGCCATTTCTTTTGCAATTTGTCCTCTATACATCCCATTTATCTTTAATATTTCTGCCGTTAGAGAACATTCTTCTGCAACTCCACTATTGAGCTGCCCTTTATATACGTGAATTTACTGTTTTTCTCTGTTTTGCATTCAAAAACTATATTCTTATTTCTTCTTCGAAAGGAGATGTGGTGATATAATTTGCCCTTCCAATTCTTTGAATTAAGATTTTATTTTCCTTCATAATTTTGGTTGCACACACTTTGTTAACTAATGCACTGTTTTCCATGAAGTGTGCTAAACTGCAGGAATTCATTTATGTGTTTTTTAATAAGAAATTGGTGGTTGCATAATAATGGCACACCTTTTAAGTTAAGTTCCTTTTTTATACTTTAATCTAACAAAAAATGTCTAGTTTGATCTTTACTCAACCCAAACATTTAAACTCGTTTTCAATTTGAAAGAAATACGAAGTGCTTGACACTGGAAATGGAATGCTGAACATTTCGTGCATTCTCAACTCATCTTGTTTATTTGATATAGAGAAATCGCAAATAACTAACAATTTCAATTTTTGTGTCGCCACATTGCAACTAGTCGATTTAAAAAGTTCTAGTAAACCGTAGCGTCTATAATTAACCAATAATCTATAGCCTATTGGTAGTGAATTCTCAATTTCCAAAATTGTCCTAAGCATGTCTGCAGGAGTCGTAGCAATAAATGGGAAACTTTTATTTTCTGATTGAAGAATAGAAAGGATTACTGTTTCTATTTTCTTTACTAACTTTTTTATTTGAATTAAACTTTTCGTCACTTCCTTGTTTATCTACAATTTTAGAATTTTATCTCATTTGATTGGGGGTTTCCTAGGCGATGAATGTATAATTTTGAATCCTAATGTTTTGGCCATTTCATTAAAGGATTTGCTTGTAAAGCATGAAGCATTATCTGACAGTAGAAAATCCATATTTCCAAAATGTGATATGATTTCTTTTATTATAAATTTCATCACAGATTTTGACCTGAGGTCTTTGGCTGGTGCCATGACTGTAAACTTAGTGAAATGCTCTACTGCGATAATTACATATTGGTCACCGTTAGCGCGCGCGTTAGCGCAAAGTTACAATTTTCCCGTTGTATCCATTGACCAGATATGAAATGGGTGGTCGGGGAAAATATTTTCTCTTAGTGTAGGATATATGGTGCTAACTTCATTCCTCCTCAAACATAGATCACCGTTCTTACTGCCTCCTCAACTTGACAGTACATATTTTCAAAAACACAACTTTGTTTTAACTTATTCAAAGCTTTCACAGTCCCCATTTGTGCTCCTAGGACAAGGTTCGTATGCATAAGATTAATGATTCCACTAATTAGTTTCTTTGGTAGGATGATTTTAAATTGATGCATCTGTTTCCTTTTTTTGAATCGTCTATTACGTACAATAACCCTTCGACTAGGATCAACTGGAGATCTCTCAACCATTTTACAAAAAAGGATTCTCTTTCCCCAAATTCGAAGTTTCTGGTGTGCTGTTAGTTTGATATCTGCCCGAAACGTCACATTTTGGAAATTCTTCCTGCGGCTTACCCCTCTTGATGCCTAGGTCTGCGGGTATTCCAGACCCATCCCAATTATCCGTGCTAGTTACTCCTTTCATAGTATTAATCTTATCCATGCTAGTGACTCATTTCATAGTCCTAGTCTTCACCAGCTCCACTACGCGAGCTTCTCGAATCCATAGCGGCTCGTCCCTCTCCGAGTTCGGATCCGTGAACGTTTCAGACCAAACCCGCTTACTCATGGTGCCAGTAACTTCTTCAATAGTTCTGATCTTTGCAAGTTCCACCGCCAGAGCTTGTCCTTTAGAGGATTAAATTTCTGTCCCCTCAAAAATTGACCTGCTGTCAGTAACATACGCGTGTGTACTGCCCTTTACTTTTGCCTCATCAAGTTTGCCATGTATAGACCCAGAGGTAAAACATCTATCCCTGTACCCAGGCTTGTTCCCTGTTTAGAGAAGGAATCTCCTTTTCAGTATTACTACTGAATTCATCCCCTTCCGATGTTTTGATAGCTCCGGGAATGCTTGAGCTACCCATATTTGACTCACATCTCTCACAGGCCTGGTCAAATCAGTCTGGCTCGACTGTTTATTTATACCCTCCTTAGACTTCTCATTATTTTTATATGTATCCTGGGAAGATTTTTTTAACCCTAAAAGTGTATTTTCCAATTCTATTATTTCGTTGATTGCCACCTTAATTTCAGGGTCTTCTAGTTGAAATCTTCTCATCTCTTCTTTACATATTCCAAAAAATCAATCGGTACCTCGTCTTCTAATAGGGATAAATATTCTACTTCTAACTCATCAAGATTAATTGACCTATTTTCCATAACAAACTGTGAGCTAGGGCGACTCAAATAGTCAGCAGGGTTTCTGCTAGTGCTAATGTGATGATAAGCATATACATCGTTGTTTAAGAGGACCGCAATTCTATATAATTTCGAGTGAAAGTCTTTGGCTTTCTTAACATATGTGAGAGCAGCGCAGTCTACAAATTTGTGAGTTCTCGCGGCCCATAAATATCCCTTTTGGAAGTGCTTTAAACTTTGTACTAAGGCAAAAAGTTCCCTGTTGTGGTTATCAAACCTAGAGGCTGCACCACTAAGAACCTTTGAATATGCTGCCACTATTCGAAATCACTCATTTGTTTCGCATTGTCGCATTAAAATTAAAGCAATACTTTTTTCCGAGGCGTCCGTGACAAGATAAAATTCTTTGTCTTTATCAGGAAATTCAGAAAAAATACAATTTGGGCTTAATAATTCTGTCTTTAATTTCTCAAAGGCTACGCTTTTTTCTGAGCCTAAGATAAAAGGAACGTTTTTTTTGCTATTTAGTCGAATTAAAGGTTCGTTTAATTTTACGTATTTATGATAGAAACCTCTGTAATAACCGGTTAAGCCTAGGAATGACCTAATTCCTGTGACGTCACTCGGTGGTTCTAATTTCTTTATAGCTTCCAACTTTTGGGCTTGTGGTTTCACTCCTTTTGTGGAGACTCGAAACCCTAACAAGTCACATCCTTCCGAAAAAATTGGGGTTTACCAATATTAAGCCTTAGATTAAATTTTATGGCCTGTTTTAAAGTTAGTTCAATATGCTTCAAGTGTTCTTCAAAGTTTCCTGAAGTATGTATTGTCAATTCATCCTATAACTTGACAAAAATGAAGAAAATCCGGGTCCGTAGACCTGATTTAAAATTCAACAAAAGCGCGAGGTGAGAAAACTGACCCTTGTGGCACATTTAAATACATAAGAGATCCCCTTATTTGAAAAATAAAAATATTTTTGGTTTTCTTCAGCTAAGTTACAGTGATAAACCCATTTTTAATATCAATAGTTGAAATAAAATTGGTTTTATTAGATAAGTAAGAAATGACCTCTGAAATTCTTCGAATACCCCACTGAGAGTGTTTTATCACTTTATTTATTGCCCTTAAATCTATGAGAAACCGACTGTTACTTTCATCCAATAAATTCTTTGGTGGAATTTTTCCCATCCTTTCCAGGTTTTTTCCTGTGCAAAATATTGGAGCTGTATACTCGGAACGTCTCATTTCAATTATTCCTACTCTTACCATTTCGTTTATGGGTTTTTGTAAGCATTCTGTCATTAAAAATGATAGAGGGAATTGTTTAACCCATTTAATAGGTATATCTAGGTCTATATGCACTTTATATCCTCGGAGGTCATTTTGCCCTACATCATAAGGTCCTGCTGAAAAGGCTCGTTACAATTTTAATAAGATTGTCTCTATTATTTGTTTTCTTCTGAGCTTACCGGGCCTGTTTTAATTCTCTTCAAAAATTCACTGTATTCCCATATTATTTTATCATCCTATATAGAGAGGGATTCCTCTTTATTTTCTATTACTCCTGATGCTAAGAGAGTTGTATCCGTTAAATGATCATTGTTTATTACCTCATATGAGCCAACGGTTTTACCTCGTGGTAAGTTTAGAAGTTCATCGCTAGTACTAAAATAAACTATTTTTACTGAATTGTTATAAGTTTCACATAGTCAAGGGGACATGTGTAATTGTGTCTCAATATTCGGGGTAAACATTATAGTGTCGCCATGAGCTACAAAGGGTTTGACAGATTCGATAATTTGGTCTTAAAGATTGTAAAACAATTGACCTGAATACAGGCTTGTTTTGCTATATATGTTGACCTTCTTTCAGAAATTTCTTCAGTGAAAAACGCAAGGGAATTTATTTCTTCCTTACTTGTGTTCCCTAAAGAAATTTTATTATATCTTAAATTTGAGGTACAATCTAGTATGTTTAGAATATCATATCGTATGATTACGTCGAATTTCAATTCTGGGACGACTAAAAATTTCCAAAATTATCTTTCATTTCATTTTGCCTCATCTGCAATGCAGAATGATGCATTTATTTCCCCTATTAGTGGTAAAGTCTCTCCACTTAAGGATTTCACGGTTCGGGAGGATGGTTTGAAGCATCTACGAACATCTATTGGAAATTTTTGAAATATTTCATCTTTTAATAAGCTTCTTTGACATCCACTATCCAGGAAACATTTTAAAAAATTTGGTCTGCTATTTTAGGAGTCCACATAAATGGGAAGGAACTTGGTTCAGTGTTATTTTCCTGTAACGCAACAATGCAAAAATTTTCATCTTGATTAGAAGGAGGGTTTTTCATTTTGTTTTCAGGCTTGGGACTTGCCTCCTCTAAGTCCTGCCTGATTAGTTTTTTTTCAATAGGATTTGGGGTTATACATTTGTCTGCACTATGCCCAAATTCTTGGCATCTTATACATGCTGACTATTGCCAACAATCTTTTCGGTAATGTCCATGTTTTCCACAATTTTTACGATTTGGGACTTAGCAATCTAATATTAAGTGTCCGGGCTTGCCACAATTAAAAATTTTTCCCTTGTAGTTATAATTTCCCTTGTTTCTATATTCTACTCTGGGGTTAACTCCATATTTTCTATTGGAACTCTTGTCTCTTAAGTCTACTACTGATGCTCCTAAGGAAATATCTGAGAAGTCCCTATATATTAAACCAATTGATTCGAATCTTTTTGCTAGGGCTAATAATTCATCCTGGTCGTCTGAGGCCTTAGATTGTTTTAGTACTCTTCACAAATACATTCTTAGATACATTAGATTGTTAGGCCTTAGATTGTTCTATAGTACTTCTTCTTTTTAGGCTCTCGTGGTGAAATCCAGACATTCTTATTTTTAGCTCGTGGTGAAGTCAAAAAAATCCAGACCCACTCAGATATGAAATTGAAATCTTTTATTCTTGAGGTTATTTCATCTTTGGTCATTTTTCTGAGGCCCTATAGATTAAGTTTTTTGTACTCTCACAATCATTTTAGACCGGCCTGAATTGTTAGGCCTTAGATTGTTTTAGTACTGAAGCTCTCAAATATCATTCTTATTTTTAGCTCTCGTGGTGAATTCAAAAATCCAGACCTACTCAGAGGTGAAATTGTAAAGAGTATTCTTGATTATAGGCCAGTCTTTGTCAATTTCAACTCAATCAAAGGAAGAAATTAAAATCCTCCGAAATTAAAAAAAAGACAAAAAAAAACAGTAATTACGAAAGCGGACAAGGGCAACACAGTTGTAATTATGAATTCTGCAGATTATGAATTAAAAGTTAACACCCTTTTAATGGATAAAAATATTTACAAAGAAATAAAATTTGATCCCACAGACAAATACACACAGAAGTTGAGAAATGAACTAGGAATTTTAAAAGATACTAGACTAATTACCCCTCAAATGTACAGAAAATTTATCCCAAAGGTTGTTAAGCCCCAAAATTTTATGGTCTGCCTAAAATCCATAAGAAAGATATTCCGTTACGTCCAATTGTAGCATGTTATAGTTCTCCAGCTACGGGTATAGGAAGCTTTTTAGCCACCATTTTTAAGCCTCTTTTAAACACACAGAAATCCTATATAAAAAACTCCATGGATCTTGTTGAGAAGTTAAAAAATCAAAGTACAACAGAAAATACCGTTTTATCTAGTTTTGATGCAGTTTCTATGTACAGTTTCATGCGATGTCCATAAATGTGAGCAGGCTTTACAAAAAAAAATTAGAGGAAAATTCAGCTTGGTCGGATTATAAAACTTTGGAAATTGATACAATAATGACCCTTGTCCGTCTTTGCAACAAGTTCTCCTCGTATTTTAAATTCCGAAACAAATTTTTTCTTCAAATAATGGGCTTACCCATGGGCACTGTCTTGTCTCCTTATTTGGCAAATTTTTACATGGATTTCATAGAACAGTCTGCTTTGAATAGTTTCCACTTAAAACACTCTATCTGGTTTCGTTTTGTTGATGATATCCTCTCTGTTTGGGAACATGGACAAGACTCTCTAAGAGATTTTTTGGCACATTTGAACTCTTTTGATTCGAATCTCCAGTTCACAATGGAACTCGAAGATTCAGGTAAGCTGCCTTTCTTGGATGTTTTGATTATAAAGACTAATCCTAGTCTTGAATTTTCTATATATAGAAAGCCGACTCATAATGATCGATATCTACTTTTCTCTTCCCATCACCCTCCTTCTGTGAAAAGAGGGGTAATAATTTCTTTAGTCGACAGAGTATTAAAAATTTGTTCCCGTAATCATATAAATTCTGAATTAAATTATGTCAAGGATATACTTTTCTGCAATGGTTACCCAATCAAACTCATTGAAAATATAATAGATAGACGATTAAAAAAGATAAAAGAACAAAATAGGGAGCTTGTCCCCCTTGATTCAGTTACACCGGCAATTGAGAAAAAACTTTCATCGTTTTACCATACATCCCGAAACTTGGCGATAAACTTGGAAAAATTTAAAAAAAACATAATCTCTCTGTTTCTTTCAAAACCGAACAAAAAGTTGAACACTTTTTCAACTCAGGAAAGGATAAAACAGACCCTGTACTGGGTAGTGGTGTCTACAGAATCCCGTGTTCTTGTGGAAAATTTTACATTGGTAGGACCCACCAACAACTAGGTGAACGTTTGCATGAGCACAAAATTTCAATAGATAAGTCCCTGAGATTAAAAAATAACAATGACAACTTTGATTCGGCTTTGGCTTCGCATATTTTCGTAAATCCGACCCATCTAGTTCTGTTTGACGAGGCAACCTTAATATCAACTGCAAATGGCGTACCACAAACTTTTAAAGAGGTAATTGAGATAAAAAAAATATATGAACCAAAATTTAGCAATAAATAGAGATACTGGAGATATTTCATTAAGCCCAATTTACGACAGTTTAATCTTGAAGGACTCAATCAATATTTTCACCCGAAATAACTTAAAAGAACCTATTTGCATATCTAATGAAAACCGAAATTGTAGACCAGCTAAAACTATTGCAAGGCGAAAGATCCTTGCCCAATCATCTTGGTAAATTCATTTTCATTGATTCATGCCTGGTTTTTTATTCAGTGTCTGTTCTGTCTTTGTAACGTAAACTTCGAAAGGTTAGATTTTCGTTTTTTTTTTTTTTTTTTTTTTTTTTTTTTTTTTTTTTTTTTTTTTTTTTTTTTTTTAGCACTGAGGACGACTTGGTGGAGGTCCTTGTCGAAATATTTGCTTATATTTTCATCTTCATGGTTTCGCCACTGGCTGACAAAATCCTCGTTTTTTCATCCTTTTTGATTTTATTTTTTATTTTGTTACTTTCTCTCCTCTCTGAGTTTCATTTAGTACTCTTCTCCAATGGAAGGGAGCATGCCACTTTTAAAAATGCTAATCGTAATGTCATCTGCTCTTATAACAGGATAATTTTTTGCATAGTCTATTGCCTTTCCCCTGATCCGGGAGTAAAATTGGTGTACTAGCTCAGATGGCCTATGTTTCTCGGATAGGAGTTATTGTAGTTTTGTGCGGCTGGTTTTTCATGTAAAAAGGCTCCTTTTAGAAGTTTTTCTAAATGGTCTAAATATCTGATTTTAGAAATATCTTAGCTCGTTGAGAATCTTTGGATTTCCCCGTGTATAGCAAATAGCTTGATTTATCATAGCAATGTTATTTTTTTCTAAAATCCTTTGTATTTGTTTAAGGGTCATAATCCACGAATGGATTTCATTTAGATATGTCAGTTGAGATGGGATGTGCTTGCTCCACGATCAGGTTTTGAAGCCTAGTTGTGACGGGGGCATCTCCATATTGCTCTTTTAGAGGGTTAGTTCTAGCTTGTGCACTCTCATCTACTCTTATTCTCTCCTCTTGCACTTGTCGTAGTGCACTTTCTAACTCTTTAGTTTTGTTTTCATTTGAACTCATGATGGGTCTATTCTTTTCAACTCTTAGTGTGGGAAACGTTTTGACCCTTTATATTGTTTTTAAATCGCTAAAATGAGTCTATTATAAATTTTGTGAGAATTTGCTCAGTACCTCGATTTAAATTAACCCTCAAGTTTAGATTATGATTACACACACTTAAAGGTGATTAACCTATGGCCCTATTTTAATAAATTATAGACGATTCAGATACTAGAACTTGTAGCAAAGAGAAAGAAAAAGAGAGGAAAGAAAGAATCCTAGGAAGGTAAAAGGCTGTCTAAACTTCCTTTTAAGTCAAGTTATTTTAAATTTTTCTTTAATGAGCACTTTTTCAAACTTTTCTGTCTCTGATAGGTTGGGAAAAAAGCTGAACATACACCTTCTTGGGAGGAACAGAGGACTAAATTTTACCAAAATTTATAATTTTTATTAATCCCCCCCCCCCTTAAACACAGAGGCGCCATTTCAGCCAAACCTTAGGGTGGGCAAGCAATAGACATGGGCTCCGAAGCAGGCTTGTATAAAAAAATTGCCTCTAGCCTTATCCGAAAAAAACTGCCTTCCGTGGGAGTTACCGTAAAAATTAAGGAAATTGTCTCAATTACTTTGCCTTTCCTTCTTTCGCTCTTGTGCCATGGGTTCGGAAAAGGCCAGATATCTGAAGAAAGCGGAAACGGTATGTGCGATGTTAAAAAAACAGCCGTTTGGGAGTCTTCCACTTTTCCGAACCTATAACTTGACGAAAGGCGAACCTCTGTAGAAACTCACGCTTTGACTAAAGTATATTCTACAGCCGAATTCTTCAGCTCGCTACTTACAGTAAATACTTTACTCCAAGTCGGAGTTACGCTCTGGCTATGACGATGCAAAACTTTGCTCGATCAAGTATATTTACAAAATCAAAAAATACAACAAAAATTTGAAACAGATCAGTGAACACTCAAGGCAACAAGGGGAACCGTCGTGGATTCATCTTCGCAAAGTCGTCAACAGGCTGGTCGAAATCCAAGTTTTTTAACTAAATCCTTCTCTGCAAAGATCAAAAGCAGGTGAGTAAGACCATCGTCTCCTGTGGTCGAGCGCAGATAGTTCTTCACTATTTCCAGCCCAGAAAACAAGCGTTCATTGCTGGCTGTCGTGACAGGAAGTGTGGCAGCAATATGAAGAACTTTTATAATATCTGAATAGGCCACTGGAAGTGTCTCGTTATTATCGATGACGTCCATGAAGTTCTTCGGCTTTGCCTCCTCCTCGAGCAAAAACCGCTTGGCAATACCAGCTTGGGCCTCAAGAAGAATCTGGTCAATGCCCATTTCAGAATAAAGTTCAGAGAATTGCTTGAGGAGCCCTGCATCCACGAACTTGGTAGAGCTGGGGTCCAGAGCTTCAAGTGTACTGAGCACTGGAAGGTTATCTGTAAACCGTCTGTCGATTTCCGCAATCAGACGATCTACAGTCTCCCGGTATTCTCTTTTCAGTTCTTCCGCTAGAGTTGGAGCTCTATTGTCGGATTCAACAAAGTTTTATCCTAACGTCGAAGTGGTCATGAATTCTTTCAGGTGTTTGATAATTTTTTGGGTTCTTCTAGGTCATCCCTTCTGACCCGCAGAGGAGGATCCGGTTGCGGGTCCATTCACGTCAGGTACTTCAATTTCAAGACCTTCAGCAAACTCTTTTGCCTTCTCCAAAAGTGATGCAAATGAAGTGTCAGAGCGCAGTTCAGCTATTTCCTTCCTTGTTGCTTGAATCAAGGTGAGGGACCTAGATATTACCAGATCAACTGCCTGAAGCTGCTCAGAAAGGGAGTTTGTCGTCCTCAGAATTGCTTCCATATAGAGCAACTGGAATATAACTGTGAAAGATTCCATTTTTCTCTGCAGCCCAGCTCCTTCTGCTCGAGCTTCACTATCAGCTCCCTTGCTGACTGCAGACAGTACAGCCAGAAACACATTCATATCGGAGTCTTATCTTCGATATTGATCGATACCAGTATGACCATCTTGTCGCAGCACTCCTTTCTAATTCCAGGACTGGCAGTTGAGTAGCCTTTTGGGACTCGACAAAAAGCTGATGTCTGGTGTTGCTGTTGGAAATGAACGTGTACAGATTTTGGACTACCGAAAAAAAATGAGCCAACAGTCCCAACACCTTCAACGCAGTTTGCAATGACCAAATTTAGTCTATGCGCATGGCAATGAATGTATATTGCTTGTGGCGCTTTCGCTCTCAGTGGCGCTTGAACCCCAGAGAAGGGCCCACTCATCACGCTTGCTCCGTCGTAGCACTGAGCAACACAATAGTTCCAGTCGAGACCAAGTTTCGCCACTGTGTAGGAAGGCCTGAAACCCTCTAGTCCCTTTCAGACTTTAAAACAGTAATAAAACTTCCAGTTTCAATGAACTGAGCCAGCTCCTAAGTCTCCATGACCAGTGCCTTGCCACTTCTATACAAAGTGTGAAGGGTAAAAGGAGTTTTTGGGCCATGTTTTGGGGAAACCACAATTTTTTGTCTAATTTATGTCTCCTATATAAGTATTAAATTTATTACTTGGCCTGGTCTATCCAGGTGACAGAAATCATTCAGAAGTTTACTTCTTATCTCAATTTTATTCGCAAAGGGAAATTTAGAAAGACAGTGGTAGCTTTATCTTAATTATAAAGAAAACACTTACTCGTTCTTAGTTCCAAAAAAAGACCACCCCATTTGGGTCCTAGAATCATTATTTTAAGCTTCGTCTTATTTTGTCATTTTTGTCTCCCATTGGCCAGAGACCAGTTTTTAATGCAATCCCTCTTTTTTGTACCAAGACCAATAATAATTCTTTGTTCAAAAATGTTGGTTTCCGCTTTCACTATATTCAAAAAACCTGTTTCGTTGTAATTACTATCATGTGAGATTGTCACGTAATATTTTAGTCGTTGAACTGTTTTGAAACAGACTGGTTTATTTGCATTTTATGGACCTTGTTAAGCCAAAGGTACTATTGTTAAAGTCAGATTTCACAATTTTATATCTGTATTCCTTACACAAATATCATAATAAGGCTTCGTTATTTTTACCATTACACAAAAGTCATAATAAAGCTTTGCTATTTTTACAATTTAGTCAGGTCAAGATAAGGCTTTCTCACAAACTGAAAATTAGTCGGCCTATGTTTGATGAAATATATAAAAATAGTATCCCACCAGTTGCTGCTCCCTCGGAAAGGATATACTCTCCTCTCCTTCCTTTCCTGAGCCATGGCACTGCACTGAACACTTGAGCCTAGGTCAAGGATGAGGCGACATTGAACAGATTTTTAAAAGCTTTTAATCGGTTTTGCTTTTGTTTTTCCATCAATATGTTTGAAACAGCGTATGCTTAAAGTAAATGTTGTAAAGGTAATTTTAAAATACTATACTAAAATATTCTAACATGAAAGTGGTACTTCCAAGCGTGACAGCCATCACTCTTTCTAGAGCAAATTTTGAATTTTCCAAATTTAAATCACTCTATATAATCTTTTCTATTTTCAGTAAGAAAACTAGTTAAACTAAGATCTTCACATGTTATTGGCTCATATTTTCGTCCAAGAAGTTTTCTTAGCTATGATGAAGTAGGAGTTTTCGATCAGTGCTTCTTACATCTCACATAATTTTAAGAAAAAAAATATGAAGCCGAGTTTTCTTTTTCCTTCTTATTCTTTTATTATCTTCACAATGCGAGCTCATTTTTACTTAAGGGGCCTGTACTGACAAGTAACATGATTGATTGAATCTGAATCTCCGTAAAAAGAGTCACAATTTTATTTCTTTTTGGCACTAATTGCATAAAGCAGGTAATCACAGAAAGTGATCCGAGTTAACACTTAACAGACCTGAGATCAACAAAAAATTTTAAGGGTAGGTGAGCAAACTTTTATAAAAATATAAAATATTTTGATAAGAAATGAAGAAATTTTTATTGATGTGGACATGGGTTCCAAACATGGGTCCTCTCCTGCAATCCTGCACTTGATTTTCAAATCACCTCTACAAAACAAATACTATTTTCACCTATTTCTCCGTAAAAAGAGTCACAATTTTATTTCTTTTTGGCACTAATTGCATTAAGCAGGTAATCACAGAAAGTGATCTAGAGTTAACACTTAAACAGACCTGAGATCAACAAAAAATTTTAAGGGTAGGTGAGCAAACTTTATAAAAATATAAAAATATTTGATAAGAAATTGAACAAATTTTTATTGAATGTGGACATGGGTTCACAACATGGGTCCTCTCCTGCATATATTCCTGCACTTGATTTTCAAATCACCTCTACAAAAACAAATACTATTTTCACCTATATTTTTCACTATTTTCACCTATATTTTTCACTATTTTGTTTTCCTTTGTTTACCCTGTTTGCTAGCCATGGAATATGAACAGGGTTGGTGAATTGGATGAAAAGATGCTGCCATTTTATTTTTGGTTGTGTTTATGATATATCAAGGGATTCAGATCCTATGATGCTTCTCCATTCCCCTCTTTTTAGTTGAAACTTTGATAATAGCTTTAGTCTGATGATATTTTCCAAATGAAATGCCTGTTTTTTGGTAATTTTGTTTCACTTTAACTCTGTAGCACATACCACGTAATCAGCTGACTTTTTTTCTCTTCTTCCTTTTTTCAGAGGCAACGCCCTATCGTTGCCCGTAGTAAATAACCATGTGCCTTCAGCATATGATTTATTTATTATTTTTGTCCTAGAACACTTTATATGTAAAGGCGGGTCGTCCAAACTTCGGAGGAGACTCGTTCGATTGGTAAAATGAAAGTTTTAGTGCCCTTTTTAAAAGCCAAATGAGGGCAGCCAGCCCTATTCCCACCGGACCCCGTACATTCAAAGACAACCAATCCAATTTTTATATGACCAAAATAGTCAAAAGATCCAAAATATACTTACTGGGATGACTTGACCCCAACGAGCCCTGGGCAAGGGTCGCAAGCAATGTAAAGGCATTTGGTTATACACATTTTTGTCATGGAAAAGGTGAGCTGGTGCAATATTCGAGGGGCTTCTAAGGATATTAAATAAAAAAACAAGTTTTTTAAACTGAAAGTAAGGAGCGACATTAAAACTTAAAACGAACAGAAATTATTCCGTATATGAAAGGGGCTCTCCCCTCCTCAACGCCTCGCTCTTTACGCTAAAGTTTTTTATTGTTTAAAAAAAAAAAAAGTTGTGAGACAGAGTCAAACTTTAGCGTAAAGAGCGAGGCGTTGAGGAGGGGACAACCCCTTTCATATACGGAATAATTTCTGTTCGTTTTAAGTTTTGATGTCGCTCCTTACTTTCAGTTTAAAAAACTTGTTTTTTTTTATTTAATTTCTGATCGTTTTTAAGTTAATGCAGCTTTTATTTTGGCTCACCGTCATTAAATAAGTAAACAAAATTTGCATAAAAATTTACTTTTCTTTGCTAAATGGGTGTCTCTAAATTTGGTTATGACGTAATTTACAAATTAACTTACGTAACTAACTTCTATATTCGTATATTTTTCTTCTGGCAAAAAATACAAAGTTGCAGATTTTTGCAGATATGAGATTGAAACCTAAGTAATAAGGTTTTTCTAATACGCTGAATCTGACGGTGTGATTTTCATTAAAATTCTTTCACTTGTAGGGGATGTTTCCCCCCTCTTTAAAAATCGGGTAAATTTTCTCAGGCTCGTAGCCTTTGATGAGTAATACTAAACTTAATAAAATTTATATATTTAGAATCAGCATTATAAACACATTCTTTTTTGATACATTTATTGACATCAAAATTCCGTTTTTAAAAGTTTCGATTACTATTGAGCCGTATCGCTTGTTTTTTTTATTGTTTCTTTTTTTATTACGTTTCTGCTATTACGTATATGAGGGGGTTCTCCCCTTAGTCAATACCACGCTGTTTACGTTAAAAGTTAAAAAAAAAATTGATTCACAAACCCCTGAATCACAGAGGCCGTTTAATTAGAATAGATAGCTCTTTTGAAAGCACTAAAAAAAACTGTAGCGTAAAGAGCGAGGCATTGAATTGGGGAGAACCCCCTCACATACTTTATAATTTCTGTTCGTTTTAAGTTCTAATGTTGCTTCTTACTTTCAGTTGAAAAAACTTGTTTTTTTATATTTAATTTCTGATCGTTTTTTAATAATGCTTGGAAATCCGGCGCCCCCTTCATAGAAATGTCCCTTACCCCAAAGAAACATCCTCCACGGAAAGATTCTCCAGAGTAACCCCCTCCTCTAACCCCCCCCCCCCTCCAGAAAAAAATCCTTCCTGAAAATGTCTGTATACTTCCCAAAAACCAATAAATAATGCAGGCAAGTTCGGCACCCCCTTCATGGCAATTTCCCTTCCCCCATGAAAACTTCCTTCATGGACAGATCTTCCAACATAACCCCCGACCCACCCCCCACTACCAGAAAAAAACCCTCCTGAAAACTTCTGTATACTTCCCAATAACCAATACTATATGTTAACATTGGGTAAAGTTCATAACTTTTATCCCTCCCCCTGTGGACTTTGGGGGATTAAGTCATCCTAAAAGACATATTTATCATATTTTCGGCCATGTTAACAAAATGGGTATCTCAAAATTTTGATCGGTGACTTTGGGAAAAAAATAAGCGTGGGAGGGGGCCTAGTTGCCCTCCATTTTTTTGGTCACTTAAAAAGGGAATTATAGAACTTTTAATTTCCGTTCCAATGATTCCTCCCACGATATTCTAGGACCACTGGGTCGATACGATCACCCCTGGAAAAAAAAAAAAAAAAAAATAAAATAAAAAATAAAACACGCATCCGTGATCTTTCTTCTGGCAAAAAATGCAAAATTCCACATTTTTGTAGATAGGAGCTTGAAACCTCTACAGTAGGGTTTTCTGATACGCTGAATATGATGGTGTGATTTTCATTAAGGTTCTATAACTTTTAGGGGGTCTTTCCCCCTTTTTTTCGAAAATCACCCAAATTTTCTCAGGCGCGTAACTTTTGATGGGTAGCACTAAACTTGATGAAAATTATATATTTGAAATCAACATTTAAATCTGATTCTTTTGATGTATCTATTGGTATCAAAAACCCGTTTTCTAGAGTTTCGGTTACCATTGAGCCGGGTCGCTCCTTACTTACAGTTCGTTACCACGAACTATTTGATTAAGTTGACACTTTCAGGGAAGTTTAGATGGATGTAAAACTAAATCAAAAGACACTACGTGCATTGAGGTTGTCAAAAATGTGAATCTTGATCCTTAGGAACGGATGAGGGCATCAAGATGAAACCTTAAGGGACTGCTGTTAAAAGTGATTGGAAGGCAACTAGACCCCCTTATACTTTGTAATCACCCCCTTTTAAAACTTCCAACGGCATTCGGTAAAATTTTGAGTGTATCATTTTGTTCAAAATAGTAGAAAGATTCCAATAAAACGCATCTAGGGATGGCACTGTCCCCAAAGGCCCTGGGACAAGGGCGGTAAGTAATGCAAACTGGCGATTCTTTAAAATATGTTTTGTAAGGGAAAGGGGGATTTGCATAAAATTTCAGAAATAACTAAGCGTATTAAGTTGAAACTTTCAAGGAATGTTGATGACACTACGCCCGTCCACACACGATTGAAATAGTTCTAAATAAAAAAGATTAAAATAAGTTTTTTTAAGTATTGGACCTTTCAATGTTCAATTATACTGATGATATTTTAGGTGTAAGTAAAATTGTATCGTATACTGAGGAGAAATTCTATATTATTAGTAGGGAATATGCCAGAATCAGCTTAAAATTTAATGTGTCGAAGAGCGAGTCTCTTGCTTTAGGTAAACCTATAGGTAATGTTGACTGCATAAAACTAGGAAATCAGAATATTGGATTATCTACTTGCATTAAATACCACAGGGCCGTTGTTCAGTCGCCAGTAATGGCTCAGGACGATCTTTATCCTTATTAAATGCCTTGATCTTCCAATAGGAGGTAGTGTGAAATAGACGAGGGAACTCCTTACATCTAAGCGAGAAACTTGGACATTCATTTGGTATGCTAGTCAAATGTAAAGCCTGCTA
>JAPEVW010000362.1:27500-97500 GCA_027921565.1 Artemia sinica
GGAACCTGCAGCTAGAAGGTCAAAGATGATATTGCCTAGCTTCACTGATGACACACAGAATTCTGTGGCAGCTGTGACTGAGGCAGATTTATTTCTGCTTTTAAATACAGGAATGAGTTGTATTGAAAGATGGATGCGTGTAAATAAATTATGTTTGAATCATAGTAAAAGTAAATTTATTCTATATGGAAGAAGTACTAATTATTATCCTTGGATCCATGGTATTAAACTAGAAAGTTGATATCTCCAGAGACATAGTTATGTCCAATATCTTGGTGTCCAAGTTGACGAGTGTCTTATGTTTAAACCTCATATTGAACAAAAATTGCCAAGAATGTTGGAATGCTGCGGAAACTGAAACATTTTTTCCCTCCTAAAATTTTAAGAATGCTGTATTTCTCGCTGGTTCATCCGTATTTGTTATATTGTGTAAGTGTTTGGTCAGCGACATTTATTACTTATCTACTGCCACTGAGGATTCTACAAAATAAAGCTGTTCGTGTTTTATATCTGGAATGCGAGGTTCTGACTCGGTTCGAAGGCAATACGACGGTATTAAGATTCTGCCACTGTTCGGCTAGTTAAGTTTTACACGGCATTATTCATATTTAAAAGTTTTAATAACCTGCTACCTGCATGTTTCTCGATTGCATTTACTGAAGCTCAACACAGGTATGAGACAAGAAATGCCCATTCAATACGAACCCGTTCCCTGTAGCAACAAGGTCTACATTTTCTATCCGTTTTTATGGCACAGCTGTCTGGAACAAACTTCCCGAGGAGGTAAAAAACAAGACAGATCTGGATGAATTTCAAAATTCCCTCAGAGTAAGCTGTTTTTCTCAATATGTAAGATTTTAGTGGTTGTGTGTAGAGAATGATTGGTTGAATGTTGTTGGTGAGATGATTGTTTGGGTTTTGAATGGATGAGTGATTTATTTCCTTTTTTTTATTATTAATTTTTTTTCTCCTCTCTTTTTGTGAATGTTGTGAGTTGTGTTGGGTTGTTTGCGTGGATGATTCTCAATTTCCCACTTTTTTGTTGGAGGGGTGGGAGGAGAGGGAGGCGAGAGAAGATATTTATTTGTTTTTGGGTTGGACCCTTTTTGGGTTGTATTAGGGTCCGAGGAAATAAAAGATAATAAAAGAAAATATTATATATTTTTTTAAGTGTTTTTCTTTTTTTTCGGGTTTTGTCCGGCATGCAGTAATGCATTGGATTGTGTTTTTTAAATGAGATGTTTGTTTATTTATTTATTCTAACCCGTTTGTAAATAATAATAATAATAATAAAAAAAAAAAATAGCCTACTAGACGACACGGCATTTGCACTAGTTAATGGTTTAAAGTTTTAAGCGTTTTTTGTGGGCTTTTTTTGGCTGAAAAACCTCTTGCTAGCTATGTCATCTATTATGGGCTGCTTCCCTATAGTAGTATAACATTTGTAGACATAAGTATATAATGAGTCGGAAGAAATTGACTGGAGATTACTTGTGGAGGACTTCGACTCTTGTTGGTAGAAGAGCATCAAGAAGTGTGGAAGACCATATTCTGACCAAGACGGCCTAGGATGGAAAAAAGCCTCATTCACAGTGGAGGTTCCAGGGAATTCTTGCTGTCAGCTTCTAAGCCTGCTTAATCACTTCATGTTAAGTTGAGGACTTATCCTGTTCAGCACTAGCTTGGGACTAATTCTTTTCCTGAAGCCATAAAAATCTCCATTGGAGGGAAGAATTCCGGGAAAAAATTCCACATGGGGAGATTCCACCATAACCTGAAAAACGATCAAAAATAAAGTAAAAGCAGGTCTTTTTTTAAATGATAGTATGCTCAACAGAATTTTTGAGGCCGAATCGTCCGCAGAAAAATTTACCTGGGGAAAATTTTCAGTGAAGGTGGAATTGTCCGGGGGAAAATTTTCTGTCAGCAACTATGGAGGAATATCAGTGATCCGTTACATCGCGTGGAGGGGGACACAAGTACTTAATTTTCAGAAAGTACATTTTTACGTCAATATTCTTTAATCTTTCGTTATTTTTCTGGTAAACATAGAAGATGATCTGGGGAGGGAGGAAGTATAAGCTAATCTTTGTCCTTTTTTGAGTTGAATTAAATAAAAAAAAACAAGTTTTTTAAACTGAAAGTAAGGAGCGACATTAAAACTTAAAACGAACAGAAATTATTCCGTATATGAAAGGGGCTGTCCCCTCCTCAACGCCTCGCTCTTTACGCTAAAGTTTTTTATTGTTTTAAAAATAAAGTTGTGAGACAGAGTCAAACTTTAGCGTAAAGAGCGAGGCGTTGAGGAGGGAACAGCCCCTTTCATATACGGAATAATTTCTGTTCGTTTTAAGTTTTAATGTCGCTCCTTACTTTCAGTTTAAAAAACTTGTTTTTTTTATTTAATTTCTGATCGTTTTTTTAGTTAATGCAGCTTTTATTTTGGCTCACCGTCATTGAATAAGTAAACAAAATTTGCATAAAAATTTTACTTTTCTTTTGCTAAATGGGTGTCTCTAAATTTGGTTATGATGTAATTTACAAATTAACTTTCGTAACTAACTTCTATATTCGTATATTTTTCTTCTGGCAAAAAATACAAAGTTGCAGATTTTTGCAGATATGAGCTTGAAACCTAAGTAATAAGGTTTTCTGATACGCTGAATCTGACGGTGTGATTTTCATTAAAATTCTTTCACTTGTAGGGGATGTTTCCCCCTCTTTAAAAAATCGGGTAAATTTTCTCAGGCTCGTAGCCTTTGATGAGTAATACTAAACTTAATAAAATTTATATATTTGGAATCAGCATTATGAACACATCTTTTGATATATTTATTGACATCAAAATTCCGTTTTTAAAAGTTTCGATTACTATTGAGCCGTATCGCTTGTTTTTTTTTATTGTTTCTTTTTTATTACGTATATGCTATTACGTATATGAGGGGGTTCTCCCCTTAGTCAATACCACGTTCTTTACGTTAAAAGTTAAAAAAAATTTGATTCACAAACCCCTGAATCACAAAGGCCGTTTAGTTAGAATAGATAGCTCTTTGAAAGCACTAAAAAAAAAAACTGTAGCGTAAAGGGCGAGGCATTGACTTGGGGGAGAACCCCCTCACATACGTTATAATTTCTGTTCGTTTTAAGTTCTAATGTTGCTTCTTTACTTTCAGTTGAAAAAACTCGTTTTTTTGTATTTAATTTCTGATCGTTTTTTAAATAATGCTTGGAAATCCGGCGCCCCCTTCATAGAAATGTCCCTTACCCCAAAGAAACATCCTCCACGGAAAGATTCTCCAGAGTAACCCCCTCCTCTAGCCCCCCCCCCCAGAAAAAAATCCTTCATGAAAATGTCTGTATACTTCCCAATAACCAATAAATAATGCTGGCAAGTCCGGCGCCCCCTTCATGGCAATTTCCCTTCCCCCATGAAAACTTCCTTCATGGATAGATCCTCCAACATAACCCCCGACCCACCCCCCACTACCAGAAAAAAAACCCTCCTGAAAACTTCTGTATACTTCCCAATAACCAATACTATATGTTAACATTGGGAAAAAGTTCATAACTTTTAGCCCTCCCCCTGTGGACTTCGGGGGATTAAGTCATCCTAAAAGACATATTTATCATATTTTCGGCCATGCTGAACAAAATGGGTATCTAAAAATTTTGATCGGGTGACTTTGGGAAAAAAAATAAGCGTGGGAGGGGGCCTAGTTGCCCTCCATTTTTTTTGGTCACTTAAAAAGGGCACTAGAACTTTTAATTTCCGTTCCAATGAGCCCTCCCACGATATTCTAGGACCACTGGGTCGATACGATCACCCCTGGGAAAAACAAAAACAAAAAAACAAACAAACAAATAAACACGCATCCGTGATCTTTCTTCTGGCAAAAAATGCAAAATTCCACATTTTTGCAGATAGGAGCTTGAAACCTCTAGAGTAGGGTTCTCTGATACGCTGAATATGATGATGTGATTTTCATTAAGGTTCTATAACTTTTAGGAGGTCTTTTCCCCTTTTTTCGAAAATCAGCCAAACATTCTCAGGTGCGTAACTTTTGATGGGTAGCACTAAACTTGATGAAAATTATATATTTGAAATCAAAATTGAAATCTGATTCTTTTGATGTATCTATTGGTATCAAAAACCCGTTTTCTAGAGTTTCGGTTACCATTGAGCCGGGTCGCTCCTTACTTACAGTTCGTTACCACGAACTGTTTGATTAAGCCTGAATGTAGGTGCTGCTCGATGATATTTCCCTTGTTATTGCATTTTTTAACATAAATATTACTGTTATTTTCTTACGGGAAAAAAATTTGCAGAGGTTGGAGGGGGTCAACTGTGTCACTAAGAAATTTAGATAGGTTGGACGGGGACAAATGCTATCAAAGATTTTCTTTGAAGATTGAGAGTGTAAGATCTCTCATTTTTCCGTTTATGCACTATGTTTGATGGCATATTGTTTCCCGAAGTCATTGCCCCCTGCTCACGTTTATGGGTTATCCTATGTGCTATGCGTTATCCTAACCTATGTACATGCTACTACTACTGATGTTATTATTAATATTACTAAGGATAATCTTTTAATGTGGAACTCTGCCGTTGCTGTTTAAGGGAATGCTGGGCTAAATCGAAACATATTATTTACATGCACGCTATCAACAAGACGTATCCACAATTTCTCGTAAGCAGCTCAAAGTATTAAGTTGAAACTATCAGGACATGCAGAGGAGTTTGTTAAACTAAACCAATAAGGTACAATATGAATACTGTTACTGCTTACGACCAATACTATCAGTTACACGGTGGTTCAGTTACACGGGGGCTTAGTTAAATGGTGTTGAGTTGCACGGAGGTTGAGTTCCACGAGGCTTCAGCGGCATGAGGGTTCAGTAGCTCGAGCGTTCAGTTGCACGGGGGTTCAGTTGATCGGTGGTTCAGTTGCACGGTTGTTCAATTGCACGGTGGTTCAGTTGCAGGGTGGATCAGTTGCACGGCGGTTCAGTTGCACGGTGGTTCAGTTAAAGTGGTTCAGTTGCTTGGGTTTCAGTTACACGGTGGTTCAGTTAAAATGGAACCATGGTTCATATGAAAGGTATGCTCGTATAAACTTCAGAGAGGGCTCATTTGATTGGAAACTGAAAGTTAGAGTTCACTTTTTTAGAGTCAAAAGAGATCCGAGGGCAACTAGCCCCCCCCTCCCGCCTTTTTTTTTTCCAAACCCATCTGATGAAAATTTTGACATAGCCATTTTGTTTAAAATATTTCAAAGGTCGGATAAGAAAAACTCCGATGTCGACACAAACGTCTAGAGCCCGGAGGCAGGCGTTCTAAGTTATGCCCTGAGGGCATATATGGTTCTTATGAAAGGGATGCTCTATAAACTTCAGAGAGGGCTCTTTTGAATGCAAATTGAAAGTTCTAGTTCAATTTTTAGAGTTAAGAGTGATCGGAGTGCCATTAGCCTTCACACCCTTTTCCCCAAACCCATCCGAAAACAATTTTTGAAATAGCCATTCTTTTAAAATAGTTTCAAAGGTAAGATAACAAAACTCTGATGTCACACACAACCCCCTATTGTCCGGGGGGTTAGGCATTGTCGGTTATGCCCTGGGATCGCATATGGTTCTTATGAAAGGGATGTTCGTACAAACTTCAGAGAGGGCTCATTTGATTGGAAAAGTTCTAGTTCACTTTCTCATAGTAAAAAAAAAGATTGAGGGCAACTAGCTCCTGCCCCTCCCTGCATTTTTCTTCCCCAAACACATCCAATCAAAATTTTGAGATGACCATTTTGTTAAAAATAGTTCAAATATCAGATATTAAAACTACGGGGTCGACACAACCTCCCAGGGCCTGAAGACAGGCGTAATAAGTAGTGCCTTGGGGGCATAGATGGTTCTTATGGAAGGGATGCTTGAATAAACGTCAGAGATGGCATGTTTGATTGAAAATGGAAAGTTCTAGTTCACTTTTAAAGAGTCAAAAGAGATCGAAGGGTAATTAGCCCTCCTCCTCCCCACGCACGCCCTTTTTTTCCCCAAACCCAGCCGATAAAAATTTTAGATGGCCATTTTTTTAAGTAGTTCAAACATCAGATAATAAAAACTCCGAGGTTGACACAAACCCATTTGTTTTACTTTGATATTGTTACTTTGATACTAGTTTTTGATTGTTTGATGAACATATGGTTTTGAAATAAGGAATTTTTAAAAGCTTGAAACTTTTTGCAATCAAAAAACGAACAAAAATTAATTAAAAAAAAAAAATTTCCAAAAAAGAGAAATTTTTCAAAGAAAATTAAAGTCCATTTTCAACTTAGATCAGCAGATACAAATACCTGTTAAAATTCAAATTCAAATGGTCAGAAATTACTATTAAAGAATAAATGAAACCCAAAACGAACAGAAATTAAATAAACAATAATAGCAAAAACATACAACGAATATTAATATAAATGAATAAATAAATCTTAAAGCGAGTAATGCTTAAATTGAATATACAAAATCAAGCTTTAAAACGAAAAAAAAAAAAAAAAAAAATCAATATTTGGAGTATAAATGAAACCCAAAACGAACAGAAACTAAATAAATAATCAATGCAAACAAACATACAATAGGTACTAATGTAAATAAATAAATAAATCTTAAAACAAGTGAAACTTAAATTGAATATGCAAAATCAAGCTTGAAACGAACAAAAATCACTACAAACAAGAGTTGGGGTATTGCCTCCTTCTCTCACTGAAAATGTCTAAAAAACCTATTGCGTCATTGGCTTTTTTGTAGTACCCAGAGAGCGATGCAAACGTATTTCCAAGAGTTATATATATATATATATATATATATATATATTATATAGATATATATATATATATATATATATATATATATATATATATATATATATATATATATATATATATAGATATATATATATATATATATATATATATATATATATATAGATATATATATATATAGATATATATATATATATATATATATATATATATATATATATTATATATATATATATATATATACTATATATATATATATATATATATATATATATATATATATATATAGATATATATATATATATATATATATATATATATATATATGAGGTCTCTGAAGTTAATTCAAGCAAAGCTTCCATAAGAACCATATATTCCCCTAGGGCGTAACTTTTAACTCCTATCCTTAGGCCCTGGGAGGTTTTGTCGACCCCGTAGTTTTAATACCTGATATTTGAACTATTTTTAACAAAATAGTCACCTCAAAGTTTTGATCGGATGGGTTTGGGAAGTAAAATGCTGGAGGGGGGAGGGGCTAGTTGCCCTCAATCTTTTTTTTACTCTGAGAAAGTGAACTAGAACTTTTAATTTCCAATCAAATGAGCCCTCTCTAAAGTCTGTACGAACCTCCCTTTAATAAGAACCATATACGACCCCAGGACATAATTGACAATGCCTGCCCCCCGGACAATGGGGGGGGGGTCTTCGTCGACACCAGAGTTTTTTTTTATCTTACCTTTGAACTATTTTTAAAAAATGGCTATCTCAAAATTTGTATCGGATGGGTTTGGGGAAAAATGGCGTGGGGGGCTAATGGCCCTCCGATCTCTCTTGACTCTTAAAAATTGAACCAGAACTTTCAATTTTCATTCAAAAGAGCCCTCTATGAAGTTTATACGAGCATCCCTTTCATAAGAATCATACATGCCCTCAGGGCATAAATTAGAACGCCTGCCTCCGGGCCCTGAACGGTTTTATCGACACCGGAGTTTTTCTTATCCGACCTTTGAACTATTTTTTAACAAAATAGCTATTTCAAAATTTTCATCGGATGGGTTTGAAAGAAAAAGCGTGGGGGGGGGCTAGTTGCCCTCTGATCTCTTTTGACTCTTAAAAAGTGAACTCTAACTTTCAATTTCCAATCAAACGAGCCATCTCTGAAGTTTATACGAGCATACTTTTCATAAGAACCATGGTTCCATTTTAGCTGAACCGCCGTGTAACTGAAACCCAAGAAACTGAACCACTGTAACTGAACCACCGTGCAACTGAACTGCCGTGCAACTGATCCACCCTGCAACTGAACCACCGTGCAATTGAACCACCGTGCAACTGAACCATCGTGCAATTGAACCCCCGTGCAACTGAACCTTCGTGCTACTGAGCTCTCATGCAACTGAACCCCCTTTAGCTAAACCCTCGTGAAACTCAACCCCGTGCAACTCAATACAATTTAACTAAACCCCGTGTAACTGAACCACCATGTAACTGAACCACCGTGCAACTGAACCACCGTGCAACTGAACCACCGTGCAACTGAACCAGAGTACAATTGAACCACCGTGCAAACTGAACCATCGTGTAACTGAACCACCGTGCAACTGAACCACCGTGCAACTGAACCGTCGTGTAACTGAACCCTCGTGCAATTCAACCACCGTACTTACATTGGGTAAAACACAAGTTATAATCTTTATATGTTCAACCTTGTTGGAATTGTTTGCGCTTTTAAGTCTTTTCTATAAGTTACTGTCAGGATTTATAAAAATGCTCTGTTGTCACAAAAACAAAGAAAATCGTTTTTGTTGTCACAAAAACAAAGAAAATCGGACGTCATAAACTCTTAAATTCAGATTTATTTCTATTTTTTTATGTCTGTTAATGGGGGTTCCCTTCACTCTGTCACTTTCTACGGGTCTAAGCGTTTACCCTTCTCCCCCACGGAAAATTTTCCCTCCTCCACCCACGGAAAACCCCTCACCTGCAAAATACCCCTCTCGTGGAAATTATGGTTTTCAGAATTTAAAAATCTTCTTTGAGTCGTGTTATTGTTTAGTTCAATTGAGAAGTTCCAAAGGAAGTCGAAAGAGGAATTTATGTGTAAATATTCCCCCTCTCCTCCAGTCAAATAGTTTCTTTCTCATGAAAAATCCTCCAGAAAACCCCATGCAAAAAATCTCCATATGTTTCCCAATGACAAATACTATCTGTAAGCAATAGACAAATAAAAAAAAAACTTAAAAAGGAAATGAAAACTTCTGCAATGGGGTTATCTGATTGTTTTTGTAGCTAGCAAGAGAGGTAGCTACCTCAAAGGGTGCATTTTGATGCTAAAAACATCTCAGGCTTTATTGAGCCTTCAAATAAATACAGAATTAGCTCTAAGGGAGAGACGACAGAAGGATGGAGGAAGAAATTCCTTGATAATCCCCAGGCATTTTCCACGGGTAAGTATTTTTTGGGGGGGAGTATTTTTCCGTGAGGTGTTATTTTCGGCGGGGTATTTTGCTCAAGGGATATTTTTCTCGGAGGGAGGGGGGGGGAGGTAAACGGCGGCTCTCACTGTCTACATACTGTAATTTTTTTACCACTTTGCTTATTTTATTGTTTTCATTTTGTGGTATTTTCTACGCTCATAGTTGGTTATCGTTTGGTTTGAAAATGGTTAATTATCTGCTTCGGTGGAGCCGACACAAAAGCTATTTTCTCTTTGGTTTGGAAACTCTTGGTTTGATCTTTTTTTTCTTAGATGAATCAGCTGAACGTTAAGTAATAAAAGTCTTTACTAGAAATATGGGAACTTTGAGAATTTAGATAACAAAAAGTCGCTTTTGGTTGCGCTTTCTTTAAATTAATTAAAAAAGATTCTTTCGAAAAATAATTTTTCGAAAAAAAAGTAAAGAGCCATATTAAATAAAGAAAGAAAAAAACGAGCAAAAATGGGGTTTTTATAGGCCAAATGAAGATACTGAAAAAACAAAACGAATATTTCGAGAGGACAAACGCCTCTCTTCTTCAGCGCGAAACGAAAAACGATGTATCAATAAAAGCTAAAAAAATTAAAAAAGAATTAAAACCAACTACCTAACAACCATAAAAAGCGAGTTATTCGCCAATATCCCGCGATTTGCACAAAATCCAAAAAAAAAAGATATGAACTGCCATCGACGGATACTAGCGAACAACTGACAAAGAGAAGGAAACCAATTCATTCACTCGAAAAAAAAAAACGAACCAGCAATTAAATAAATTGGAGAACTATGTAATTTGATTTCGGATTTTAATTAATGCATTTCTTGCAGACACCCTTTGAAACCTAAAACTATGTTATTTTTCCTTAGATTTTTTGAAATGTGGTCTGAAATCCCTTTAACATGTGGGTGAGACCAAGATAAACTGAATTTTCCCTTTGATTTGGTGTTTTCTGTGGAACTATCTGATAATATTTTAATGCGTTTTGCAATTACAGAATTTATAAACTAATTGGATAACCATTCCCAAATAAAATATCTCTAAGGTGGTTGAGCTCTAAATCCAAGAAACGTGTTGAACAAACTTTCAATGCTCTATCAACTAGAGAAGTAACAACTCCTCTTTTCACAGCAGGAGAATGATTTGAGGAATAACTTAAGTAACGGTCATTATGTGTGGGTTTTCTATAGACACTAAACTCGAAACATGAATCATTTCGGTGCACCAGAACATCTAAGAAAGGAAGACGCCTCTCTATCTCTGATTCCTGAGTAAATTTCAGTTTTGGATCCAAAGAGTTGAGCAAGTGAAGAAAAGAACCCAGAGACTCGTCACCATGCTCCATAAATAAAAAATGTCATCTTTAAAAACGAACCTAAAATTCAGGTTTACAAGAACTTTGCAAAATAGCCCTTTCTTCAAGGTCTTCCATGAAAATATCAGCCTGTATTGGAGAAAGAGGGGCAACCCATGGAGAGCCCATATTTCTGTCTATAAAAAATGCCTCTATAATGGAAGTAAAAAGAAGTTCTGTTTACAAAGGGCTGTAAGCGAAAGAAGTGTCTGATTCGAAAGAGTAGAATTATCTGATATAGATGGGTTTAGAATTAAGTTTTTGCTCCAAAAACAGTTCGGCCTTTTTGAGGATCACAATTGGTATAGACATTGAATCTGCATCAAAACTGCCAATTCTTGTGTTTGGTTTAACCGAAACTTGCTTTACCTTGGAGACAAAATCAGCGGAATTTTTAATATAGGATTTTTGAACCTGAATTAGTGGGCGAAATATCAGTATCGTTCATTTGGCCTATAAAAAACCCCATTTTGCTCGTTTTTCTTTCTTTATGTGATGTCAGGCCAATGTGGTTTAAGAAATTTTTTTAGCCATATTAAAGGGCCAAAGACTAGCATAAATATATTCCTATAATAATTCAAACCAAAATGATATGAAACTACTACAAAAAAAGAAACCCAAAATGAACAGAAGTTAAAACAAATGATCATAGAAAACATGGGGTTTTGGGGAAAACAAAAAATAGGGGCTATAGAGTTACATGATGAGCCCCAGTTCTAACAAACCCCCATTTAACTCAAGCCTCATTTAACCCAACCTTCATTTAACTCAAATCCTGAACCTAAGTCAAGGCCTTAAAAATAAGATTGAACTAAGGCTGATTAAAAGCTCAAAATCTATTTCTCGCTTCATTTGCTGTTTCTAACTTGTATTACTCATCAGTGTAGCCCCTAAACCTCTAAATTGAACGAAACTTTCAGAATTGGGCCTATCACCAAAAGTATGGCTCGATAAAGTGTTTATTTTGGTTTTATTGCAAACTTTGAACTTTTCATTTGTTCGAAGTCCCCCACCCACAACTTATCCTGAAAGGTGTAACTTATTAGTGGAAGCCGTTCTTGAGATATTGCTGTGCAACCCTTTTGAGAATGTGCATAATCTTGGTGAATTTGATTCAGTTTCAATATCAGCCGAAATATTCCTTGACAGCTTCACCTTAATACCTTTAGCTTGCGTAGTAGCAGTAGTAGAATTAGTAGGAGTATGCACATAGCATCTTTTATATTCTTCAACATTTTTTTCAACACACCAAAACTGTCCTTAGGATATTGCTGATGCCCCCTTTTGACAACCTGTATACAGATGGCGTGATGTGATTCAGTTTCACCTTCCACCCTCAATATTCCCTGAAAATTCCACCTTCATACCGCTCATTACCGTTAGGTACAGCTTTAATGGTAGTCCCAGTAATGGTATTAGTAGTAGTATTAACAGTAATAGCACTAGCGCTAATAGCAGCAGTAGTATAAACATATGCCCTCTGGGTCAGCTGAAGACCCCTCTCATCTTCAGCCTCAATAGCTGTTGCAATCCCATTGCCGATATATCCTTTTGATAACCTATATGTTCATTTAGTTCCTTAATGTTCATCATAATGCTTTTAGCTTACAAGTGGTTGCAATAGAAAGTAGCAGTGTAACTAGTTGTAGTAGTTTTTGTTGTAGTAGCAGTAGTAGTAAATGTAATTAAAATATTAATAGCATTAGCAGTAGCTTGCACAGGGCAGGATTTAAAGCTTTGACGCTTAAGAGCCAAGCGTTTTGCTGCTCTGTTTTTGCAAGATTTTCGGGGTTATTCCTAAAAATTTGGGGCTAATGGAAGAAATTAACAGAACAAAAAATGGTGAGCGAAAAGTGATGAAAGAGAGGGGTAATACCGAACTCTCAGCTACCATTTTTGGGAAACATCTGACAGTTTATAAGTGACCATGGAATTCCTACGTTATTACTTTTCTGTGAATAGGCAACGTGGCGGCAGAGTGCACCTGGCGACGATAAATCTCATCAGTCTAGTTTTTGCGTAAGGAAAAAAAAATTACTCAGTGATAATTTATTGCTCCCCCTAGCATATATGCGCCCCTAGATCCGGGCCTAGGGACCTAGTGGTAAGTCCAGGCCTGAGCGTGCACATATTTCCTTTTTATGAATTGACTTTCCCCTTTAAGCACTCTCTGAAAGTTCCAACTTAATGCGCAAATCCCTTTTTGAGATACGCCATTTTGACAATCTGCATGCACATAGTGTCTTTTGATTTAGTTCAAGTTCCTCATTCAATACCCCATTCTGTCAAATTTTCAACTTGATATGTGTAGCCTTAATACTGCTAGTTTAATAGTAGTAGAGGTCGTAGTAGGAGCAGTAGTACTATTAATAGTGTTGAATTAGTAATAGTAGCAACAGTAGTAGGAGCAGTATTAATAGCAGTAGTAGCAGGTAGATGCCCCAGAAGTTTCAGCGTGATGAAGTCGTTCCAAAAGAAATTGCTGATACACCTGTATCAGTAATCTGTATGTTATTGCAAGTTACCAATTGTTAAAATTTAAGTTTTTTATAGCAGGGATGGTCATAAAAACCTTGAAGGAGACTCATTCGATTGGAAATTGAAAGTTCAAGTTCAATTTGATGAAGAATCAAAAGTAAAACAGAGGACAATCAGCCCTTTTCCCTCTTAACCAACATGTCCCCCAAATTCGATTGGAAATTTGACATCCGATCAAAGTAAAAACAAAACATTTTGTTCAAAATAGTCTAAAGGTCAAATAACCATATCTTTGGGGTTAACAGCCCCACCAGCAGCATCTGGGGCAAGGGCTGTAAGTTAAGCTAGTTGCTAAACATAAGGTTTTTGTAAAAAAAATTGTATGAACTTTGGGGGGGGGGGGGCTCACTCGATTAGAAACTAAAATTTCCAATGCACTTTTTCAGAGTTAACAGTGATCGGAGGATTTCCACCCCACCCTATTCTTTTCCAAATGCATCCAATCTAATTTTGAGACGGTCATTTTATTTAAAACAGTTCAAAGGTAAAATAACTATGCAAGGCTGTATCCAGGGAGGGGGTATTGACCCCCCCCCCAATTCAACTTAATAAAGAGGTACTATGTGCATCCAGTTTTAAAAGACGTTGTATCTGCAAGGTGTCGAGAACAGATAAGGGTATAAACCTGAGGGTATGAAGTAAAGACTTTCAGAGCAAGTTGAAGGAATGTTGAAAAAAAGGCTGGAATGCAACCAGTCCCCCTCCCATGTCCTTTTTAGCTGCAATCTCCTGAAAGACAACTGATCGAAATTCGTTATCAAGATTCACAAAGGTCAAATATTTTCAATACATATATTTATTACTTAACGTCCAGAAAAATCTGATTCATCTGAGAAAAAGAGTAATAAATCAGCTTAAAGGTTCGTGACATCGGATCTTCTTTTTCTTTTCCAAAAATCAAGCAAAGCTTTTTTATGAATACTTTGTATCATGAATTTAAGAAACAAGCAATTTCAACAAGGTTGAACATGTCAAAATTCCAACTTGTGTTTTACCCAATGATATTGCCTAACATTTTTAGAGAACTGAAAAATCTGACTTCAGTGGTTCAGTTGTACGGTGGTTCAATTACACGAGGGTTCAGTTGCACGCTGGTTCAGTTGCACAATGGTTCGGTTACACGGTGGTTTAGTTACATGGTACGGGTTCAGTTAAATGGGGTTGAGTTGCACGGGGGTTTAGTTATACGAGGGTTTAGTTAAAGGGGGTTCAGTTGCCCAGTGGTTCAGTTACACGAGGGTTCAGTTGCACGGGGGTTCGGTTATACGGGGATTCAGTTGCATGGTGGTTCAGTTACACGGTGGTTCAGTTACAGGGATTCAGTTTGCTTGTGGTTGAATTGCACGGTGGTTCAGTTACACGCACACCAAGAGCCATATATACCCCCGGGCATACATTACAACGCCTGCCCCTGGGCCCTGGGGGGTTGTTATGACACCTGAGCTTTTGTTATCTGACTTATGAACTATTTTTAACAAAATGGCTATCTCAAAATTTTTATCGGATACATTTGGAGAAAAAGGGGCGTGGAGGGGGGGGAGGCTATTTGCCCTCCAATCTCTTTTGAATCTCACAACCTGAACTAGAAATTTCAATTTCCAATCAAATAAGCCCTCTATGAAGTTCTTACGAGCATCCCTTCCATAAAAACCATAGATGCCCCAAGGGCATAACTTACAACGCCTGCCTTCGGGACTTAGGGGGTTGTGTGTCGACACCAAATTTTTAAATCTGACCTTTGAACTGTTTTTAACAAAATGGCTATCTCAAAGTTTTTATCGAATGTATTTGGGGGATAAGGGACATGGGGGGATAGTTGCCCTCTGATCTCTTTTTGACTCTTAAAACTGAACTAGAACTTTCAATTTTCAATCAAATGAGCCCTCTCTGAGGTTTATACGAGCATCACTTCCATAACAGCTTTATATACCCCCCGGGCATAACTTACAACGTCTACCCCGAGCTCTGAGCGATTGTGTCGACCCCGGAGTTTTGTTATATGACCTTTGAACCACTTTGAAAAAAATGGCTCTCTCAAAGTTCTAATCGGATGGGTTAGAGGAAAAAAGGGCGTGGAGGTGGAGGGGCTAGATGCGCTCCGATCTTTTTTACTCTTAGAATGTGAACGAGAACTTTCAATTTCCAATCAAATGAGCCCTCTCCAAAGTTTATACGAGCATCCCTTCAATAAGAACCATATATGCCCCCAGAGCATTACTTACAACGCCTACCTCCGGGCCCTGGGGGGTTGCGTCAACACAGGAGTTTTTCTTATCTGACGTTTGAGCTATTTTTTAGCGAAATGGCTGTCTCAAAATTTTTATCGGATGGGTTTTGGGGAAAAAGGGTGTTTGGAGAGGGGACTAGTTGCTCACGGATATATTTTGACTCTTTAAAAGTAAACTAGAACTTCTAATTTCCAATCAAATTAGCCCTCTCTGAAGTTTATACGAGCATCTCTCTCATAAGAACCATATACACCCCCAAAACAGCATTTTACGAAGCCTACCCCCCAAGCCCTGGGGGGTTGCGTCGACACCGGAGTTTTTGCTATCAAATTTTTGAACTATTTAAAAAATGACTATCTCAAACTTTTTAACGGATTGGTATGGGGAAAAAAAGCGTGGGGGGGGGGCTAGTGGCCCTCCGATCTCTTGAATATTAAGAAGTGAACTAGAACTTTCAGTTTCCAATCAAATGAGCCCTCTGTGAAGCTAATGCGAGCATCCTTTCATAAGAAGCATATATTCCCCCTGGGCATAAATTACAACACCTTCCCTCAGGCCCTGGGGGGTTGTGTCGACACATGAGTTTTTGTTATTTGACTTTTGAACTATTTCAGCAAAATGGCTATCTCAAAATTTTTATCGGATGCATTTGGGGAAATAGGGGCGTGGGAGAGAGGGGCTAGTTGCCCTTCTTTCTCCCTTGACTCTCAAAAACTGAACTAAAACTTTCAATTTTCAATCAAATGGGCCCTCTCTGAAGTTCTTATGAGCGTCCCTTCCACAAGAACCATATATATTTCCCAAGGGAATCACTTACAACGCCTGCCCTCGGGCCCTAGGGGGTTTTGTCAACCCCGGACTTTTCGTTACATGATCGTTGAACAGTTTAAAAAAAATGGCTATCTCAAAGTTCTTATTGGATGGGTGTGTAAAAAAAGACGTGCTATTTTTTTTTCGGGGGGGGGGCTAGTTGCCCTCGGATCTTTTTTGACTCTTAAAAAGTGAGCTCGAACGTTCAATTCCCAACCAAATGAGCCCTCTCTGAAGTTTATACGAGTATCCCTTTCATAAGAAGCATATATGCACCTAGGGCATAGCTTACAACGCCTTCCCCCGGCGCCTGGGGGAATATGTCGACACCTGAGCTTTTGTTATTTGACTTTTGAATTATTTCAACAAAATGGCTATCTCAAAACTTTATATATAGATAATTTTATTATCCTTATTAAAATTTTTAAAATCCTATTAAAAGGATTTTATCCTATTTGAACTTTTATTTCTCCTCAAAATTCTATCGGATGCATTTGGGAAAAAAGGGCGTAGGGGGGGGGGGGCTGGTTACCCTTCGATCTCTTTTGACTCTTAAAAAGTGAACTAGAACTTTCAATTTCAAATCAAATGAGCCTTTTCTGAAGTTTTTATACGAGCATTCCTTCCATACAAACCATATATACCCCAGGGCATAACTTACAACGCCTTCCCCCGGGCCCTTGGGGCTTGTGTTGACCCCGGAGTTTTTGTTATATGATGTTTTGAAACTGCTATAAGCAGCGCAATAGTTCTGCCTATGTAGAGAACGATTTCGGCACAATATATTATTTATTTATTTCTTTGTGTTTTCTTCTAGACCAGGGCACCTCGTATCGAAGGAGTTGTGGTAGAGAAACTTTGAAAAGGGCTCATTCGATTGGAAATTGGAAAGGCTTGTGCCCTTTTTTAATAGCCGAAAGTGATTGAAGTCAACTAACAATCCTTCCACACCCACAATTTCCCCAAACATATCCTATCAAAATTTTGAGACAGCCATTTTGGTTAACGTAGTTGAAAGATCTGGAAATTATGTCTTCGAGGAGGGCACTCCCCACAGCCCTTAGGCCAAGGTTTGTAAGTTGTACCCTGGGGGCATATAAGGTTTTCCAAAAAAATTTTGTCGTAGAAACTTCAAAAAGGCCTCATTTGATTTAAAATTCAAAGGGCTAGTGCCTTTTTTTTAATTGTCGAAAGCGATTGGAGGGCAACTAACCCCCCTCTCTCGCCCACCATTTCACGAAACACATACAATCAAAATTTTAATGTAGATACTTTGATCAACGTAGTTTAAATCTCTAGAATTTAGGTCTTTGAGGATGACAACACCCCTCCCCCGAGGCCCTCAGGGCAAGGGTTGCAAGTTATGCCCTAAGCATTTAATTTTTTAATAGAAAGTGTTGTCGTAAAAACTTCAAAAGGGCCCAGCCCATTCAAATGGAAATTGAAAGGGCTAGTGCACTTTTTAATAGTTGAAATTGATTGGAGGGCAACTAACCCCCCCCCCCCCTATCATGCCCACTATTTTCCCAAACACATCAAATAAAAATTTTGAGATATCTATTTTTTCAACGTAGCTGAAAGTTTCTGGAAATTAGGTCTTTGATGATGACAACCCTCCCTCCCCCCACAGCCCTCAGGGTAAGGGTTGTAAGTTATCCCCTTGGGGCACATAAGGTTTTTTATAGAAAGTATTGTCGTAGAAAATTATCAAGGACTTACTCGATTAGATAATGAAAGGGGACTAGTGCCCTTTTCAATAGTCGAAAGTGGCTGGAGGGCAAATAGCCCCTCCTCTCACCCCCATTATTTCCTCGAACACATTCAATCAAAATTTTGAGATTGCCATTTTGTTCAACGTAGTTGAAAGATCAGGAAATTATGTCTTTGAGGATGACAAACTCAAGACAGCCCCCAGGGCAAAAGGTTGTAACTTATGCCCTGAGGGCATATAAGGTTCTTATAGAAAGTATTGTCGTTAGAAACTTCAAAAAGGGCTCATTCAATTGGGAATTGAGAGGGCTAGTGCCATTATTAATATTCAAAAGTGATCGGAGAGCGAATGCCCCTTTCCCCGCCCATCATTACCCCAAACACTTTCGATCAACATTTTGATATAGCCATTTTTTTTAAACGTAGTTGGAGGGTCTAGAAATTATATCTGTGAGTATGTGAACCCCGCACAGCCCTCAGGGCTAAGGTTGTAAGTTATGCCCTGGGGGCATATAAGGTTTTTATAGAAAGCATTATCGTAAGAACTTCGAAAAGGGCTCATTCGCTTGGACACTTAGATGGATATTGCCTTTTTAATAGTCGAAAGTAATCGGAAGGAGAATCGCCCTCTTCCCCCTACACCCGTCATTTCCTCAAACATTTCCGATCAACATTTTGATATGCCCATTTTGTTCAATGTAGTTGAAAGGTCTGGAAATTATGTCTTTTAGGATGACAGCCTTCCCCATAGCGCTCAGGACAAAGGTCGTAAGTTTATGCCCTTGGGGCATACAAGGTTTTTTTTATAGAAGGATGTGTGGCAGAAGCTTCAAAAAGGGCTCATTCGATGTGAAATTGAGAGGACTATTGCCTTTTTTAAGAGTAGAAAGTGATCAGAGGGCAAATGCCCCCCACAAACATCATTTTCTCAAACACTTTCAATCAAAATTTTGAGATAGCCATTTTGTTCAACGCATTTGAAAGGTCTGAACTCTGAAAATTATGTTTTTGAGGATGACAGCCCCTCTACAGCCCTCATGACAAGGGTTTTATGTTATGCCTGGGGGTATATAATGTTTTTATGGAAAGCATGGTCCTATAAACTTCGGGAGGGCAAACTACCCCCCCCCCCCCCCACACACACACACGTCGTATTGGCCTGAAAATACATCTAATAGAAATTTTGAGATAGCCAATCTATTCAAAATAGTCTGAATATCATATAACAAAGCTTTTGGGGTTGAAACAAACCCCAGAGATTAGGGGCAAGGGTTGTAATTTATTCCAAGGGGATAATTAAGGTTTGTATGAAAGGGTTGGGTGTTTAACTTTAGAAGAGGCTCAGTCCTTTCCCCTGAAAAAGACTATGTCAATATAAACGAACAGAAATTAATTAAAAAAAACTTTTTCCACAAAATAAGTTTTTCAAGAAAAAGTAAAGGACTCCATAAAAAACCGACAAAAATTAACTAAAATAGAATCAAATAATCTGCCATGCATACAACTACCACAAATCAGCATCAATAAAGAAATGAAACCCAAAACAAACAGAAATAAAAATAAATAACAGAGTCAAACTCAGAACGAGCATAAATTAATATGAGTAGGGTTCTAAACCCCCTATGCTTTCTAAAAGCCAGAATATAATTTGTACTCTACTGAAAAAATTCTATTAAATGTTTTCATTTTTATAAATTTGAGAAATCAAAAATTAAACAAGATTTTTAATAATAAATATCAGTCATATTCATATATTATATATATATAATATATATATATATATATATATATATATATATATATATAGTATATATATATATATATATATATATATATAATATATAGATATATATATATCATATATATATATATATATATATATATAAATATATATATATATATATATATATATATATATATATATATATATAATATATATATATATATATATATATATCTATATATATATATATATATATATATATATATATATATATATTGAACTGATAATTATATGCCTTCCCAAGGCCAGAATATAATTTGCACTTTACTGAAAAAATATAAATATTTTTAGTTTTATAACTTTAGTAAATCAAATAATATTAACATTTTGATTACTAAATATCAGTATCTGTATATTAAACAGGCAATACACTTTCATTTGAATGTTTTTCGGTAAAGTACAAATTATATTCTGGCTTTTAGAAAGCATAGGGGTTTTTAGAACCCTACTCATATTAATTTCTGCTCGTTTTAAGTTTGACTCTCTATTTATTTTAATTTCTGTTTGTTTTGGGTTTCATTTATTTATTGATACTGATTTGCGGTAGTTGTGTACTTGGTAGATTATTTGATTCTAATTTTGTTTTCATTTTTGGTTTAATGGAGTTTTTTACTTTTTTTGAAAACTTATTTTGTGGAGAAAGTTTGTCTAATTAATTTTTAACAAAATGGCAACCTCAAATTTTTTATCGGATGTATTTGGGAAAAAAAAAAGGGCGTAGGGAGACTAGTTGCCCTCCGATCACTTTTTAATCTTAAAAACGTGCACAAGGACTCTCGATTTTCAAACCGAATGTGTCCCCTTTGAAGTTTATAAGACGATAAATTAAAAAAAAAATATATAAAACATTGGAGCCGTGTGGCCTTTACTATAGGCAGCGCTATTGCGTTCCCCCCTCTGATTAAGGGAGGCCAGAACGCCTGCTATTATCCTTGGTAATTTCTGTTAATTTTAAGTTTTAATTTATATTTACTTGAATTTCCTCTCGTTTTGGGTTTCATTTACTGTTCCGTAGTAATTTCTATTCTTTTTTTAGCGTGGCTTATTGTATGGATATTTCTTCTAATTTTATATTTTATTAATCTTCAAAAAATATTTTGAAAAATATTCATCTATTTAATTAAATAATATATTTAGTGTATAGATGAAAGTAACCTAAACTGTCCAAAGGTTTAATAGTATTTAGCAAATGAGCTGCATCTTCCAACTCTGACTTTTATTTAGCTTTGATAAATTCTTACTGTATCCGGGAATGTCTTTGAATCCAATTATCTGAATGTCTATAAGGTGTTTTCTACGATTTATTACATTCTTAGACATTTAGAATGCTAGTTGGAAAGGAAAAGAAGACAGCTTTTGAAAAAAAAACTTTAATCTTGGTATATGAAACTCTCTCTGACACGTTTCTAATAAAGAGTTAGAAAAGTTTTGTTGAAAGTTGAATTTCATATAGGTTTCAAAGCTAATATGTTAGAGTTTAGCATTGGAACAGAGAGTTGTGCAGTATTATAATTCCTTTATCAGATAAGTTTGGACTAATGAGTAGAAAGCAAAAGAAAATCAAAGTTCAAAGGTTGTCTATCTTTTTGACGATATGCGTCTTTAGTCTTTAAAGGCCATCAACAAACATCAATCGAAATTTTCAATTAAATAATCTTAAATCTGAATTATAAAATGCAAGCTGTTTCCTGTTTTCAAACAGTGTGTGGTAACAAAGTGTAAGTAAAGAGATACTCGGCCGAAAAGTAACCAAAGCTTAAAAAAAAGAATTTTCATATCAATTACTACATCAAAAGGATTGCCTCTTTTTGCTGATTCTAAATATATAAAATTCATCAAGTTAAATGCTATCTGAAGACTACGAAAACTTGCCTAATTTTCCAAAAAAAGGGAGAAACACCCCCAAAAAGTCGAGCGATCTTAGTTAGAATTACACCATAAGATTTAGTATATCAGATAACCCTACTCTAGAGGTTTCAAGCTCCTATCAATAAAAATGAGGAATTTTGTGGGTTTTTTTTTTCCAGAAAAAAGATCAGGGATGCATGTTTGTTTGTGTTTTTGCTCAAAGGTTATTGTATCGAATTAATTGTCCTAGAACATCGGAAGAGGGCTCATTCGAGCGGAAACAAAAAGTCTTAATGTTCCTATTAAGTGACTAAAAACATCAGAGGGGAATTAGTCCCCTTACACCCCTTTTTTTCCAAAGATAAACAATCAGAATCTTGAGGTAGCAATTTAATTCAGCATAGTTGAAAGGTCCAATAACTATGCCCCTGCGGATAACAAGATCCCCCACAGCCACCGAGGGAAGGGTTGTAAGTGAATTGCACAAGGACATTTTTAGAATTCATATACGAAGTTATTTTTATTTGTGTTACTTTCTCTTTGCCGACTATATTTTACATATGGAGAGAATGTTCAAGGGGCATGGTCTAGAGAAAATTTTCAGCGGAAAGGGTTTTCTCAGGGGAGATAATTTCATGTAGAGGAATTTTCCGTGGGACGAATTTTCTGTTGGGGAATTTTTTCGTGGTGGAAGCTTTTCATCGGGAGAAGAGAACTTTCAGGAGAAAATTTTCTATAGAAATTTTCGGTATCAGCTGAAAAACGATTTGAAATGAATAAAAAAAATTATTCTTCAAATGAAAGTAAGAATGGTTTCCCAGGGTAAACTGCTCGGGGACAGTTTCTAAAAAAAATTGAGTGGCGAGGGAGTTGGCCGGGAGGGTACTTAACGTAGGAGAAATTATCCATTGGGGAATATTCCGCAGCACGAATTTTTTTGCGGGGAAGAGCTTTCCCATGAGCAATTTTCCACGGAGGGGGAGGAGGATTTCCCGCTATAATTTGAAAAACAATATGAAAATAAAGATAAAAATAAGTGTTTTTTTAACTGACACCTTGGGTCAGACAAATTATACATTTTTCACTAATGGATAGAAAACAGAAAGAGTTTATTTGCTTTTTATTGGCCTCTCATATATTTTTAATCTCATTTGATCTAATTCATAATGTTTAGTTCATCGACTTAGTAGTACATACATACTTATATTTTACATATTTAGTCAACACAAGTACACATATATGTGTATCTATACATGATCTTTAGTTTTCATATATAAATGCATCAAATTAATAGATAATCTAGACTTATTTATAAATTAATTTAAAAAAACAAGTTTTTTAACTGAAAGTAAGGAGCAACATTAAAACTTAAAACTATCAGAAGTTGTTCCGAAAAATGAGTAGGACTACCCCTTCCTCTGCCATTGCTCTTTACGCCAAAGTTGAACTTTTTTTAATTCTGTAAGAACGCCTACTGAAACACAAGGGCCATTGGACTAGGATGAAAAGGTACTTTAAAGCACTAAAAAACTTAAGCGTAACGAGCAAGGGTTGAGGAAGGGGCAATCCCCCATTTACGAAATAATCTCTGTTTGATACAAGTTGTTATGTTGCTCCTTGCATCCAATTACAAAATTGCTTTTATTTAATTTATTAATAAGTCGAGATAAATTACTAATTTGACTCATTTATATGAACAATAGATTATGTATTGATGCAAATACATGTGTACTTATATTGACTAAATATGTATAAGCTAAGTACGTGTTCAAACTACTAAGCCAATGAACCAAAAATTATGAATTCTCGATCAAGTGAGATGCAAAAAATATTTGAAAGGCAAATTAAAAGCAAAAAATCTCTTTCTGTTTTCCTTCCATTAATGAAAAAATATATAATTTGACTTTTGGTCTTGATCTATATTTTTTTTTCAAGCTGCCAACTAAAAGCAACTTACATTTGAAAATGTCCTTTGTAAGTAGAGGTCTCCAGGAAAACCTCTATTATGTAAATAACTTTTGAATGATTGGTGCAGACGCAAGATTTATACAAAATAATAAGAGTCACCATCAAAAAAATGTATTCCTTGTCATAGCTTATAAAGAAAAGTCAAAATTTTAAAATATATTTTTCGTTAAACTTTGATATTGAAAGCCCCTACAAGAGAACCCTCCCCCAAAACGACACCACTCAAATTTCATACTTTTCTATTTGATTAAAAGGAAGGGCAAAACACCCAGGCAGTCGAACTTTTCGAATAAGTAGTTTCTTAGAAATCCATATATAAACTACTTTCTTATTCCTTGTAAAAGATTAATAGACACATACGTCCTTGCTATAGCATAAGATTCACATAATTTAAATTTATAGAGCTACACCATTGCTTTTTCTCACACGATAAATGCAATGCTGTTTCTATAATACCGTAGAACTCGTTGACGTATGAACCAAAAAGTTTAGAAATGTTCTGACAGTAAACTTGGTAATTTTGTTGATTAATACTGATTCAATTCGGAAAGTTTGCTTATCTTGGAGACGAAATGGCTTTCAAGGCCGTATCAGCATGCAAATATGTAACTCGAGTTTTTGAACTGTCAGGTTTCTAACACAAAATCCACGGCTTCAGATATTAGTATCAGGAATATAATGCAGTTTAAACTGGTAATAAAACCGATATTTTTCAGGAAAGACATTCAGATGCATAAAATAGTAAAGAAAAGTGCACTTTGCACTTCAGTAAAATGCTAATTATGTTCTGGCCTTGGGAAGGCATAGGGGTTTAGAGCCCTACTTATGTTAGTTTCTGCTCGTTTTGAGTTCGACTCGGTTATTTATTGTAATTTCTGTTCGTTCTGGGTTTCATTTATTTATCGATGCTGATTTGCGGTAGCTTCACGCTTCGTAGATTATTTAATTTTATTTTTGCTCATTTTTTGTTTAATGTAGTTCTTTACTTTTTCTTTGAAGAACTTATTTTGTGGAAAGTTTTTTAATTAATTTCTGTTCGTTTTATATTGGCATAGTCGTTTCAGGGAAAAAAAAGAAAATAATACTTTAAATCTTTTCGTTTTTTAAGACTTTATAGTTTGGCCTGCTATTGTATGCTGGAGAAAAATTTTCAGCAGTTTTTCAACACATACACCCTTTTAAAAATCTGAACACGAATAGTAGTGTTTAATTTCGTTTCATACCTCCTCTAATTGACCTGAAATGGAAAAACTTAGTACCATTCGCAAAAAATTTGCTTACTTTCTTTGATAGCTTGGATTACACTTACGCTATTTTTGACTTGGTTAAATTTTAAGAGCAGAAGTAGCCCCGAAAGTTTGAACATAACACCCTCAGTCGTTCTTGGGATACTGCTGAGATGCCTCATAGGGAATTAGCATTAACTCAGTGCATTTTGATTTAATCTTAAGGCAACATTTAGTTTTTAATAATAAAGGTAAATGGGAGGGGGCGGGGAGGGGGATTAGTTGCCCTCCAATCACTTTCGACTATTAAAAAGGGCATCAGCCCTTTCTATATTCAATCAAATAAGCCCTTTTCGAAGTTCCTACGACAACTCCTTCGATATGAAGTGCACTGGTCTAAAACAACAACAGCAAAGTAAAAATCATACATTATACCCACATCGATCTTTACTATAAAAACTTCAAGCCTTCCAATCATTTTCGACTATTAAAAAGGGCACTAGGCCTTTGGATTTCCAATCAAATGAGTCCTCTTTGAGTTTCTATGACAAAGCTCTCTATAAACACTTTATATGCCCCCAGGGCGTACATTACAACCCGTACCTTAAGGGCTGTGAGGGTTGTTCTCATCCTCTAAGACAGAATTTCCAGAACTTTTAACTACGTTAAACAAAATAGCTATCTCAAAATTTTGATTGGATGTGTTTGGGAAAATGGTGGTGTTTAAAGGGGCGTTAGTCGCTCTCCCATTACTTTCAACTATAAAAAACGGCACTAGCCCTTTCAATTTCGATCAAATGAGCCCTTTTGAAGTTTCTACGACAACGCTTTCAATAAAAACCTTATATGCCCCCACGGCATAACTTATAACCTGTGCCCTGAGGGATGGGGGGGGGGGGTTCGTCACCCTCAAAGACCCAATATTCTGAACTTTCTACTACGTTGATCACAAGGGCTATCTGAAAAATTTCATTGGGATGTGGTTAGGGGAATGGTGCGCGTGAGAGGGTGGTTAGTTACCCTCCAATCGCTTTCAACTGTTAAAAAAGGGCACTAGCCCTCTCAATTCACAATTGAATGAGCCCCTTTTGAAGTTTTTTACGACAAATCTAACTATAAAAGCCTTATATGCCCCCAGGGCATAACTTAAAACCTCTGCCTTTTGGGCTCTGGGGGGTTTGTCATCCTTAAATACATAATTTCCAGAACTTTCAACTACGTTGAACAAAATGGTTATCTCTAAACTTTTATTGAATGTGTTTGGGAAAATGGTGGGCATGGGAGGGGGGGTCAATTACTCTCCGCTCACTTTCAACTATTAAAAAGGGCAATTTCAATTTCCGAACAAATGACCCCTTTTTGAAATTTCTACAACAACCTTCTATATAAACCTTATACGCCCCCAGAGCATAACTTTCAACCCTTGCACTGAGGGCTTTGAGGAGGGTTATCATCCTAAAAGACCTAATTTCCAGAACTTTCGACTACGTTGAACAAAATGGATATCTCAAAATTTTGATTGGATGTGTTTGGGGAAATGGTGGACGTCAGAGGGGGGTTAGTTGCCCTTCAATCACTTTCAACTATTAAAAGGGCACTAGTCCTTTCAATTCCCAATAAAATGAGCCCTTTTGATGTTTTACAACATCGCTTTCTATAAAAACCTAACATCCCCCAGGGCATAACTTACAGCCCTTGTCCTGAGGGTTCTGGGAGGGATGGGTTGTCATCCTTAAAGACCAAATTTCAAAAACTTTCAACTACGTTGAATAAAATGTCTATCTAAAAATTTTGATTGGATGTGTTTGGGGAAAAGGTGGGCGTGAGAGGGGGGTTAGTTGCCCTCAAATCACTTTTGACTATTAAAAAGGGCACTAGCCCTTTGAATTTCCAATCGAAACAGCACTTTTTCAAGTTTTTTTACGACAAAGATTTCAATAAAACCTTATATGCCCCCAGGGCATAACTTATAACCCTTGCCCTGAACATTGTGGGGGGATTATCCTGCTCAAAGGTATAATTTCCTGAACTTTAAACTGCGTGAAACAAAATGGCTATCTATAAATTCTGATTGCATGTGTTTGGGAAAAAGGTGGGCGTGAGAGGGTGGGGGGGGGGGGGTTAGTTGGCCTCAAATCACATTTGTCTATTAAAAACGGCACTAGCCCTTTGAATTTCCAATCGAATGAGCCCTTTTTCAAGTTTCTATGACAAAGATTTTAATTATAACCTTATATGCTACCAGGGCATAACTCATAACCCTTGCCCTCAAGAATCTGGGGGGTAGCGTCCTGCTCAAACGTATAATTTCCTGAAATTTTAACTGCGTGGAACAAAATGGCTATCTCAAAATTTTGATTGGATATGTTTGCGGAAATAGTGGGCGTGGAAGGGGGTGTTAGTTGCCTTCCAATCACTTTCGACTATTAAAAAGGGGCATTAGCCATTTCAATTTCAAATCGAATGAGCCATTTTTTGAAGTTTCTACGACAACGCTTTCTATAAAACATTATATGCCCCCAGGGCATAACTTACAACCCTTGCCTTGAGGGCTGTGGGGGAGTGTCCTCCTCAAAAACATAATTTCCATTTTCGTCTTCATATTTTACCACTGGCTGAAAAAATCCTCGTTTTCTCACCCTTTTTTGTTTTTTTTTATCATTTATTATTCCTTTCCTCTCTTAGCTTCATACGTCATGTATAGCCATTGTGGTCTTAGAAAGTATTTACGTCAAGCTTACGGGGAGCATTGGACCAATATTATTTTAGATTTTTTAAATTATGTTAAAAAACATGCAAATCTTATTGGTCAATTTAATTTTATAGAAACTTGCAAAAGGTATCGAATTCTTCCACCTTCTTTATTTTTCAACCTTAATTTAGGCACACAATCTGAAGGCCCGTATATCCAGAGAATGGGTGTCAAAACTTTAACACATATTTTAAAAAACCATATATTCAAAAGATACGTCCTTAGTAGTAAAATATTTAATTTCAAATGTTTATTATATCAGATTTTATCTGTTTAAGATTTTCACCAAATTGTACATATCTCACAAAGGTCTTTCCAACACGTTTTCCATTAGCAAAAACTCGCTTATCGGAGAAATTTTCAAAACTGGAATTTCAAGAGTTTTCAACAAAAACGGATTTTCCTGCTATATTTTTTCGTGGCCCTCCATTGGAAAAATCTATCCTCTAAGGCTTTTACATCCAAGGAGCTAAGTATTCTTTCAAAAGGACCAAAATTTGCAATGGCTCAAACAGCCGTAAATACATCAGAAATTATTACGGGCGTGGAGTCTGCTATTTTTAGCTCTCGTGGGGTGTTTGAAAATCCAGACCTACTCAGAGGTGAAATTGTAAAGAATATTCTTGATTATTCCATCTTTATCACTTTCAACTAAGTCGAAAGAAGAAATTAAACTCCTCCGGAACTAAAAAAAGATAAAAATACAGTAATTACAAGAGCAGACAAAGGAAACACAGTAGTAATTATGAATCTGCAGATTACGAAAGGAAAGTAAATACCCTTTTAATGGATAAAAATACTTACAAAGAAAAAAAGTGATCCCACAGACAAATACACACAGCAGTTGAGAAAAGTATTAGGAATTTTAAAAGACAGTAGACTAATCACCCCTCAAATGTACAAAAAATCTACCCGAGGGGATGTTCAGCCCCAAAGTTTTATGGTCTGCCTAAAATCCATAAGAAAGATATTCCATTACGTCCTATTGTGGCATGTTATAGTTCTCCAGCTACAGGTGTAGGAAAGTTCTTGGCCACCATTTTTAAGCCTCTTTTAAGCACACAGAAATCCCACATAAAAAGTTCTAAAGATCTTGTTGAGAAGTTAAAATTTCAAAGTACAACAGAAAAAACCATCTTATCTAGTTTCGATGCAGTTTCTATGTACACTTCATGCGATGTCCATAAATGTGAGCAGGCCTTACAAAGAAAATTAGAGAAAAATTCTACTTGGTCATATTACAGAACTTTGGAAATTTACACAATAATGACGGTTGTTCGTTTTTGCAACAAGTTTTCTTCGTATTTTAAGTTCCGAGATAAATTTTTCCTTCAAATTATGGGCTTATCCATGAGCACTGTATTATCTCCTTATTTGACAAATTTTTACATGGATTTCATAGAACAATCTGCTTTAAATAGTTTCCACTTAAAACACTCCCTTTGGTTCGTTGATGATATTCTTTCTGTTTGGGAACATGGACAGGACTCTCTTGGAGATTATTTGATACATTTAAATTCTTTTGATTCAAACCTCCAGTTCACAATTGAACTAGAAGATTCAGGAAAGCTGCCTTTCTTGGATGTTTTGATTATAAAAAATGCTCCTAGCCTTGAATTTTCTATATACAGAAAGCCGACCCATAATGATCGGTATCTACACTTCTCGTCAAATCAGCCTCCATCTGTTAAAAGAGGGGTAATAATCTCTTTAGTCCACAGAGTTTTAAAAATCTGTTTACTTAATCAAGTAAATTCTGAATTAAATTATATCAAAGATATTTTGTTCTGCAATGGCTACAAAAAAACTTTCACCACTCTACCATACATTTGAAAACTTAGTGATAAACTTAGAAAAATTTAAAATAAACACAATCTCTCTGTTTCTTTCAAAAGTGAACAAAAAAGTTGAACATTTTTTCAACTCAGGAAAAGATAAAACTGACCATTTACTGGGTATTGGTGTCAACAGAGTCCCGTGTTCATGGAAATTTTACATTTTTTACATTGGTAGGACCCATCAAAAACTTGGTGAAAGTTTGCATAAACACAAAACTTCAATAGATAAATCCCTGAGATTGAAAAATAAAAATGACAACTTTGATTCCCCATTGGCCCAGTATATTTTCGAAAATCCTACATATCTTGTTCTTTTTGAGGAGGCAACTTTAATATCTTCTGTAAATGGCCTACCGCAATCTTTAAAAGAGGTATTTGAGATAAAAAAAAGTATATAAACAGGAATTTCGCTATAAATAGGGATACCAGAGACATTTCATTAAGCCCAATTTATAACAATTTAATACTAAAAGACTCTTTTGATATTTGCACCCAATCAAATTTAAGAGAACCTATTAACATACCTAATGAAAACCGAAATGGCCGAAGAGTAAAAAGTATTGCTAAGCAAAAGATTCTTGCACAATCTCTTAGGTAAACTCCTTTTTTTTCATTGGTTTTGGCTTTGGTCTTTCATTCAGTGTTTGTTCGGATCTTGTCCAGTGAACTCTAGAAGGTTAGACTCTTGTTGTTGTTGTTTTTTAGCACTGAGGACTACTTGGCGGAGGTCCTTATCGAAATATTTGCTGGTTTTCGTCTTCATATTTTGCCACTGGCTGACAAAATTCTCGTTTTATCACCCTTTTTTGGTTTTATTTATCATTTATTATTTCCTTTCCTCTCTTATCTTCATACGTATTTGAGTTTAAATTTAATTCCCATTAATAATTTAATTTATCTTGGTGATGTGGTCACTTTTCGGGGGTTAGAAATGCCTTGGATAAATTATACTTAACAATTTCGGCTTTTAAATACAAAACATTTTCACATGTTTTTCCAACACAAAGCATTTTCACATTCTTTCAAATATATATAGCCAATTTGGCTACGTAGCACATTTTCTAGGCCTAATTTAAGTTACTGATTTTATCCCACTTTATGATGAACTGGTAGCAATGTTTTGTAATACTACATATAGTTTCCAAAATATTAGTTGACCAGTTATGGTTTGGCTTCTGATGGTATGAACTGTTAGTATCAGGATACAATTGAACTGGCTTTCAAATTTGCTACTTTTCAAAATGCGTAAAAAAAAATGATTGAAAAACATGGATCCGAAAGGATGTTACGAAAAATTTGATTTCCAAAAAAAAACTAAGGCTGTATCTAAAATAAATATTCAAGTTAGAATACACATAAAGCATAAAGTTTTACATATATAGTAAAAAGAAACACTCAATTTTGTAAAGGTTAATTACATTTGATTACTTTTCTTTCTTTTTAATTTGAACATAATATGCAGATTAAATAGAAACATTACGTTTCTTTCTGGCGATTTGTTTCATCATCCTTTTCAAACTAAATATAGAATTATTGATCACTTATCAGATTTTTTTCGCAATAAAAGATGTTTATACGTTGACTCGAAGTCAAAAATTTATATATGCTTTAAATCATTAGTTAAGACTTATAGTTATTTCTAAATATAAAAACATAGTATATACACAAGCATTGTGTAATAACTTACACAAGTACTTTTTAAGACGCAAAACTAGATAGAACATTCAACTACTGGTTAAAACTTAGAGCATTTGAAAAAATAAAACACGGTATAGACTAGCATTGGAATTAATTCCAATATATTTATATATATATATATATATATATATATATATATATATATATATATATATATATATATATATATATATATATATATATATATATATATATATATATATATATATATTATATATATATATATATATATATATATATATATATATATATATATATATATATATCTATATATATATATATATATATTATATATATATATATATTAACAGAAGTTATGTTGATACATTTTTTAATTGTTAAAAACAAAGAATAATTGGGTACCCTAAAAATTCATTTAATCACTGCAATATTTGTTCTTTGTACAACTTTTAAATATGTCCGTCAAGATTTTATCGATAAGTCTTAACTGCAATTACAATACTTACAAAAAAAGATTCAACTCCAACAAAGTGATTTGTGCTCTACAACTGAGAACTGTGATTAGCCTCTATATAAGGGCTTGGCAATAGTTCATCTAACATGACTTTTCTATTAACATTTCGATATTTACAATTTTTTTTACGATAACAATTCGATATTTAGTAAAGGTTTTCAAAATGCCTTTATAACTATATATATTTTCTCACTAACATTTGTTACCACTATGTATATTTCGTATATACGACTATATACATTTATTCTTCGTTTCTTTTTCTTATCTTTGTTTTTCAACTTTGGTTATTTCGAACCAACTTGTCATTAACTGTTTAAAGCTAACTCTATGTCTGTCTGTTTATTCAAACTTTTGAGCTTTTTTAATTCTTTTCGAATGTTAGGTACTTGAGACAGTTTTATAACGTTTTCGCCTTTCATCCTATATTTTTCCGCTTTAATGTTCCTTTTGGGACAAAGCTCCGTTTACAGTTTTGATTTGATAAGTTTGATTTATAACTATATATATTTTCTCACTAACATTTGTTACCATTATGTATATTTCGTATATACGACTATATACATTTATTCTTCGTTTCTTTTTCTTATCTTTGTTTTTCAACTTTGGTTATTTCGAACCAACTTGTGTCATTAACTGTTTATAGCTAACTCTATGTCTGTCTGTTTATTCAAACTTTTGAGCTTTTTAATTCTTTTCGAATGTTAGGTACTTCAGACAGTTTTATAACGTTTTCGCCTTTCATCCCATATTTTTCCGCTTTAATGTTCCTTTTGGGACAAAGCTCCGTTTACAGTTTTGATTTGATAAGCTCAAAATTTAGCTGTTCACCTTTTTACCTGTTATGACACTGTTAATCGACTTGTGCCTGCACTCTGAAGGTTTGCTTACCAGGGCTGCTTTTTGGTAGCTCCTTACAACGTTTCTATGTTCTCTTGTCATCGGCTACAGCTAGAAGGACTATTATGAACATAGACACACAATAATTAATTATAATTATAACCACACTTTTTATTTGTGGCAACAGTTGTCTCTTGGGCTCTTTCTGTTATCAAAAAGTTGGTCCTCCTACAAGAAATATGTCCTTGCCTATATTTTTTCTTACGTGACGTAATCTGTTTTAAGACATATAAGCAATATAAATGTTTTCGCTTTAACTTCCCAGACTTTTAGTAGTCCTGCCTTAAATTTCAACTTCAACTTAGGTCCTTTAGGCTATTAATGAGCCTTTTTTTTAAATTGTTTATGCCATGCTAATCATTTTTCCGAAAATGACTCCCACATAAGAGAGCATAATTTTTCCTGTCTACTTGGAACATATCTCTAAAACTTCTATTTAATCTCAGCCAGAGTTACAGACGACTATCACGGTACCTCCGTAGTATTAATGCTACTTATTTTGTACTTATTTAGTACAAATATTTCTTACTGGTCTCGTTCGGTCAGTTCAATATGCACGTATAACAGAGTTTAACTGAATCCATTCATTTTCTTTTCCTTCAATTTCGTCTGGCTGTATTTTCAACTTGAACTCCTTTTTTTCATTCTTTTTTTGATTATTTACTTTAATGAAGCCAATTGGTTTTTTTCCGTATTATAGTATAGGTCTCTTCTAAGCCTATATTTATGTTTAAGGTTTTATTCAATAACTTTTACAAGTTTTTATGCTGATTGCCATTCTATGGTCAAAATAATTATCTCCTTATTTTAAGGAGGAGGGAGGTGTCAATTTTCGCAACCTGTATTTTCTTCAAATTATTTAAATTTCTATGTCCAAAAGTGTTTGTGTTCTAAAAGTACTGTATTTTTCAGTTGATATTTTAATACTTTTAGTTAAGTTTTTCTAGCCCGATTGTCCATAAAATTGCGATTTTTACGATATACTGGTTGCCAATTTTATCTTAGCTTTAATTACTATTTTATTTGCCAAAGGAACAGAGACAATAATTCCCTTGGCAAGGCTAAATAGCTTTGGATGCGGTGCTCATTAGCTGTGGTTTATTGATAAGCTTGAATCTGTGATAATTATATTAATCAATTTCTGTTCATTACTGGGAGTTTTTTCGTTGTGTAATGTTATATTTTATTTTCAAAGAAAAAGTGGATACGTTTAGTTTGTGTTATGGTTCAACGGATTGGGATCTGGGTGTTTGGGCTGGCACATGTGACAACCACTTATTTATAATAGGAATCTTCTGTGCCAGTTCATTTTCTCAGATCCAATAAATCGTTAGAGTTAAAATTATTACCTTGAACTACTGTGGTTTGCTTGTGACAATGAGGTTTATTTTTGGCTTATTTTTAATGGATTTTGTCGTTGGCTTTTACCTCCTGGTAATTTTTTAGGTTATAGTTTATTTTTATATTGCTTTTCGTTTCTTTTACCTAGCACATTTTTGCTTTCTAAGCTTATTTCTAAGTTACGCCTAAATCTTTACAGCGCTTAATTATTGTCTTTAAATTTTGTTTTTCCTTTTCACCATGTGCAACTGATAAAAAAGACTATTATATTAGACTATAACTAATTATAATAAGATTACAGCTAGCTTATACATGTGTTGCGCACTTAATGGAAACTCTTGCTGCCTTTCTCATTATAATTATTTTTAATTTCTTCAAAACTATTTTTTTTAATTCGACAGAAGGTGCCACCTCAGAGGGTCAAATGTCAGTAGATGCTTCGCATTTACTTAACAACGAGAGACCAGCAGTGATTGAGATCACTCCAAATTTGCTAGCTTCCAATGACCCTATTTCAGTAGACTGCCCTTCTTCGTTTTTTTCTTGACTACCCCCCAAAATATTTTTTTTTTCAATATACATATCAAAGAATCGCCTTTTAATTTTGATTCTAAATATGTATAATTCAATTAGTTTCACTACACCCATTATAAGTTACGAGACAATAATTAGTTTCTTTTATGAAACGTAATTTTTGACGAGTCTTATCAGAACACTATTCGCGAAGTTTTATTTCGTCCTGGAGACAAAATTAGTGGAGAAAACTATGATGTCACCTAGATCTGAGTTTATTTTTCTCTGTGAACTTACGAGTCTCTAGAATATAATTTTTTGAGTTTATTTTCTATGTTAATAATTTTTACTGACGAGATATATCATGAAGGAAATTTTGACGTTATTAACATACCGATTAAAGGAAGAAAAAATATAGATATTTCTTTAGAGGCTCTTTACTCCTTTTCTTTTTCCCAGGTTTAATTATTCTATTCAAATGCTAATCGGCTGGGAGCAACACTAGTTCTCCATTTTTCAATTTCCTGGTCTGAATTTTGAATTCCAAATTTTTGTTCTCTTCTTTATAATATTGAAAAGTTTTTCCGTGGTCTCTATAATGTGGTTGACAAGGTTCCGAGTTCGAGCGTGGTTTTGTTGCTTCGTCAAATGTCTTTAGCCTCCGTTCCTCTTGACGTTTGGTCTTTTTCATTAGTGATTTAGCTAATGGTGCTGCTGAAGAAGGAACTTGTTGCTGTCCTTCTGGTTTCTTTACTTTTCTCCATAATCTCTCTCTTAAGAAGGTTTTTCTTGATGGCCCAGGTTAGTTACATCTGTTTCTGTAGAAGAATTGTCGAATTCACATTCTGTTAGCTCGCGTCTGGTAGATGGCGTTTGTTCCAAAAGCCATTTTTGTGTTAAGACTCTAGGCGAGTCTAGTGTATGAAAATCAGATATTTCTTTGGTTTCTTCCAATCTTACTTTTTGGATTTAATCTCTGGTTTATTATGTCTTAAACCAGTAGGTTATGTTTAAGTCTCTTCTCTATCCCTTCCATCGCTAGTATCCGATGGGCATTGAACTTTTCGCTTTTCTCTTGTTTGTTGTGGAAAATTTGTATCAAAGACTGAACTAAATATTCCTTCCTTGTTCTCCCAACTGTTGTGGTCGTTAAAAAGGTCATAGAACTCATATGGCCTTCTGATATATACTGGTGCAATTGTTTCATCTATTTCTTCGTCTGAAGAAATGGGCTCTGATTTCCATGATTTTGAGAAAAATCCTTTTTTCATTCTAATATGGTGTACTATTTCTTCCTTTTCATTATACTGATGCTTTAGAACATAGGTTAAGTTATTTGGTAGAATTTTTACAATCCTGTAGGGCCCGTCCGATTTCGGTTTTAACTTTTTGTCCTTTCTAGATTGGTTTTGTGTACATAGATAAGGTCTTCTAAATAATAATTAGTCTTATTTTTGCTTTTCCTGTCATATTTTTCTTTTTTGTTCTGTTCTGTCTTCGCATCTTCCAAATTGTCTTTAACCTGTTCCATAGCTTTTTTCATTCACATATCCATTTCTTGTTTACATTGATCCAGATTGTAATATATTCGATCATTTCCATTCTTGTTTACATTGATCCAGATTGTAATATATTTTATTATCCAGATTATTAATATATTCTGTAATATATGTCATTAACCATTTCATGTTTACATTGATCCAGATTGTAATATATTCTATAATTTTCTATTTCACCCATACACATTCTCGGATCTCTTAGATATTGTAAAAAAATGGTGTTTCTTTTAAAGAACCCTGAAAAATCCGTATTCACTGCAAAAAACTACGAATGATATGTGGTGGTCCCAATTATCATTTGCCTCTCTTGTGTGTATTCCAAGCATGTAAGCTAATTCCATATGTTTGCGTTCAACTGTTCCATTAGCTGACGCCATGTAAGAGGAGGTAAACCATCGCTTTATGCCCAAATATTCCGTAATTTCGTCTACTACTTTGGCTCTAAAACATTGCCCATTGTCACTAAGTAGGCTAAAATTCTAGGGAAAATTTTGTGTTCTTAAAATAGTCGGTTGACTAAAACTTTCGCAATTGTTTTTTGCTTTTTCGTCTTTAAATTGGAAAGCGAATAAATATGAGTTAAAATGGTCAACTATGGTTAGTAAACACCTATTTCCATTCCTGGAAACTGGTAAACTTCCTCTTGCCCCCCAAATGTCTATCGACATTAATTCTCCTACCCCTGAAGGGGTGGGGTATTGACCCAGTTCGGCTCTAGGGGTCTTTGGTGGTGAATTCTGTTTGGCATACTCTTGGCAGCTTTATAGGAAAGTTTTTACTTTTGAGTGCATTTTTGGAAAATTAAAAATTTCCTTTATCCTGCCAATAGTTTTCGCTTCTCCCGTGTAACAGCCACTAGTTGCGTGTGCCATCTTTAAAATTTCTCCTTCCAACAATTTTGGAACTACTGGAATAATTTTTAAGTCATTTTTTCTATATTCTTGTAGTGTTCTGTAGTATCTTATCCAAAGATTTTTACTTTCATCTAGATCAAAATTATATGAGTCCTTCAAAAAATGTTTGAAGTGATCCGGCAGTTCTGTTGCTTTTGATAAAAAGGATATCATGGCTGAACAAAAATCATCTTTATCTTGATGATTCAAAATATTTCCATTAGATAGTATTTCCACCCCTTCCAGTTTGTCTTGGATGGTTGTTATCAAATTTCCTTCCGTATCTGGATTTCGTGACAAATATATCGGACAAAAGATGTTGATAAAGAATTTATTCACTATGACACTTAGGTTTTGATAATGTTAACTGGCATTTCCGACAAAGGATGTTGATAAAGAACCTATTCGCTCCGATACTTAGATTCTATCAATTTTATCCTGACCTATCCGACATAGGATGTTGATAAAGAATTTAATCATTCTAATACATAGATTTTGTCAATGTTATCCGATGTATCCGAGAAATGATATTGATAAAGAATGTTAATAAAGAATTTTTCACTCTGATACTTAAATTTTATCAGTGTTATCAAAAGTATCTGTCAAATGGCATTGATAACGAATTTATTCACTCTGACACTTAGATTTTCTCAATTTTATCAAGCATATCTGACAAAGGACGACGATAAAGAATTTATTCACTCTGATACTTAGATTTCGTGAATGTTATCTGATGTATATGACAACAGAAGCTGATAAAGAATTTATTCACTATGTCCCTTAGATTTGGTCTGTGTTATCAAACGCATCTGTCAAAAGACATTGGTAAAGAATTTATTCACTCTGATAGAATTTGTTAGTGTTAAGGAAAACCTGCTACCTCTGACAGAAAACTTGTTATCATAACGAAAAATTGTTACTTGTAAGAAAAAATAAGGTGTAATTGGCAGAAAACGTGTTACTTCTAACAGATAACTTGTTATCAGTGACGAAAATTTGTTACATCTATGAGAAATTTTTATCTCTCGACGGCAAACTTGGTGTTATTAGAAGAAATTTGTTATTGTTAAGAAAATATCTATTACTTCCAAGAAAAATTTCAGTTTGTTAAGTAAAAAAAAAGTAGGGAAAAAAGTTGAATAATTTCCAAGTCCAAAAAATTCAGTCCAAAAAAAGTGCTACTACAAACATTATTTTTCTAATATTAAAAGTCATGAATAATATTTCTATATCATTCTCATTTTAAACTTGAAAAATATTAAATGTGATTTTTTTTATGTTTTAAGTATGTTTTATGTCACTCTAAGACATGTAAAAAAGTTAAAAGAAATACCATGTTAAAAAAATAATAATAGTAAAAAGAAAAAAACATAAAAAATAGTATAAAAACGGGGGGAGGGAGCCAAAAAGTTGGAGGGAGGGGGCACCTTGGGGGTTGGGGATAGGGGACCCTTGGAGGTTGAGGTCCTTGGTGGTTAGGGTCATAGTTGGTTGAGGTCCTTGATGGTTCAAACCTATAATCATCTCACTAGTTGATTTCTAAGGATTTCTAAGGATCGTTTTGAATTTTTTTATTATAACGAATTTATTCACTCTGATACTTAGATTTTCTCAATTTTATCAAGCACATCTGACAAAGGACGACGATAAAGAATTTATTCACTCTGATACTTAGATTTCGTGAATGTTATCTGATGTATATGACAACAGAAGCTGATAAGGAATTTATTCACTATGTCACTTAGATTTGGTCTGTGTTATCAAACGCATCTGTCAAAAGACGTTGATAAAGAATTTATTCACTCTGATAGAATTTGTTAGTGTTAAGGAAAACTTGCTACTTCTGACAGAAAACTTGTTTTCATAACGAAAAATTGTTACTTGTAAGAAAAATAAGGTGTAATTGGCAGAAAACGTGTTACTTCTAACAGATAACTTGTTATCAGTGACGAAAATTTGTTACTTCTATGATAAATTTTTATCTCTCGACGGAAAACTTGGTGTTATTAGAAGAAATTTGTTATTGTTAAGAAAATATCTAATACTTCCAAGAGAAATTTGAGTTTGTTAAGTAAAAAAAAAGTGCGGAAAAAAGGGTTGAATAATTTCCAAGTCCAAAAAATTCAGTCCAAAAAAATTGCTACTACAAACATTATTTTTCTTATAGTAAAAGTCATGAATAACATTTCTATATCATTCTCATTTTAAACTTGAAGAACATTAAATGTGAATTTTTTTATGTTTTAAGTATGTTTTATGTCACTCTAAGACATGTAAAAAAAGTTAAAAGAAATACCAGGTTAAAAAAATAATAATAATAAAAAGAAAAAAACATAAAAAAATAAAAACGGGAGGAAGGAGCCAAAAAGTTGGAGGGGGGGGGCACCTTGGGGGTTGGGGATAGGGGATCCTTGGAGGTTGAGGTCCTTGGTGGTTAGGGTCATTGTTGGTTGAGGTCCTTGATGGTTCAAACCTATAATCATCTCACTAGTTGATTTCTAAGGATTTCTAAGGAATGTTCTGAATTTTTTTATTAAAATTCTTTTCTTGGTACCTACATCTCTATTAGTATCAACTTTTTAGTATACTATAATGTTAGAGCATATTTTATATTGACAACACTGCTCAAATGGTACTTTTGTATTATACAGAACACACCCGAGAAGTAAAGCTAGGTCAATGCATAAGGTCATCTTGGGGCCTATGAGTCTATTACTTTCAATTTTCCCAATGTTAAACCATGTTTTATATTGGCAACACTGCTCCAAACCCATAATCATCTCACTAGTTTATTTCTAGGGATATCTAAAGATTGTTCTGAATTTCTTTATTAAAATTCTTTTCTTGACATCTACATCGCTATTAGTATCAAAATTTTAGTATATTACAATGTTAGATTATATTTTATATTGGCAAAACTGTTCAAATGGTACTTGTGTATTATACAGAACACATCTGAGAAGTAAATCTTTGTCAAGTCACAAGGTCATCTTGTCATCGTTAATCGTTTCTGTAGATTGATGCCAACGATGTTATTCAAAATTTATAATAAATTTCCTATGAGTTAGCAACCCTTCGGGCTAACCTTAACTGGTATGCAGTTTAACCCTTTTTTACCGCCTTCATACAATCCAATTAAAAATTTTATCGAGCTCTGTTTCACCCCTATTATTCAATCACCAATTAAGATCATTCATTGCAGAGTTATGCAAATGCTATACCTTTTTTCGCAAATAGAGTTATTTTACGCAAATGATACAAATTTTTTATTTCTAATACCATATGCTATCATCAAACCTTCCGTCGAATGCTAATAGCCGAAATCTTGGCTCTTAACCATTTTACAGAAAAGTCCAATAAACCTTTGAATACATTGAAAATCACTTCTTATATTGAATCCGATTACTATACTAATCAAGTTACCGTATATGGAGTACCGTTAGTAGAAACATCTCTGATTGGCCCAGAAAATGAGTGTTGCCTCAGAACCCTGTCTGGTAAGGCATGTACCGTCCGTAGTAATAGATGACTGCCAGTGGTAAGGCATATTATGCCATCACTCGTCAGTCCAACATATAGGACACTCAATAAACCTTTGGACACGCTATACCAAGGTCTCTAGTTATGCTATTGACCCATAGAAACCAGTTCGGTAAGCCGTGTACCGTCTGTAGTAATAGATGACTGCCACTGGTAAGGCATATTATGCAATCACTCGTTGGACCAACATATAGGATACTCAATAAACCTTTGAACACGCTATACCAAGGTCTTTAGTATGCTATTTACCCATAGAAACCAGTCTAGTAAGCCATGCACCGTCTGTAGTAATAGATGCCTGTCCGTGGTAAGGCATATTATTCAATCACTTGTGAAACCAGCATATAGGATACTCAATAGCCCTTTGAACACGCTATACCAAGGTATCTAGTTATGCTATTGACCCATAGAAACCAGTCTGCTAATCCATGGACCGTCTGTAGCAATAGATGACTGCCCGTGGTAAGGCATATTACTCAATCACTCGTAGAATATATAGATGCCTGCCCGTAGTAATGCATATTACGCAATCACTCTTCGGACCAGCATATAGGATACTCAATAAACCTTTGAACATGCTATACCAAGGTCTCTAGTTATGCTATTGACCCATAGGAACCAGTCTGGTAAGCCATGCACCCTCTGTAGTAATAGATGCCTGTCCGTGGTAAGGCATATTATGCAATCACTTGTGAAACCAGCATATAGGATACTCAATAAACCTTTGAAAACGCTATACCAAGGCCTGTTACTTATGCTATTGACACATAGAAACCAGTCTGGTAAGCCATGTACCGTCTGTAGTAATAGATGACTGCCCGTGGCAAGCCACGTCCCGTTGAAACTGCACTGTATATGGTGTATATGGAGTACATGAAGTAAATCACCCCTGAAATATCCCCTGGTATTGCGTACATGCTTACTACTATTATAAGGTGCTATGGAAAATTTTGGCTCTAATAGAAATTGAATTCATGATTCACTACCTAGCTCTTGCAACCTTAAAAACCTAAAGAGACCATGGAATAAACTAATCGAAACACAAAAGTTAAATTGATAATATATTTAAGCTGCCGAATAAACTGGAAAACACGGGATTTCTATCATCCCTGAGTAAAATCCCAAATGAAAGTAGTAAAGCTAATTTTTTTTCCTTATTTTACCGAATAGATTCCTTCGAACTAAGCTGTCGTGTAACCTAATGTTCACTCAGAAAAGGGTATTGTCTAGAGAAATAACTGGAAAGAAGGGAACAAGTTAAGAAAAAAATTACTACTTCAAAATATGCTGAATAATTATAGTCAACACATTTACATGCCGCCTCTTTATACTTTATTCCTCCACTAACCCAAATATATATCTTCAATGCATTCTGCCACCCGTAACTTGTTTTTCCAGTTCCTATTTCGTTACAGTACAATTTATAGGTACACGGGTTGAAACAACTGAGACGCATTGGAACAAAAGATAGGAAATATTTCTTTTCGGCTATAAATTTGCGCATCAGGGGGAGGAGTGAGGGGTAAAATAAAACGAGGCTGCGTGCAAAATGTGTTAACTATGATTATTCTGTATATTATGAAGTAAGAATTGTTTTCTTAAAATAGGAAATATATAATTTGGGCTATATATTTTCACATTACGGGGGAATGGGGGGAGGAGTGAGGCTGCATACAAAATGTGCTAACTATGATTATTCTGCATATTATGAAGTAAGAATTGTTTTCTTAAAATAGGAAATATATAATTTGGGCTATATATTTTCACATTACGGGGGAATGGGGGTAGGAGTGAGGCTGCATACAAAATGTGTTAACTATGATTATTCTGCATATTATGAAGCAAGAATCATCTTCTTAACATGTTTCTTTCTCTCCAGTTAGTTCTCTAGAAAAAATGCCCAGAAAAGTATTTACTTGGCATCATTACGTTTTATTGTAACATAAGGTAAACTCATTTAGTGTGTAGAATCAAGAATTCTTGCGCAGAAGGCGCTGCTTAATTATGTTTGCGTGCCTGAATTCGCTAGACAAGATTTAATCAAAATCGCGGACTCTATATCTAGGCGAAGCTGAGAGGTAACTCACTTGAAGTTCTCCAGCCTATTTAGCAAAAACTTGTAACTTCCGATATCATGCGTGCCTCCCAGGATCTTCCAGAAGTCTCTCCACATTTGCAACAGTAGCAAACAACTTTGTATTTAATCTTTTGTTTCTCATTTTTGTTTTTTCTAAATATTTTCTTCTACAAAACACAATACGCAAATACGTCAAAAGTCCTCTGTTCAAATTGCATAACTGATACGTCAAATACGCTTCCAGCAGAATGAAAATTACGTAAAAAAATGGTTTTGACTCGTAACATTGCATGAGAGTGCGATGCGCTAAAACGGAGTCCAGATTTAGAAAGAACACACAATTTCACACTAGATGGCACTGATAACTCAATTTCACTTAGAAGTGTCTAATACGCTTCCTGGCGACGAAATGTCATTTGTTTTCCAATTATTAAAATAATTTAATTCTTATTTACAATTTCGTAAATATGAAGATAATGGCATGCTTCTCAGATTCTTTATTTACGTAACAAAGATGTACATTTCTTGCCTGAAATTTTAAGGGATGTTAGAAGTAAATCATATATTTAAAGTACTCTTAAAAACTCATGTTGACATCTTTGGTTTTATCGCCAAAGTTTAGAACTTTTTGACAAGGTTAGATTGTTTTGTAAGGTGTATTGTGAATATTGAAAAAACGAACAAAAATAATTTAAAAAAGCACAGTTTCTCTTCCAGAAGTAAAGAACGAAGTTGAAACATAAAACGAAAATGGTAGGCTATTATTGATTGGTCGATTCGCCAATTTACAAAACTACCACAGATAAACTGACTGGTAATATTTCCCAATATATATCGAATTCTAAAGATCAGCATTTTACTGAAAACTGAGCTTGCTTAAATTTTAAAGAGAATTACTAGTGTGTACTAAAAGCTGGTGAAATCTTGATTGCTGAAGGATTATTGAAACACGTACAAAGAAGTTTTTGCCTTGTGCACGCTAACCATAGAATATTCTCTCCTAACAGGCTAATTATAGAATATTTTACTCCTACAGAACATCCTGTTTTGTTTGTTTCTTCTTTTCTGTAGGAGAGGGGGGGGGGTTAAATCTGTGTATTCCGTAAAGCGCTAGCTGTTATAACTCTACAGATATTGGGAAACACCACGAGTCGGTTTATTTGAGCTAGTTTATTCTATACCTCTCACATAATCGCCACAATAGCAATATTTGTTCGTTTTAAGTTTAAGCTTTGCTCTTTACTTCCAGAAGAGAAGATTTGCCTTTTAAAATTGTGAGTAAAGCCCATTTAGAGTTATGACTAAACCCGAAAACTAGGTTATGACTAAAACCGAAAAAAGAAAATAGGAAAGAAGAGAAAACAAAAAAAAGTTCTGTAATTTCAGCAAGGGAAGACTGAAAGTAGAGAATAGAATAAAGCGCGTGGGGACTCCGAACACAGTTATTCCCATAAAATTGTATATAGACCCTCCTTTCAAAGTAAAACTTGGATAAATATACCAGCTAAAAAAACTGTAACAACCAATAAATGTTGTTGCAATGTCCTCAGGAATGTGACTACCCTTGACAACATTTTTTTTTGGAAAGCAATCAGAAGATAATGCGCGACTGGAAAACAAACTAAATTTGTCCAAATTGGCTAAAGAACCTTTCCAGTTACTCCCCTTGAGTGCACGTTTTCTCCCCTTCCAGACGGCTGAATAAACTGTTCGAGAACAATAGGGTTAATTTACTTTTGATAAGCAAAATAGGGGGTCTACAATGAAATCAAATTTCGTCCCATCCACTGAGTTTCAACTTTTCATATAAGTGAAGCCCACTTCAATTAGTGTCATTTCGATTATAAGGCAAATTTAAGCAATTCGTGGATAAGCAGGGTAATGTCGATCTTATGTTTTATTAATACCTTCTTCCTTTTAAGTCTTATTAACTGCGTTGCTCAGCAAAATTCGTCAGATTGAAATATTCATGAATTCATAAAGGCAAATTTAGTAAATACTGCTACAATTAGAAAACTTAAATAAAGCGTTTTTAATACGACTATTAAAAATCATTTTAAGTGACTGCCCAGAGTGCTGGAAATATTTGAAGTTATCCAAAGAGTTTATCAGACGAGAGACATAAAAAAAAAACATTGTCTATATGGTCTTTTGGGAGGAACAGAGAAATTGTCCACTGTACTCATCATCTTAATATAATTTATGCCCCGAATCACTTCTGCACGATTGCTCATTTCAATACCTGGCTGTCGTTTTGGCTTTAAAAAGAGCATGTCATGAATGGTGTGTAGACAAGTTCGAAGTAAAGCCAGCTTGATAGCATTAGGATTAGGACTATAGACTAGCTTTTGAATTTGTATCATGGCTTGAAATTCACTGTTGTAGAGACAAATAACCGCATTTTCAGAGTTCATCTTATGTCTTATTTGATTTTCATTTCAAGTATTACTAAAGCCTATTTCTTACACTTAAAAATTGTTTATTAATCACTATTGATATTATAGCTTGTAGCACTATTAAATATTATACCAAAATGCTACCTGATAAATCAATCCAATATTTCTCTATGCTGTTCAATGACTTTGTGGTTATTATAAAAATATTTAATTTTACGCTTATGTTTTTAAGATGATTTTACTTGTATATGGAAAGTTACTGATGTCACAACTGGTGTAAAACTATGAAAAGCTTTATAGATTAGTTTATTGTTGTCAGGCTTGATACTCACTTTTCACTCCCAAATCAATATTCTTGTTTTTTAGTACTTGATTTTTGTGTTTTCAGTAAAGCGCTAGTTTTCTATAATCCTAGAAACACAGGGAAAAATAATCAGTTGGTTTATTTGTACTAGTTTGATTGATATATATATTAGACAGGCTGTGAAGCAATAGATTTTGCCCATTTTAAGTTTCAACTTCGCTCTTTACTTCCCCTGGAAAATTTTGGTTTTTAGATTAATTTGAAACAGTGATAAACAGTGGTCTACTAAATAGATAAACCATGTGAATGTTCATTTTACGAATCCAATGCCTAAGTATTTCAATCTATTGAGAGGAAAATACAGGACAAAAACACTACAGAAATTTATAATTAACCCGCAGAGTTTAGAACTCGCGTTGTGCAAAAGAGAGAAGAACAGTAAACTCCCAAAAAACGAGTCTAAAAGAATTAATTATAAGAGCTTAGTCATATTGATGGAGAGGGAGTTGTGTGTGAGAAAATGCTAGATTTGCATCACTGGTAAGCTCTTCTACGTACACAGTTTTGTCTAAGGACCAGCCTCTATTCTCATAATTTAATTTCCTTGTTTAAAAAGAGACCTCATTAGAAGCTTTCGAAATAAAGTTACTCTAGTTTACGGTACAACTTATTCATGTTTTGGATTTCATGGTAAATATACCATAGTTTAGCTTTTTCGGTAAACCTTTGCCCACTTCAGCTTCTTATGATTAACCGTTAATTTTCCCTGAATAACTAGTAAAAAAAATCTTTTCCCTTTTATCCAACTAAAAGTTTTTAATCACCTCTCTCTACTTTCACTTTATTTCCAAAAAGGGTGGAAGTTGGGCCAAACAATAACTTGACCAACCAAGTCTCAAGCCAAACCATTCTTTCATCAGGACTTTATCGCCCCTTCCCATTTTTTTCCTACCTTTTTTTGAAAGTGACGTGTAGACTAGTCAGACAGGTAATTCTAAGTAGCCTCAAAACTTCCTCAGGTTATGCAGTGAGTTTAGAATTTCTGGGAACCAGCTCAAACACAGAAGCGTAAGTCTAGAACTTGGCCTCTTGCATTTCTAAGCTACTTGGGACGCAAGATTCCTAAAATTGGTTGTTCGTGCAGCCTGGAGGGCTACAAGATTGCCGAACAAAACTTTCCAAACCGCACGTGGGATACACACATTTAGAAATTCTATGAAGCAAGAAAACCTAACAGAAATAAATAATTTTCAGTTAAGATCTGAAGACCCCAATGCGTCAGAGCTCTGATAGTCTCAAATCAACAAAACTCACATTAAAATCGCTGTAAAATCTGTGTAATAAAAGGATGGGGCTTCGTAAACCGCAACCTTTATGAGGGTTTCCCAAAATAAAGGTAAATAAGGAACTTACGCTTGGCCTAAGATCCACTGAAATCACAACTCACGAAATGATTAAGGCCTTGCTCATGCCAAGGCCGCATGCCAAGTAAAGGAGGATATTAAAACCAGACATCAGAAGGACAAATTTCTTAAGATAAACTATAAAGAAGATTGTCCCATTAAAGAAAGGTTGTTAATCATCTTGAGTCTAGATCGGGAATATGTTTCTGAAAGAGTTAGGCGGACGCTACAATGATTCTAACTAAAGGAATAAAACTGAGCTGTTTATAAATGTTATTACATTCATATGAATGTTATTGCCAGTCATCAAATTGTAGTTTAAATAAAAAAAAAAAAACGCCAATATTAGCAATATCACCGGAAAAAAATTAAGAAGAGAAAACCGGAAAAGACATCTGACCAACAAAAAACATTACTCTACGTGTTTACCGATAAAAAGTTTACTAGGCTAGCTAAATTCTACAAAGGCCAATACCACTTTTGAAGTAGAGCCTTCTGGCATCAACAGTAACATTTGGTGTCAATACCTTCAAGAAAAGAGCGCAACATCTTTCACAGTTTTAAATTAGATTGCCTTTCCAATTTGCACGAACATGAGAGAAAAGTCGTAGATTGATTAGGCTTTCTTTTAATATTCAGACCAGATTTTACCAGTCGTAGTGAAGATCTTTGATTCAGACTTACCCGACTTAGTAGTGGTATAAGGTTTTTTGTTATCCAATAATTTATACCAACAAAAAACTCCTGTCCTCTTTGTCAACTCTGACAGTAAACCTATGCTAGCAAAACGTAATTTTCTCCTGTCAAGAGTGGAATATGTCCCTAGGGATGTTAAAAACGCTATGGGGTCTCAGTCATTTTTTTTACACATCACAACAGGTAAAGGTAAGAGATCTCTAGGAGAGACAAGCTGCAACCAGCAAGTAAAATAAATACAAACATTCAGCACATTAAAGTACCTACCTACAAATGAAATTTTCATGCCTTTCGAAGTTGATATCAAGACCCAGATTCAGTGTGAGGCAGCCCAAAACGCCAATTTATTGAGTGAGCCTTCGATATTAAGAAACTGTCATGGGGGGGGGGACTTAGATTGTTAGTAGAATGTTGATAAAGAAAATAACAAACAGAAAGCCTTGTCCTGAAAGTGCTGGAGTCCGGTTGTATTCTGCTATTCAGTAACCGACCAATTCCGTCAGACCAATTAACTCAGACCAATTCCTTCAGTAACCGATCAATTCCCAATCAACATGTTCATGATTGTCCTCGCCCCGTTTACAGCAAGAAGCAGTGCTTCTAAAAGCAATATAAGTTCTTCTAGAAAGCAAGCGGTAAAGGTAGTTAGAAAACCAGAGTTTCCAGAGTTCAGCAGAATCCTTCTAGTAAAGAAAACTGAGAAAGGCTCGTAAATATTATTAGGTTGGCTTGCCCTAAACAACAATCTTGAGATGAACCATATAAATGTGGATACTCCAGTATCAACTAGACAAGCTATAAGCTCGAACTCGGCATGTTTCTCGGACTTGGAGGACAAAATGTCTAAACATATACATTCATTAAACTTCCAGGAAATGCTCAAGGTTCAAAATAGAAAGGTAGTATCACGGGTCTCGAATTTTCCCAATAGCATCACGGGTCTCAAATTTCCTAATTTAAATTTCATGGCAACAGTTTCGTCTCTTTTAATATTAGGTTGTTACACAAAATGGGTTTACAAATTTACCCTTTAGGTACCAAACCTACGTGATTTGACAATGCCTCAAGGCAGGCTGGGAATGATGCCATTAAGATTGAGAAGTGTCAACAGCAGGTACCTTTTTGCTTCAGGAAACCCAAAATCATATTAAAAAGAAAAAAAAGTTTTTTTTTAACTGAAAGTAAGGAGCGACATTAAAACTTAAAACGAACAGAAATTATTCCGTGTATGAAAGGGGCTGTCCCCTCCTCAACTCCTCGCTCTTTACGCTAAAGTTTTTTATTGTTTTAAAGAATAAATATATGAGAAAGAGTCTAACTTTAGCGTAAAGAGCGAGGCGTTGATGAGGGGACAGCCCCTTTCATATACGGAATAATTTATGTTCGTTTTAAGTTTTAATGTTGCTTCTTTCTTTCAGTTAAAAAACTTATTTTTTTAATTTAATTTTTGAACGTTTTCAAATAAGGCATTTTGGCTCACCGTACATGTATAATCGAAACAAAATTTGCATATTAATTTTACTTTTAATTGGTTAAACGGCTTCCTCGAAAGTTGTTTAATTTTATTTACGAACGTTTTTATTAGTAATAAATATATGTAACTTACGAATTAACTTACGTAACGAACTTCTATATTCATATATTTTTAATACGTATATTAGGGGTTCGCCCCCTAGTCAATACCTCGCTATTTACGCTAAAGTTCGAATTTGGTTCCAATTCTTAAAAATGACCCCTTAATCACAAAGGCCGTTAATTAGAATAAATAGCTCTTATGAAAGTACTAAAAAATCTTTCGCGTAAAGAGCAAGGTATTGACTAGGGGGCAAACCCAAATCATGTACGTAATAATTTCTGTTCATTTTAAGTTATTATGTTGCTCCTTACTTTCAGTTGAAAACTTGTTTCTTCTTTTAATTTCTGATCGTTTTGTTAAATAATGCTGAGAAATCCGGCGCCCCCTTTCATAGCAATGTCCCTTTTCCCACGAAAACTTCCTCAATAGAAACCCATGGTATTCTAGGCCCACTGTGTCAATACGATCACCCCTGGAATAAAAAAAAAAAAAAAAAAAAAAAAAAAAAAAAAAAAAAAAAAAAAAAAAAAAAAAAAAAACCGTATCCGTGATCTTCTTCTGGCCAAAAATACAAAATTCCACATTTTTACAGATAGGAGCTTGAAACCTCTACAGTAGGGTTCTCTGATACGCTGAATCTGATGAAGTGATTTTCATTAAGGTTTTATATATTTTAGGGGGTGTTTACCCCTTTTTTCGAAAATCAGGCAAATTTTCTCAGGCGCGTAACTTTTGATGGGTAGAACAAACCTTGATGAAACTTATTTAGTTGAAATCAGCATAAAAATTTAATTCTTTTGATGTATTTATTGGTTTCAAAATTTAATTTCTTAGAGCTTCGGTTACTATTGAGCCGGGTCACTCCTTATTTACAGTTCGTTACCATGAACTGTTTGATGTAGCGAACTCTTTAATAAAAATTAGGCTAAGAAATATAAAAAAAAAACTAGATTTTCAAGTTAATAGTCTTCATTTACCGAGAAAAAGATTTTAAGAACAAGCTATTAATGTTTACTTAGAATTAAGTAAATGTTTTCGGCAACAAGAGATAATTTCCATTTCTTATTTATGCCAACTTCAATTCACTTATATTAATAGACTGAGTTTATTATGTAATGGCCTGTATCTTAATTAAACAGGCTTTGGGATCTGAGGTGCGACAATGAATATTCAACTTAGAGACCTTTTGCTCTGAAATTTGAGGAATAATAGCACCAGTTAATAGATAATTCCAACTTCTAACTGGCCTATTAAGAAATGGTACAAGGTAGGATTGCATAATTCTGCTTGTAGCTGCTTATATATATATATTTATACCAGCAGACAGATGAAATTTCTTAATCTGTCTGGCCGAACTGGCCAGTCATGACAAAAAACAAAGAGAAAAAGAAATCTCAAAATGAAGATAACAGACTACGACAAGAAGAAAAAAAAGACAAAATAAAACGACGCAGATATTTCGCAGGTAAAAAACAAGTTTTTTTAAGGCTAAAAACAAAAGAAAATCCAAAACCAAATAAAATCCTAAAACCAACCTAAAACCTAAAACCAAATAAAATCTAACCTAAACCAAATCTAACCTAGAACCAAATAAAATCTAAAACCAAGAAATAACAAAAATCAATACGCAGCTGTTGCTACTGTGATTGAGAACCATAGAAACTAAATAGAATTTATTCAATGAAACCACAGAAGCGAGTGGATAAAAATCCCAGTAGCAACAATTGTGTGTTGTTTTTGTTATTTCTTGGTTTTAGATTTTATTTGGTTTTAGGTTAGTTTGGATTATTCTTTGTTTTTAGTGCTGAAGACGCCTTGTTTCATACAGGCGAAATATCCACAATTTGTCTTTTTCTTCTACTGGACGTAGTCCTGTTGGTTTTCATCTTCTTGAGATTTCTTTTTTTTTATAACAGACAGAATTTACTATGGCCAGTGTGTTAACTAAATAACTTCCTGTGTTAAGAAAAACCAATATTCAGCTTCATTTGTTTCTGTTAGGGGAGAGGGCAAAGAATACCAGTTACAGACCTTCCAATTTATGACTGCCAAAAACATATCTACAGGAAAAACTGTAAAATTCTGCTTGCAGCCATTTATTCTACTGTGTTAACAGACTGGGTTTGCAGGACCAGTGTATTGATTGATTAACTTTTCTGGTTTCAACTAGGAAAATTTAAATCAAGCTTAGAATTTCATTTTGTTCTGTAATGTGTGAAATAAGAATTCCAGCTTACGGATAACTTGAAATCCTGGCTGCAAAGAAGATGCAACAAGCAAGGACAGTATAATCCTGATTGCAGGCCTTCCTAATTATTTGCGTTAATAGACATCGTTGTCTAAGGCCAGTGTATTAAGCAGGTCAAAATAACTTCTTGGCATCTAGGCAAGAACTAAAGTCGACCTCTTATAAACTGCGTGGTATCGGCTCCAAGGAATAAAAACAATTATTAATAAATCGTGTCTGAGGTAAGTAGTATAGGGGTATGCAGTACAGAAGGGCAGTACCCCCACCATATAAGAGGAAATATTACTTTAAGAGTTTGTTCTATGCTAGAGTGCTTTTTTATTAATTTTTGATGCTCACTCATAGTAAAGGCCAGTAGAGGCAACGCAATAGCGTTACCTATAGTAAAGACCATACGGCCCCAATGTTTAGTTCTTTTTCCCAGGGGCACTTCATATGGAAGGGGTCGTCGTATAAACTTCAAAGGGGGCTCATACCATTGTAAATTGAGAGTTCTAGTGCCCTTTTTAAGGGTAAAAAGTGATTGGAAGACAACTAACACCCCTTCAACGCCCACTATTTCCCCAAACACATCCAATCAAAATTTTGAGACAGACATTTTTTCTACGTAGTGGAATTCCAGATAGAAATTAGGTTTTTGAGGAGGACACTCCCCCCATAGCCCTCAGGGCAAGGGTTATAAGTTATGTCATGGGGGCATATAAGGTTGTTATAGAAAGCTTTGTCGTAGAAACTGGAAATTTAAACGGCTAGTACCCTTTTTAATAGTCGAAAGTGATTGGAAGGTAACTAACACCCCTTCTCTACCCACCATTTCCCCAAACACATCCAATCAAAACTTTGACATTGCCAGTTTTTCCAACGTGGTTGAAAGTTCTGAAAAATTATATCTTTGAGCAGGACACTCTCCCCACAGTCTTCAGGGCAGGGGTTATGAGTTATGCCCTTGGGGCGTATATGGTTCTTATGGAAGCAATGCTCGTATAAACTTCAGAGAGGGCTAATTTGATTGGAAATTTAAAGTTCTAGTTCACTTTTTAAGAGTCAAATGATATTGGAAGGTAAACAGCCCCACCCACGCACTTTTTTCCCAAATGCATCCGATACAAATTTGAGATAGCTATTTTGTTCAAAAATAGTTCAAAGATCATATATCAAAAGCCCGGTATCACCACAACCCCCCAGGGCCGAGGGGCAGGCGTTGTAAATTATTTCCTGGGGGCATATATGGTTCTTATGGAAGGGATACTCGTATAAACTTCAAAGAGAGCTCATTTGATTTGAAATCAAAAGTTCTAGTTCACTTTTTAAGAGTCATAAGAGATTTGAGGGCACCTACCCCCCCCCCCCCCTCCACGCCCTTTTTCCGCAGACCCATCCGATAAGAACTTTGAGATAGCCATTTAAAGAAAAATGGTTCAAAGACCATATAACGAAAACTCTGGGGTCGACAAAGGACCAGAGGGCAGGCGTTTGTAAGTTAGGCTCATTTGATTGGAATTGAAAGTTCTAGTTCAGTTTATGAGAGTCAAATGAGATTGGAGGGATACTAGCCACCCCCCAGGCCCCTTTTTCCGCGAATGAATCCGTAAATTTTGACATAACCATTAAGTTAAAAATTGTTCAAAAGTCAAACAACAAAAACTCCGAAGTCAACACAACCCCCCCAGGGCCCGGGGGTTAGGCGTTGTAAGTGTTTTCCTGGGGGCGTGTATGGTTCTTATGAAAGGGATACTCCTATAGACTTCAGAGAGGGCTCATTGAATTGGGAATTGAAATTTCTAGTTCAATTTTTATGATTCAAAAGACATCCGAGGGCAACTAGCCCCCCCACACACCCTTTTCTCCAAGTCCATACGATATAATATTTAAAATATGCATTTCATTAAAAATAGCTCAAAAGTCAGATTAGAAAAACTCATGTATCGACGCAACCACCCAGGACCCAGACACAGACGTTGTAAGTAATGTTCTGGGGGCATATAGTTGTTATGGAAGGGATGCTCGAATAAACTTTTGAGAGGGCTCATTTGATCGGAAATTAAAAGTTCTTGTTCACCTTTTAAGACTCAAAAAAAGATCGGAGGGCAATTAGCCCCCCCCCCTTCGAGCCTGAAATGCATCAGATAAAAATTTTGAGATAGAAATTTTGTTAAAAAATAGTTCAAAGTTCAGATAACAAAAAATCCGGTATAAAAAACAGCACGGTATAAAGGTAAGCACTGCATGTTATACCCTGGAAGCATATATGGTTGTTATGGAAGGGATGTTCGTATAAACTTCATAGAGGGCTCATTTGTTAGGAAATTAAAAGTTGTAATTCACTTTTTGAGAGTCAAAAGTGATCGGGGGCAGCTAGCCTCCCCCACACTCCATTTATTTTTTCCCATAGGCGCTTCATATAGAAGGGGTCGTCGTATAAGCTTCAAAGAGGGCTAATTCGATTGTAAATTGAGGGTTCTAGTGCCTTGCTAATAGTCAAAAGTGGTCGAAGGGCAACTAGGCCCCCCAAGCCCTTTTCCCCCAAATACATCTCATAAATACAGTAGCCATTCTGTTAAAAATAGTTCAAAGATCATACAACAAAAACCCCTTTAAGTATGGCCATTTAGTTAAAACTAGTTCAATGGTAAGATAGCAAAAACTACAGTGTCAACGCAACCCCCCAGGGCAAGTGTTGTAAGTATTGCTCTGGGAACCTATATGGTTCTTATGGAAGGTATGCCTGTATAAACTTCGGAGAGGGCTCATTTGATTGCAAATTGAGAGTTGTAGTTCACTTTTAAAGAGTCAAAAGATATCGGAGGGCAACAAGCCCTTCCCCCCCCCGCTCCATGCCCTTTTTCCCTCAAACCCATCCAATAAGAACTTTGAGATTTCTTTCAAATAGATCAAAGAGCATATAATGAAAACTCTAGGTTCGACACAGCCTCCTCCCCCAGGGCCCGGGGGCAATCGTTGTAAGTAAGGCTCTGGGGACATATATAGTTTATATGGAAGGGATGCTCGCATAAAGTTCAGAAAGGGCTCATATGATTGAAAATTGAAAGTTCTAGTTCACTTTCTAAGAGTCAAAAGAAATCGGAGGGCAACTAGCCCCACCTCTCCACACACTATTTTCCTCTAACCCATCTGATAAGAACTTTGAGAGAGCCATTTTTTCAAAATGGTTCAAAGAACATATAACAAAGACTTCAGGGTCAATGAAATCCTACAGGGCCCGGGGTAGGCGTTGTAGGTTATTCCTGGGGGGAATATATATCTGTTGTGGAAGGGATGCTCGTATAAACTTCAGAGAGGGCTCATTTGATTGAAAATTGAAATTTATAGTTTAGTTTTAAGAGTCAAAATATATCAAAGGGCAACTATACCCCCACGCCCCTTTTCCCCCAAATGCATCCGATAAACATTTTGAGATTAAAAGAAGTTCAAAGGTCAGATAAAAAAAAAATCCGGTGTCGACAGAACCACCCAGTGCTCGGGGGCAGGCGTTGCAAGTTATGCCCTGTTGGCATAAATGGTTCTTATGGAAGGGATGCTCGTACAAACTTCGGAGATGGCTGATTTGAATGAAAATTGAAAATTTTTGGTAAGAGTCAAAAGATCGGAGGTGCCCTAGCCGCCCCCCCCCCCCTCTCGCCCTTTTTTCCCCAAACCCATTGGACACGAATTTTGAGATAGCCATTTTTTTAAAATAGTTCAAATTTCAGTTAACAAAAACTCCGGTGTCGACCTACCAGTTTTGATACTTTGATGAACATTTGATTTCTTTTAAAGGTTTGATTTTGAAATAAGGATTTTTCTTAAAAGTTGAAACTTTTTGCAATCAAAAACGAACAGAATTTAATTAAAAAAAAACGCTTTACTGAAAGCTATATGCGTCTTGAACAGTCTTGGAAAGTAAGAACAACATCAAATTGAATATTTGATATAAAATGATATTAATTGTTGAAAGATCCATCAGTTCAAGAATCTATTTCACTTTAATTTTATCTTTATTTTCAATTCTGCAAGAACTCGAAAAGAAAAATTTCTAATTTAATTCGTTTTTCAGTGAAGTGTCAATGACGCGGTAAGCTTTTGGTTTTTATTTACAGTTAAGATGATGATGTTAATTTCTGAAAGCTTATCAGTTTCAAAAATTTTATATAGTATTAATGTTTATTTTCAACATTAATACAAAAGAAAGTATTTGTAATAAAATTGGTTTTCAGTAAAGCGGCAATGACTCAGCAGGTTTTAGACTTTAAAAATGAGAAAAGGAGGCGATACCCGAACTCTTGTTTGTAGTGATTTTGTTCGTTTCAAGCTTGATTTGCATGTTCAATTTAAATTTCACAGGTTTTAAGATTTATTTATTCATTTACTTTAATATCTATTGTATGTTTGTTTGCGTTGATTGTTTGCTTAGTTTCTGTTCGTTTTAAGCTTCATTTATACTTCAATAGCAAAATGTTTTTTTTTTACGTTTTGACCTTGGTTTTCATGTTCAATCTAAGCATTACTCGCTTTAAGATCTATTTGTTCATTTATATTATTACTTGTTGTATGTTTTTTGCTATGATTTTCTATTTGATTTCTGTTCCCATTGCGTTTTAATTATTCTTTAATAGTTATTTCTGATCGTCTTGTGTTTGAATTTTAACTGTATTTATATCTGCCGAGCTTAAGTTTAAAATGGCCTTTACTTTTCTTTGAAAAACTTATTTTTCGGCAAGTTTGTTTTTAATTAATCAATTAAAAGACTTAAAATTTACCAAGTAGCTGAGTTTGTTCTATGCAAATGTGTTTTCTTAGTAGTTTTTGATACTCACTCACCAATTAAAAGAATTGGAATTTACCAAGTAGTTGAGTTTGTTCTATGCAAAAGAGTTTTCTTATTAATTTTTTGATACTCAATCAATCAAAAGACTTGGAATTTACCAACTACATAAGTTTGTTCTATGCTAAACTACTTTTTTATTTATTTTTTCATACTCACTCATCAATTGAAAAACTTGGAATTTACCAAGTAGTTGAGTTTGTTCTTTGCAAAATTGTTTTATTATTAATTTTTGATACTCAGTCATCAAATAAAACTTACTTACTTACTTGAACTTGTAGCAGGACTCAAGCATCTCTTCTCTCCCTGGCGTCCAGTAGTTTCGTCATTGTAGTAGGCTAAGAGTCTCGGTCATTTGCGAGTGGCTCAATCAAATCGAGCCATGGCTTTTCCTATCTTCGTCCAAACTTCTTGAAGCCACCGATTGGGTCTAGGTCAGCCTTGATGCAGGCGAGCCATGTTTTCTTTTGTCCCCCATGTCCCTTTTCCCATCCCGAAAGTGATGTACATTTGAGGGCTTTATTGGCAAAGGTGTGGTGTGGGCGGCAAAGTATATGGCCGAATCATCGGAGCCTTCTCTGTTTAATTATAGTGCCAAATCAGAACCCTGATGGCAGCTTTTGCGGAGTTAGTCATTCCTGACACGATTACGGAGTTTAATGCCAATGATTCTCCTTAGAAATGAATGGTGAAATACGTTGAGGGCTTGAATGTCGGATGCTTTTTTAGCCCATATCTCATAGCCATATAGTAAGACAGATCGAACAAGGGCCCGGTAAATCCTTATTCTTGTCTTCATACGAACATTTTTTGGTTCCATAGAGACTGATTTTGCTAGGTGAAGACTCCAGCTACTGAAGCAATTCTTGACTGTATTTCTGATGTGCATCCTCCTATTAGGTCTACCAGAGAGCCTAGGTACTTGGATTCATGTATCTCGTCTATGGGCGACTGTTCTAGTAAAATTGAGGAGGGGGGGGGTCTTGAGATGATATACCAGACGCCATGACTTTTGTCTTCGGGGAGCTTATTTCCAGGCCGACCAGAGAGAATTCTTCAGCTTCCTTCCTTCAATAGGATATATTGGGTGGGCTTCTGACCGAGATTAAGCTAACAAGTAAATATCGTCGGTGCAGTCGAAATCGGTGATCACAAAATTGGGACTTGCTTCCATGCCAAAAAAGGTCGTCACTACTCTGGTCATAATCCAGTCGATCACTAAATTAAATAAGACGGGAGACGATATACATCCCTGTCGGACACCAAATCAATTTGGGACACCGAGGAGAGTTCTCCACCGATCTGACTTTGGGCTCGCGTATGCAGGTAGCATGCTTGGGAAATTCTGACTATTTTGCCTGGTACTCCATCCTCTCTCACGGCCTTCCAGATTCCATCCCTATGAATAGAATCAAAAGCTGTAATAAAATCTATCAATAGAGACACTGTTGGTTTCTGGTGTTTTTCCCTGTACTCAAGGGTTTGTCTTAAGACGAATAGTTAGGCAATTGTTCCCATGCCTGGGCGGAATCCCGCTTGATTGGGTCTTGTCTTTACGTTGCGCTGGATACGAAAACGATTATGTAGCACTATGGAAAATATTTTTGCAGCAATTCAGATGAGAGAGATCCAGCGATAATTGCTGCATTTTGTCTTAGCCCTTTTTTGAAAACTGGAAGGATGATAGTGTCTCCCCAATACTGCGGAACCATCTATTCTTCCCACATACGAAAGGTTAATTTATGAAGCCTACTGACAAGTTCTGGCCCTCCATACTTATAAAGTTCAGCCGGAATGGCACCAGGACCAGGGGCTTTATTCCTTTTAAGGCAATTGATTGCTTGTTGGACTTCATTTAATGTGGGGGGGGGAGCCACATTCATGCCATTGTAAATACTGCTGGATGAGTTTGGTTCTTGCAGGTCATCAGTGCTACGATTTGAATTATGGCAGCGCTGATTATCATCCATTGCTTTGGAGAGTTGGAGCTGGTTAAGTAGTTTGTCAAAGTGCTCCTTCCAGCGATTTATTATTTCGGTATTATTCGAGAGTAACTTGCCTCTTTCATCTTCGACGGATGTACTAGTAGGCTTATGTTATTTACTCCTGATTGATTTTAGGAGCTGATACATCTTCCTGGTATCAGATCGAGAGGCAGCGGTTTCCATATCTTCAGGGATTTTCTTCCAGTACTGGTTTTTATCATTTTTAGCCGACTGGTGGGATTCTCTTCTCAGGCGTTTGAACAACTCCGATTTTATGTCCGATATCTGTTGCTTGTGCTCAGCCAACTGAATTGTGCGTGTTGACATCCATTTTTTGGATAGTCTTTTGGGGTTTCATATCGGAGCTTGTGCAGCCTCGTGGATTGTATTGCGTATGGTCAACCACTCTTCATCCAAACTCTGAGTTTTCTCGTCGTTCGCTTGCACTTGGAGAGATTTAAAGCGGATAGACAATTCTAAGCAGAATGCCTGTCGTATATTAGGATCATCGAAGCGATTGATATTAAATCTTCATGAAGATTTCCTCTTTTGGACGTGCTGCAAGTCGTAACTTTATATATAACTTGACTAGAAGATGATTCGCCCCATGTTTTCGAGCCAGTATCTGCTCCAATGTACGATCTACTGTTCATAGCCATTGATTTCCAACGGCGGGACATGAGGATCTAATCAATCTGGCTTTTTTTTTTTTTTTTTTCTCTACCATCTCTTGAATGCCATGTGGCTATGTGGCTGGGCTTGTGTTTGAATAAGGCATTGGTAATGACCAAATCATTCGTCATGGCAAAGTGAAGAAGTCTTGATCCCCTGCTACATCTAGCTCCAAGAACGAAGTGGCCAATGGCAGACTCACCATTGGGTACGTTTCCCCCCCGATTCTGGCGTTAAAGTTGCCTCCAGTAAAGATGAGGTCTCGTTTTGGGACTTTCTTAAGCCTACAAGTTAGAACTTGGTAAAAAAAAAGATCTGCTTCGCTCTCTGGTGCTCGGGTTGGAGCAAAAACTACAATAACTGATATGTTGAATAGGTGGCCTTTGAATCGCGCTCTTGCTATTCTATGTGAGATTGGTTCCCACTCTAGAGGTGACTTCCCTGATAGGGGGCTTTAAACGATACCCACTCCATCATACGCAGATCCATCAAGGGATCTGGAGTTGAAACAGGAGAAAGAATCGTCGCCCTCACGAGTTCTAATCTCTGAGCCTTCCACAATACCGTTGATTCGAGTTTCTGAAACACACTTTATGTCTATGTTGTAACGCAATAATTCTCCATCAATATGCGACTTGGTCGTTAGAAATTTCATCGAGCAGACGTTCCAGTACCCTACACTAAGGGGTTGTCTATGTTTCCGAAGTAGTACCTCAGCTTGCCAATTTTTCGGAGAAGGCGCTGATGATATCTTCAACGCATCGCTTTCTGGGGATGCCGTTGTATGGGCATGCCAATTTTTTGGAGAAGGCACCGATGAAACCTTAAGCGCATCGCTTGCCAGGGATGCCGTAGTATGGGTTGGACTCTTTACATTGACTTGCATTTTGACGTTTCGTGGAAATATGTTTTAACCATGCAGGTTTCCACTCCCTGATGGCATCCTCTGCGGTTTTGCCTAGCAAGAATTGGGATAGGCAATTCCGGCCGTTTCCACCTGACTACCACGATGAGGAAACCGCAGTAGGATTTCTCTTATTTTAACTAGGGACCTAGAATAACCAGATGGGGTACCACACCTCCCGAACCATCAAGACCAACCAGACTTTTTAAACCCAACCTAGTTCACAGGAGCTTTAGTCGGGCATCAATTAAAAGCCATGGAATTTACCGAGTAACTGAGTTTGTTCTATGCTAGAGTGTTTTTTTTTTATTAATTTTTGATCCTCAATCATCTATTAAAAGACTTGGAATTTACCAAAAAGCTGAGTTTTGTTCTCTGCAAATGTGTTTTCTTATTAATTTTTGATGCTCACTCACCAATTAAAAGGTTTGGAATTTACCAAGTAGCTGAGTATGCTCAGTGCAAAAGTACTTTTTTATTAATTTATGAAACTGACTCATCAATTGAAAGACTTGGAATTTACCAAGTAGTTGAGTTTATACTATGCAAAAGTGTTTTCTTATCAATTTTGGATGCTCAGTCATCAATTAAAAGACACTAAATTTACCAAGTAGGTGAATTTGTTCTACGCTAAAGTGTTTTCTTATTAATTTTTGCTACTCACTCATCAATTAAAAGACTTGGAATTTACCAAGCAGCTGAGTTTGTTCTATGCAAATGTGTTTCTTCTTAATTTTGATACTCACTCACCAATTAAAAGATTTTTGAATTTACCAAATAGGTGAATTTGTTCTATGCTAAAATACTTTTTTATTAATTTTTGATGCTCACTCACCTGCTCATTAACCTGAGACAAAATCAGTTAAAATAATGTAACCTAAGTGAAAAATCACTTGTGATTACATCAATAGCTTTAGCGAAAAATAAAGATAGTAGTATATGGACAAGAAAACAAAAACAGCAGCATCTATTATTGTAAAATTAATAGATGTCAGTAGTGAAGATTTGAGATAAGTATTTGATTTCGCGAACCAAAAAAAATAAACCAAGCATCGCCAAGCACCCTTCCAAGAATATTCACTTCCCAGAACCATTTGTTATTTGGGTTCATTGACTGCATCTGATGGTAAACTGTCGTGATACTAGCAACATTCACTGATGCTGTACTTTTTTTTTAGAATTGTCAATAATTTCTACGTCGATCATAGGTAAACAACGATGTGCCAAAATGTGTATTTTTTTTTTTCTTCGACAGGCACTTCGTATCGAAGGAGTTGTCGTAGAAACTTCGAAAAGGGCTCATTCGATTGAAAATTGGGGTGGCTAGTGCCTTTTTTAATAGTCGAAAGCGATTGGAGGGCACCCCCACGCCCATCTTTCCCCCAAACACATCCAATCAAATTTTGAGATAGCCATTTTGTCCAGCGTAGTTTATTTCCAGACAGAAAATATCTATTTGAGGAGGGCACTCCCCCACAACCCTCAGGGGAAGGGTTTTAAGTTACGCCCTGAGGGCATGTAAGAACAATGTGGACACAATGTACTATGGATTATTTTTTTTCCTTTAGAGCAGGGCACTTCATATGGAAGAGTTCGTCGTAGAAACTTCAAAAGGGGGCTCATTCGATTGGAAATTGAGAGTTCTAGTGCCCTTTTTAATAGTCGAAAGTGATTGGAGGGCAACTACCCCCCCCCCCCCCACGCCCATCATTCCCCTAAAACGCCTTTCCTTTAGAGCAGGGCACTTCATATGGAAGGGGTCATCGAAGAAACTTCAAAAGGGGCTCATTTGATTGGAAATTGAGAGTTCTAGTGCTCTTTATAATAGTCGAAAGTGATTGGAGGACAACTACCCCCCACGCCCATCATTCCCTCAAAAACATCCAATCAAAATTTTGTGATAGCCATCTTGTTCAACGTAGTTTATTTCCAGAGAGAAAAATGTTTTTGAGGAGGACACTCCCCCACAACCCTCAGGGCACGGGTTTTAAGTTATGCCCTGGGGCCATATAAGGTTTTTACAGAAAAGGTGTTGTCGTAGAAACTTCAAAACAGGCTCATTCGATTGGAAATTCGAAGGGCTAGTACCCTTTTTAATAGTCGAAAGTGATTGGAGGGCAACTAGCCCCCCCACGCCCATCATTCCCCCAAACATCCAATCAAAATTTTTAGATAGCTATTTTGTTCAGCGTAGTTGATTTTCAGATAGAAAATATGTTATTTGAGGAGGACACTCGCCCAAAACCCTCGGGGCAGGGGTTTTTAAGTTATGCCCTGGGGCATATAAGGTTTTTGTAGAAGATGTTGTCATAGAAACTTTGAAAAGGGTTCTTTTCGATTGGATATTGGAGTAGCTAGTGCCCTTATTAATAGTCGAAAGTGATTCCCTCTCTAAATCGCCCATCATTCCCCCAAACACATCCAGTCAAAATTTTGAGATAGCCATTTTGTTCAGCGTAGTTGATTTCCAGATAGAAAATTTCTTTTTTTGAGGAGAACACTCCCCCACAACCCTCGGGGCAAGGGTTTTAAATTATGCCCTGGGGGCATAAAAGGTTTTTATAGAAGGCATTGTCGTAGAAACTTCAAAAAAGGCTCATTCGACTGGAAATTCAAAGGGCTAGTGCCCTTTTTAATAGTTGAAAGTGATTGGAGGGCAACTATCCCCCCCACGCCCATCATTCCCCCAAACCCATCCAATCAAAATTTTGAGATAGCCATATTGTTCAGCGTTGTTGATTTCCAGATAGAAAATATGTTTTTGAGGAGGACACTCTCCTACAACCCTCGGGGCAAGGGTTTTAAGTTATTCCCTGGGGGCATAAATTTTTTTGTAGAAGGCGTTGTCGTAGAAACTTCAAAAAAAGGCTCATTTGATTGGAAATTCAAAGGGCTGGTGCCCTTTTTAATAGTCGAAAGTGATTGGAGGGCAACTAACCCCCCTCTCACGCCCACCTTTCCCCCAAACACATCCAATCAAAATTTTCAGATAGCCACATTATTCAACGTAGTTTTAAGCTCCGTAAATTAGGTTTTTGAGGATGACAACCCCTTACAGCCCTCAGAAAAAGGGTTTTAAGTTGTGCCCTTGGGGCATATAAAGTTCTTATAGAACACGTTGTCGTAGAAAACTTCAAAAAGAGCTCATTCAATTAGAAATTGAAATGGCTAATGCTTTTTTTAATATTCGAAAGTAATTGGAAGGCAACTAACATCCCTTCCACTCCCACCATTTCCCCAAACAAATCCAATCAAAATTTTTAGATAGCCGTTTGGTTCCACGCAGTTAAAGTTCAGAAAATTATACATTTGAGCAGGACACTCCCCCCACAGTCTTCAGGGCAAGCGTAATAAGTTATGCCCTGGGGGGATAAAAGTTTTTATTGAAATCTTTGTCGTAAAAACTTGAAAAAGGGCTTATTCGATTGGAAATTCAAAGGTCTAGTGCCCTTTTAATAGTCGAAAGTGATTTGAGGGCAACTAGCGCCCCTCTTTCGCCCACCTTTTCCCTAAACACGTCCAATAAAAATTTTTAATAACCATTTTGTTCAGTGTTGTGGATTTCCAGATAGAAATTATATTTTTGAGGAGGACACTTCCCCACAGTCCTCAGGGCAAGGGTTGTAAGTTATGCCCTGGGGGCATATAGGACTTTTATAGAACGCGTCGTTGTAGAAACTTCAAAAACGGCTCATTCGATTGGAAATTGAAATGGCAAGTGCCCTTTTTAATAGTCGAAAGTGATTGGAAGGCAACTAACACCCGTTCCACGCCCACCGTTTCCCCAAACATATCCAATCCAAATAATTAGATAGCCATTTTGTTCCACGCAGTTTAAAGTTCAGGAAATTATACCTTTGAGCAGGACACTCCTCCCCCCCCCCTCAGTCTTCAGGGCAAAGGTTATACGTTATGCCCTGGGGGCATATAAGGTTTTTATTGAAATATTTGTCGTAGAAGCTTGAAAAAGGGCTCATTTGAATGGAAATTTGAAGGGCTAGTACCCTTCTTAATAGTCAAAGGTGATTTGAGGGCAACTAACCCCCCTCTCACTCCCACATTTTCCCCAAACACATCCAATTAAAGATTTCAGATAGCCATTTTATTTAACGCAGCTGAAAGTTTTGGAAATTAGGTTTTTATGGATGACAACCCATCCCCCCCCCCCCCGCAACCTCCAGGACAAGGGGTGTAAGTTATAACCTGGGAGCAATTAAGGTTTTATAGAAAGCGATGTTGTAAAAACATCAAAAAGGGCTCATCCAATAGAAAACTGAAAGGGCTAGTGCCCTTTTAATAATCGAAAGTGATTGAAGGGCAACTAACCCCCATCGCATGCTCAACATTTCCCCAAACATATACAATCAAAATTTTGAGATATCCCTTTTGTTCAACGTAGTCGAAAGCTCTGGAAATTAGGTCTTTTAGGATGATAACCCCATCAGAGCCCTCAGTGGAAGGGTTGTAAGTTATGCCCTGGGGGAATATGTTTTATATAGAAAGTTGTTGTAAAAATTTCAAAAGGGGTTCATTCCATTGGAAATTGAAATTGCCCTTTTTAATAGTCTAAAGTGAATGGAGAGTAATAAACACCCGTCTCTCGCCCACCATTTTCCCAAACATGTTCAATCAAAGTTTAGACATAGCCATTTTGTTTAACGTAGTTGAAAGTTCTGGAAATTATGCATTTAATGATGACTGGATTATGCCAGGGCATAAGGATTATGCCCTGGGGGCTTATAAAGGTTTTTATAGAAGGTTTTGTCATAGAAACTTCAAAAAAGGCTCATTTAATTGGAAATTCAAAGGGCTAGTGCCCTTTTTAATAGTCGAAAGTGATCGGAGGGCACTAGTCCCCCCCGCCCATCATTCCCCCAAAAACATCCAATCAAAATTTTGAGATAGCCATTTTGTTCAGCGTAGTTGATTTTCAGATAGAAAATATGTTTTTTGAGGAGGACGCTCCCCCAAAACCCTCAGGGCAAGGGTTGTAAGTTATGCCCTGGGGGCATGTAAGGTTTTTATAGAAGGCGTTGTCGTAGAAACTTCAAAAAAGGCTTATTCGATTGGAATTTCAAAGAGCTAGTGCCCTTTTTAATAGTCGAAAGTGATTGGAGGGTAACTTACCCCCTCTCATGCCCATCTTTTCCCCAAACACATCCAATCAAAATTTTGAGATAACCATTTTATTCAACGTAGTTTTAAGTTCTGTAAATTCGGTCTTTGAGGATGACAACCCCTCACAGCCCTCAGGACATGGGATGTAAGTTATGCCCTGGGGGCATATAAAGTTTTTATAGAACGCGTTGTCGTAGGAACTTCATAAAGGGCTCATTCGGTTAGAAATTAAAATGGCTAGTGCACTTTTTAACAGTCGAAAGTAATTGGAAGGCAACTAACTAACACCCCTTCCACGCCCACCATTTCCCCAAACACAACGAATCAAAATTTTGAGATAGCCATTTTGTTCCACGCAGTTAAAGTTCAGGAAATTATACCTTTGAGCAGGACACTCCCTCCATAGTTTTCAGGTCAAGGGTTATACGTTATGCCCAGGGGTACATAAGTTTTTATTGAAATCTTTGTCGTAGAAACTTGAAAAATAGCTCGTTCGATTGGAAATTCAAAGGTCTAGTGCCCTTTTTAATAGTCGAAAGTTATTTGAGGGAAACTAGTCCCCCTCTCTCGTCCACCTTTTCTCCAAACACATCCAATCAAAATTTTTAGATAGCCATTTTGTTCAGTGTTGTGGATTTCCAGATAGAAATTATGTTTTTGAGGAGGACACTCCCCCACAGCCCTCAGGGCAAGGGTTGTAAGTTATGCCATGGTGGCATATAAGGTTTTTATAGAACGCGTCGTCGTAGAAACTTCAAACAGAGCTCATTCGATGTTTAAAAGGGTGTATGTTGTTAAAAATTGCTTAAAATTTTTCTCCAGCCTACAAATAGCAGGCCAAACTATAAAGTCTTAATAAAAATGAAAAGATATTTCTTTTTCCTTGAAAAGACTATGTCAATATAAAACGAACAGAAACTAATTAAAAAAAACTTTTTCCACAAAATAAGTTTTTCTAAAGACTAAAGAACTCCATTCAACAAAACTGAGCAAAAATAAAATCAAATAATCTACCAAGCGTAAAACTACCACAAATCAGCATCGATAAATAAATGAAACCCAAAACAAACAGAAATTACAATAAATAACCGAAGTCAAACTCAAAACGAGCAGAAATTAACATAAGTTGGGCTCAAAACCCCTATACCTTCCAAAGGCTAGAACATAATTTGCACTTTACTGAAAAATTACAACTGAAAGTGCATTGTCTGTTTAATATACAGATACTGATATTTAGTAATCAAAATGTTAATATTATTTGATTTATTAAAGTTATAAAACTAAAAATATTTATATTTTTTCAGTAAAGTGCAAATTATGTTCTGGCCTTGGGAAGGCATAGGGATTTTGAGCCCAACTTGTGATAATTTCTGCTCGTTTTGAGTTTGACTCGAATATTTATTGTAATTTATGTTCGTTTTGGGTTTCATTTATTTATCGATGCTGATTTGTGGTAGTTTTACGCTTGGTAGATTATTTGATTTTATTTTTGCTCAATTTTTGTTGAATGGTTAATTTATGTGATTTAGGTGTCATATACGACTTTTAGCATGGTTTCAGCTACAATTGCATCATACATCTCATCATTGGATGACGCATAATATTGCCTTCATTGACAGTATCTGATGGTAAATAATCGATGATACTAGTAATATTCACCGATGCTTTGCTTTTCTTAGAATTGTCATTAATTTCCCTAGTGATATTATCTACTAATGCCCTTTTATTTTGCCGGTGATTTCACTGTCTCTTAGCACATTATTTTTACACAGGAAAACAGTTATGACACGGAGACATGATATGTTTTATGACACAGGTGTAGCAGTATGCCTGTCTTCTTTTTACCTATCGTTGAATTCTAATACCAAAAAGATGGCAATATGATTTATCAAGACGTAACATGTTATCCGCGCTACGAGCAAGAAGTTGACCCTCGTTGTCAACTATTAATCTTAGGCATGAATTATTTTTAAACAATATCATCTCTGGGAATTTTATTCTATTATAACCAACATCACTAATGATGAAATTTTTCGGTAGTCCAAAGAGGTTTAATCTCTCACTCTCATGACAATGCACACATGCACTTCCAATGGTGTAACCATTAGTGCTTTTTTTCTTAGTTCAAATATTTGCCTTTGTCAGCATTGAATGCAACGATAACTCCATTATGTGCACATTTTTTCTTGAAGTATTTTATTTCCACTTTTTCATCGTTGCTATTAATCTATTCAAGGATGATATCTGATGGTAAACTACCAGTGATACTATGAAAGTTCATTGATGCTTTGCTTTTCATTGAGTTATCTTTAATTTCCTGTCCGATGTTATCTTTTCATGCCCTTTAATTTTTCTCTCGATTGCACTGTCTGTTACCATATTATTTTTACAAAGGATACAGTTCCGACACATAGACATGATATGATTTATGACTGGATTACGCTCGAGTTATATGCCAAATTAACACTCGCAAAAGTTTCCAATGATGTTACCATTAGTGCTTGTTTCGCATTACAAATATTTGTCCTTGTCAGCATTCAATGCTACGACAATTCTATCATGTAGACATACTTTGTCGAAAAAAATTCATCTTTACTTTTTTTTAAATAAGACTTTTGTATTTATCCTTCCAGTACACAATCAATAATAATCAAAAACATAGAATAACCAAGTATTATCGACGACCAACCATAGAGTACCAGTGGGGTGGTCGCATACAAAAAAAATCCAAAACTATGTTTACAAGATTGCATGTCATTTTAAGACATGAAAATTTTTAAAAAAAAGTATGTATTTTTTTTCATTCTAAGAAAAATGGTGGGGAAGGTCTTGGAGGAGTGGAAAGGCCTAGAGGAGGGGGACGGTTAGGGCCCCTGCAAGTGGGAGGGGGGCTCGTGGAGTGGGGACTCGGGGCCTTTGTGTGGGATATTGGGTCCTGGTGGGGATTAGGGGGCTCTGGAGTGGGGACTTGGAGCCCAAATGGGAACTCGGGGTCATGGATGTGAATTTGGGGGCCCAAACTCATGCACAAGTCTGGTAATAAAAAATTGATGTGCACAGTTCCATTTGCCATCAGAAGAAATTGTATTTCCATCATGCATCTCAAATCATCGTGGTATTGATATTCTCAGGAGGATGCCATAAATGATGCCCCGATACAGATCAATGTTAACACCTACCAAAAATGCAATTGATAAATCGAATCTACAAATAACTTGTTAGGATATTGTGATGTTTATCATCAGTTGGCCAACCTCCGGGAAACAATACATTAAATGGATTAGAATGTATTTCTAAAATCATAATATTTTCAATGGCTTGTTGGCTCAGTCGGTCGTTCTTTTACCTTAGGAAATTATGGGTCTCACATTCGATTCCTACATCAAACACAAATTTCATAAAATCAATGGGGTATCTTGTTGCTTCGATGGATATATGTCTTGTTGTAATATGTGTCTTATTGTATGGATGAATATGTGTCATGTTGTAATATGTTGCTTGTTGTATGGATGGATATGTGCCTTTGTTGTATGGATGGATATGTGTCTTGTGGTAATATGTATCTTGTTGTATGGATGGATATGTGTCTTGTTGTAATATGTGTCTTGTTGTATGGATGAATTTGTGTCTTGTTGTATGGTAGGACAGGGCACCCGCAGGAAAGATAGGTCGCTTGTATGGTGGGGTAGCGCACCATTTACAGTAATAGGCCCTCTTGTATGGTGGGAGTACTACCCTCCTGTACTGCATACCCCCATACTACCGAGGTAGGACAGCTACTATCAAGCTTCGCAGTCTCAATCTGTAAAATTTGGGCGAGATATACCATGTTGAAGATAATTCACAGTTTTATCTGCATGGAAAAAAAAAAAACATTTTTGCTTACAGAATTTATATATAGTTTGGATCTAAGGTAAGAAAGCTAATGTCCAGATCACAAAGAATATGCTTAATGGTTCTTTTGAAATTCCAGCCTACAATAATTTACAACCTGTCAGAAAAAATTTCAACTCTGCTTACGAACCTCAAATATAGTCTCCTATTCTACACGCTTGTCCACCAAAAAAAAGTTTGAGATACCTAACCTGTGGTGTGCTTCAGGTAGATGCTATAGGCAAGTAGCTATATATCAGTATCAAATTAAACCCTTTTTTCTGTTTTTTGGTGAAAAGCTATGCAAATTGGTCATCAAAGGATGGCCAATCCCAATAACGTGATGTAATGCAAGAGAAGGGCTCGTTAAACTTTCTTACAATATGTGCACTAAAACTAAAGATGGTGACGCCTCGAAGCCATTTAAATGGTATATATCATGAAAAAGCTCAAAAATTGGAATACAATCTTATCGACCCGTGTTGATACTGTAGAGCTATCCGTCAATTTCTCTAAAAGTTAATTGAAAAAACTTTTCCCACAAAACAAGTTTTCACAGAAAATTAAAGAGCTCCATTAAGCCAAAAATAAGCAAAAACAAAGCCAAATAATCTTCCAAGCGTAAGACTACCACAAATCACTCTCAATAAATAAATGAAACACAAAACGAACAGAAATTACAATGAATAGCCGAGTCAAACTCGAAACGAGCAAATATTGACATGGGTAGGGCTGGTAACCCTTTACTTCTCAAGATCAGAACAGATTTTGCACATTAAAAAAAAAAAAAAAAAAAAAAACAGATGACCGTGGATCGTCAATTTTATTGACAAGTACTGATATTTATTCCTTAAAGTTTTGGTAATTTTTCATTTATTAAAGTAAAAAGTGAAAACATTTAAAACGTATTTTGTTTTCAGTAAAGCGAAAATTATGTTCTAGTCTTTAGAAGGCATGGGGGATTGAGAAGGCAAATTTTGATTGGATGTTTTTGTGAAAATAACCGACATGGGAGGGGGTTGGATGCACTCCAGTCACTTTTGTCTATTAAGAAGGGCACTAGCCCTTTAAATTTCCAATCGAATGAGCCCTTTTCGAAGTTTTTACGACAATTCTTTCGATGCGAAGTGCCCTGGTCTAAAGAAAAATAATAATACGTTTTACCCGTATCACTCTTTACTTAGGCAGCACTATTGCGCTGCCTATGATCATACTACTATAGATATACGCTGTAAAAATGATAGAAGAGTATACCAGTCAGTTGAATTCATAACCCTATTCCTTGAAGACGACCGTGGTGTAAGTATAGTAACCGGACAATTCTATTTCAAATTGTTTTTAATCAGGTAAATTAAAACACGAAAACGCAAGTTATTTAGTTATTACTTTAGCATAGGTGTAGCCCGGATATATGGTTGGGCATGTGTCAAATATAACAAACTTTTGATTGAAATTGTTGCCTTGCTTTTGTTTGAGATACTTTTAACCACTGGTATTTACCAAATCTTTGGATTGCCTCGAGTCTTTGTAAGTGGCTGTATTTTCTTATGGTTTTAAGTTGTATCTTGTTCCTTTTAATCTTTTGGGAATCGATCCCCTGTCCTATCTTTGTTATTCCGTGTCCTTAGCCTGTACTGTGATTAATTAGAGTCCGTTAAAAGATATCAATAACTTATA
>JAPEVW010000362.1:105000-140907 GCA_027921565.1 Artemia sinica
TTAAGAAAGAGCTCATATGATTGGAAATTAAAAGTTCTAGTTCACTTTTTCATAGTCAAAAGAGATCGGAGGGTAACTAGCCCTTCCCCTCCCCACGCCTTTTTTCCCCACACCATCCGATAAATGTTTTAGATGACCATTGCGTTAAAAATAGTTTAAAGTTCAGACATTAAATCTCTGGGGTTGACACAACCCACAGAGCCCAGGGACGTTGTAAGTTATGCCCTGGGGGCATATAGGGTTCTCATAGAAGACATGCTCGCATAAACTTCAAAAAGGGCTCATTTGATTGAAAATTGAATGTTATAGTTTACTTTTAAAGAGTCAAAAGAGATCGAAGGGCAATTAGCTACCCACCCCCACGCCCTTTTTCCCCAAACCAATCCGATAAAAATTTTGAGATAGCTATTTTGTTAAAAATAGTTCAAGTATCAGATAGTGAAAACTCCGAAGTTGATACAAACCCCCAGAGCCCGGGAAAGTGTTTTAAGTTATGCCCCAGGACATGTAAAATTTTTATGTAAAGAGATGTCGTATAAACTTCAGAAGTGGCTAATTTGATTGGAAATTGAAAGTCCTAGCTAACTTTTAATGAGTCAAAAGGTATCGGAGGGTATCTCCCCCCTACACACACCCGTATTTCCCAAATGCATCAGATCAAAATTTCGAGATTGCTAGTTTGTTTGGAAGTAATCCAACGATCAGATAACAAAAACTTCGGGGCCATCATACCCCCCCCCCCTCCTCCAGAGCCCGAGACGGGAAGGGCTCGGGCCTTCCGGGAAGGGCTGACACTAGTTTTGATACTTTGATGAACATTTGATGTTAAAAAAAAGTTTTATCTTGAAATAAGGAATTTTTACAAACTTGAAACGTTATGCAATCAAAAACGAACAAAATAAATTAAAAAAAAACTTTCCGAAAAAGGAGTTTTTTAAAAAAAAGTAAAGGTAATTTTAAACTTAAGATCAGTGAATACAAATACCTGTTAAAATTCACACTCAAAACGATCAGAAATTACTATTAAAGAATAAATGAAACCCAATATGAACAGAAACTAAATAAACAATCATAGCAAAAAACATACAACAAGTAGTAATATATAACGAATCAGTAAATCTTAAAGCAAGTAATTCTTGATTGAGTATGCAAAATCAAGCTTAAAACTAAAAAATTGCTATTGAAGTGTAAATGAAGCCCAAAACGAACAGAAATTAAATAAGCAACCAGTGTAAACAAACATACAATAGATACTAACATAAATGAATAAATAAGTCTTAAAACGAGTGAAACTTAAATTGAATATGCAAATCAAGCTTGAAACGAACAAAAAGCACTACAAACAAGAGTTTGGGTATATACTGCGTCATTGGCGCTTTACTGAAAACGAATTGTATTACTAATATTCGCTTTTGTACTTAATATAAAAAAATAACAATAAAATCACAGTAAAATTTTGAACTGGTGAGCTTATAGCAGCTAATATCATTATACATAAAATATTCAGTTTCATTTATTAGTTCTTTCTAAAATTGATCAAGACGAATATAATTTCACTACAAACAAGAGTTTGAATACTGTCCCCTTCCTTAGCTATAATTATTTGAAAAAAAAACTACGTTTTCTAAAGAGTTAAAGAGGCTGAGTTACAAGGTCGAACCTTAAAACGTACAGGGATTAGGAGGCACAGTTGGGGGGCTGCCGCCCCCCAAACCCCCCGCTTTCGCAGCCTTTAAATAAAAAAAAAAAAAAATTAAACTGAAAGTAAGGAGCGACATTAAATCTTAAAACGAACAGAAATTATTCCGTATATGAAAGAGGCTGTGCCCTCCTCAACGCCTCGCTCTTTACGCTAAAGTTTGACTTTCTCAAAACTCTTTTTTTAAACAATAAAAACTTTAGCGTAAAGAGCGAGGCGTTGAGGAGGGGCACAGCCTCTTTCATATACGGAATAATTTCTGTTCGTTTTAAGATTTAATGTCGCTCCTTACTTTCAGTTTAATTTTTTTTTTTTTTTTTTTATTTAAAGGCTGCGAAAGCGGGGGGTTTTGGGGGGCGGCAGCCCCCAACTGTGCCTCCTAATCCCTGTACGTTTTAAGGTTCGACCTTGTAACTCAGCCTTTTAACTCTTTAGAAAACGTAGTTTTTTTCAAATAATTTCTGCACGTTTTTGTACAGTTTATTACTTATTATTGCTTGACTAACTGTTAGCTGATCGTGTCAGGAGTTGAAGTTGGGGGCTGCCGCCCCCCAAACCCCCCGCTCTTGAACATTCTTGTGTTAAGGCTTTTAATTCCTGAATACTCAAATCACGTCGTACAGGGTGCCTCCTAATCCCTGTACGTTTTAAGGTTCGAACTTGTGACTCAGCCTCTTTAACAGCCCCCCCAACTGTGCCTCCTAATCCCTGTACGTTTTAAGGGTTGACCTTGTAACTCAGCCTCTTTAACTCTTTAGAAAACGTAGTTTTTTTTTCAAATAATACACATAAACAGGTTAGACATGCTTTGTTATGAAAATTGACGCGCAGATATTTTCATAACAAAGCATGTCTAACCTGTTTATGTGTATTATTTGAAAAAAACTAAGGTTTTTCGTAAATGTAAATTCGGGGGACAATTTTTTCGGTCTGAAAATATCAAAAGGCCCTAACAGGTCGAATTCTGCTTCGAATGAGTCCTCATTCAACCGGATCCGTTGCCAACTGTGGCCTGTAGGCGTGGCTAAGAAAAAAAAAGAAATGATGAATTTTAAGTGGCTATATTTGGTTTTTGAAAACAGGGAAGGAGTGATCGGATTGAGCTGAAATTTCGAGGATAAGCTCCCGGGCCCTAGGAAAGCTTACCTTTAAATTTCAGCCCAATCGGACAACGTTAAAGGGGGGCTGTGGTGGGAGGGTCCAAACTTCCGGCCCAGTTTACCCCATGAAGATAAAGTCGGAGGAGGATGAAATTTTGCAAGTTTCTTAGTTTGAGCTTGGGCTACAAAATGCGATTACCGCCGTCTCTCTCTGCGACCTCTAGGACCTGAAATCGCTTAACATTGTGGTGGGTCGCCTCTTTATAGAGGCACAAGTGTGCCTCCTTGAAAACCTAAAGCCTACTGCGTCATTGGCGCTTCACTGAAAACGAATGATATTACAAATATTTAAATAATTTAAACAACAATAATTATTAATTAATAATAATTAGAACTTCATACTGAAAATAAACATTAAAATTATAGTAAAATTTTGAACTGATGAGCTTTCAGCAATTAATATCATTATACATCAAATATTAAACTTAATTTATTAGTTCTTTCTAAAGTTGTTCAAGACGAATATAGTTTCACTACAAACAAGAGTTTGGATACTGGGGTCGGTCGAAAACAGGATCAGCCGCTTTGTGGCATGTTTGAAAACAGGTTTTATGCGGCCATGCCCCATAGAAACAAAAAAATGAATTCTTGTCGAAAAGGGGCATGTTTAAGAGCTGACGTCACAAGACTTGTTTTGTTTCTTAAGCTAATACGAAGGTGATGACATGCCAATTCTAAACCAAAACGACTCTATCGAAATGTGGCACGTATAGGCATCATGTCAAAAAAACTGGTTTTTTTTTTCTATAAGCTAATATATGAAACCAATGGCAAAAGTTCATTTGCATTGAATAATTAAGGGTTTGCTGGAATTCAGTGGTAGAGTAAGTACTTTGAAATAAAGATGGCAGTGAGAGATAAACCCCTTTTTAAAAAATGGATGTCTTTTCAACTTAGGATTTATAAATACCTACTTCTAAGGTGTAGAATGTACAAAAAATAAAAGTAGACATTTTATTTGTAAATATATTTGTTTCCTTTATGTATAAATTATATTTTTTGGAAGGAGATTGTATAAAACATTTAGTTAAAAATTTTTGATGGTTTTCGTTCAAATAAGAAATTTTGTTTATCACTGGTTTCATATCAAGTGGGACTCTTGTTAAAACGGATTTAAATGGCCATGTTCACTGGAAAAGGGTGATTCTAACCCTCTAAATAGCTCCCTCTGGAGCTATTGTTTTATCCTTATATCCTTTCACTCTATACCTTCAACTCTGTTTCTACTTAGCCTTTTGTGTCATTCCTATCTAGTATTCATTCATATAGAAAAAAAATTACAAGAAACGTTGAATCGATAAATACTTTATTTTAAATAAGAGATTATTTTATAAAATACATGGTTGTGTCTTCTTCCACTGTCAAATCCATAGACACTTTGAGTGTCTGTTTTGTCGTTGTCGGGTAAACTTCGAAAGGTTAAATTTTCGTTGTTTTCTTTCTTCTTTCTTTTTTGTTTAGCACTGAGGACAGCTTGAGGGAGGTCCTTGTAGAAATATTTGCTTGTTTCTTCGTCATCATGGTTTGCCACTGGCTGACAAAATCCTTGTTTTCTCACCTGTTTTGACTTTATTTTTCATTTTATTATTTTTCTGATTAGAGAGCCTAAGTGTAGAAGTTTTAACTCCTATTTTCTATCTAAAATCTTGAATTTTGTACTTTTTCCTTGAAGAGATACGGTTTTATATGTTTCGTTCCCCATGCCCAATTGTAGCAAACCAAACCTAGAAGATTAGAAGAGGGCTTATTTGATCGTGAATCACAAATATTACTGACCTTTGAGAATAACCAAAGATTGGAGGGTAGCTAGCAATTGTTCCACGCCTCTTTTTACCCATATAATGACATATCAAAATTTGGCATTATTAATTTGTTTTAAACAGTAGAAAGGTCCAATAATTTATCTTTGGGGAGGAAATGATCCCTTATAGTCCAAGAAGAAGGAACTACAAGTTACGCAGTTTGCCCACCGTTCACATATAGTATTTCTCATTGCAGAATAGGAAAAAAATTATAATGGGAAGTGGTATTTTTTGGTGGGAAGGGGGTCCTTGAGTGGTATAACGCCCTTCCGGGGGAATAATTTTTCATGGTAAGATTCAGGGAAATTTCTGAGCCAAATTTTACACAGAAAGCAGGAAAGGATTTCTTGTCAAAAATTTGAAAAACAATCAGAAATTCCATTTATAAAACCAAGTTTTAAGCTTAAGAGAAACAAGAGCCATTTTAAATATGAGTGGAGCGGCTCCTTTCTCAACCCTTGCTCTTTAAGCTAGTCAGTTTTTGTTATCGTTCTATGACTCGTTCCTTTAGGAATGAGTCATAGAACACAAGGGCTGTTGAATTTGAAGTATTTTTACATAACTTGCTTTTCAAAACAGTTCGTGGTAACGAACTGTAAGTAAGGAGCGACCCGGCTCAATGGTAACCGAAACTCTAAAAAACGGAATTTGGTACCAATAGATACATCAAAAGAATCAGATTTTAATTCTGATTTCAAATATATAAGTTTCATCAAGTTTAATATTACTCATCAAAAGTTACGCGCCTGAGAAAATTTGGCTGGTTTTCGAAAAAAACGGGGAAAGACCCCCTAAAAGTAATTGAACCTTAATGAAATTCACACCATCATATTTAGCGTATCAGAAAAACCCTACTGTAGAGGTTTCAAGCTCCTATCTACAAAAATGTGGAATTTTGCATTTTTTGCCAGAAGAAAGATCACGGTTGCGTGTTTATTTGTTTTTTTTTCCCAGGGGTAATCGTATTGACCCAGTGGTCCTAGAATATCGTAAGAGGGCTCATTGGAATGGAAATTAAAAGTTCTAGTCCCCTTTTTAAGTGACCAAAAAAATGGGAGGGCAGCTAGGCCCCCTCCCACGCTCATTTTTTTCTCAAAGTCACCCAATTAAAATTTTGAGATAGCCATTTTGTCCAGCATAGTCGAAAATCTAATAAATATGTCTTTTTACGATGACTTAATCCCCCACAGTTCCCAGGGGAAGGGCTGCAAGTTATGAACTTTGCCCATTGCTTACATATTGTATTGGTTATTGGGAAGTATACAGACATTTTCAGGAAGAATTTTTTTCTGGTGGGGGGGGGGGCTGGAGGAGGGGCTATCTATTCTAATTAAACGGCCTTTGTGATTCAGGGGTTTGTGAATTAAAAAATTTTTAACTTTTAACGTAAAGAGCGTGGTATTGACTAAGGGGAGAACCCCATCATATACGTAATAAAAAAAAAAACAATAAAAAAAAACAAGCGATACGGCTTAATAGTAATCGAAACTTTTAAAAACGGAACTTTGATGTCAATAAATGTATCAAAAGAATGGGCTTATAATGCTGATTCTAAATATATGAATTTTTATTAAGTTTAGTATTACTCATCAAAGGCTACGAGCCTGAGAAAATTTACCTGATTTTTTTAAAGAGGGGGAAACATCCCCTAAAAGTGAAAAAAATTTAATGAAAATCACACCGTCAGATTCAGCGTATCAGAAAACCCTATAACATAGGTTTCAAGCTCATATCTGCAAAAATCTGCAACTGTGTATTTTTTGCCAGAAGAAAAAAATATACGAATATAGAAGTTCGTTACGTAAATTATTTGTAAATTACGTCAGAACCAAATTTAGAGAGCCATTTAGCAAAAGAAAAGTAAATTTTTTATGCAAATTTTGCTTACTTATTCAATGCCGGCGAGCCAAAATAAAAGCTGCATTAACTAAAAAACGATCAGAAATTAAATAAAAAAAAACAAGTTTTTTAAACTGAAAGTAAGGAGCGACATTAAAACTTAAAACGAACAGAAATTATTCCGTATATGAAAGGGGTTGTCCCCTCCTCAACGCCTCGCTCTTTACGCTAAAGTTTTTATTGTTTAAAAAAAGAGTTGTGAGAAAGTCAAACTTTAGCGTGAAGAGTGAGGCGTTGAGGAGGGCACAGCCCCTTTCATATACGGAATAATTTCTGTTCGTTTTAAGTTTTAATGTCGCTCCTTACTTTCAGTTTAAAAAACTTGTTTTTTTTATTTAATTAGAGTAAAGAGCGAGGATTGAGAATGCGACTGTAACGGCAAAACTTCTGATCATTTTAAGTTTAAACCTTGCTCTTTACTTTCAGTTGAAAAAAGTTGTCTTTTCATTTGTTGAAAAGACATTTGTTTCATTTGTTGACGAACAGAAATTATTCCGTATATGAAAGGGGCTGTGCCCTCCTCAACGCCTCGCTCTTTACGCTAAAGTTTTTATTGTTTAAAAAAAAGAGTTGTGAGAACGTCAAACCTTAGCGTAAAGAGCGAGGCGTTGAGGAGGGCACAGCCCCTTTCATATACGGAATAATTTCTTTTCGTTTTAAGATTTAATGTCGCTCCTTATTTTGAGTTTAAAAAAACTTTTTTTTATTTAAAAGGCTGCGAAAGCGGAGGGTTTGGGGGGCGGCAGCCCCCCAACTGTGCCTCCTAATCCCTGTACGTTTTAAGGTTCAACCTTGTAACTCAGCCTCTTTAACTCTTTAGAAACGTAGTTTTTTTTCAAATAATTAAATTATATAAAAGGGGAAAACTGAGTTTTTTTTAAGTGGAAGTAATAAGCTTCTTTACAACCAAAATATTTGTCATTTTTTTTTTTTACAATAAAGTAAAAAAAAACCTAAATATAATATAAGGTAAAAGTCTGAATAGAATATAACGAAGTGGATTTTTGAATGAAATAAACAACGGTTATCAAAACATAAATGAACCGGAATTGTCCTGCAAATAAAAAGGGTCATAGTTACAAACCTCTAAGTTTTTTTGCTAGTTTTTTTTTCCATTAAGACTTTTCGTTATTCGTATCGGTTTTTAAACAATAAAATTCGTGGTTTGTTTGGAGGAGATTCAATTATCAGAACATTTGTAATCGTAATTATTCTCAAATTCTCAACGTTACAACTATAATCTTCTCAACACATTTTTGGCATTTAATATCTTAGATGGTTTTCAATTGTTGAAGTTCTTGCACTAGCTTCGTTTAAAGAAGTTTTGCTCTGTTATTCTGAGAGTTAATAAAATGGAAAAAATCATTTATATAAAATAAAAACGAGTCATTTATAAATTTTAATTGTGAAGCTAAAACCTCACTTATCCTTTGCCACAGCTGTTTTAAAGCTATCTTTAGCAATTTGGTATTTTATAACATAAAAACAGTAGGTTCGAATCATTATACTGTTTTAGCTGATTTATAGCTAATTGTTGCTGTTATCAACTAGTTTCTAAAGTTAATTTCATCCAAAGAGCATGTCCTTGCTTGTTCATTTTCTTCATAAAAGAGGAGAGAGAACAAATAATTTATTTATTTAATACAAAAATATAGAAAAATTGTGCGGAGAATATTTGTAAGTCGGAAAATATCGATTGGAGTAGTAATATTACGATAAAATTTGTGTCTGCTTTGCCTAATAAGTCACAACTATGTATTTTTAATTTAAAGGAATAATATTAAGAGAAATTAAGTACGTGACAAAAAAAATATTCTGTTTTTTTTTTTTGGAACACCTATTTTCGAACATTTAATTTGGCATCCAACGTCATTACCTTATAAAAAGGCTATTTCTAGTGAATGCAACAAATTTTTTGTCAGATGTAAATTTTATTAAATACTGGGGATATACAAAAATATATTTTCTTTTTAATTCCCACAATGTGACAAGAATTAAAACGCAAAAATATGGACTAAATTGCTCTGTTTCAACCTATGATTCCTAATCTGAATGTGTTCCAAAAAAGTATTTATATTTGAAAAATAACCCTTATAGATGGCATCTTTTACAAAGCATGAAACCAACCTATTCCATTGAACGAATTTACTTTTATTAAGATGAAAAATATATTTATTTTGAACCTATAATTACCTAATTTGATTGTCCGTTTTGAAAGTTCATCTTTAACCTAATAAGTCAAAACTAAAATAGAGATTTACACAAAATAAAAAGGCCAAAAAAAACGCCACAGCTTCTTTAAAGTCCTTTGCTAAGCAAAGGACATTATTAAAAAAAAATGTGCAACTTATAAAATTTCACTACAATCATTCAAAACCTTCATCCATTATTATGCATTATTTCGTTCTTCATTCATTCTTTCCAGTATTCTTCTAGGATCTTTCTGAATCCCTATGTCCTGAAAATATTGTTATTAATTAATTAATCGCTTCAATAGTATAAGAAACTAAATATAGCATAAGGTAAAAGTCTGAATGCAATATAACGGAGTGGATTTTTGAATGAAATAAACAACGGTCATCAAAACATAAATGAACAGGGATTGTCTTGTAAATGAAAAGGGTCATGGTTACAAACCTCTAACCTAATTATGGTAGTTTGTTTTTTTCCAATAGGACTTTTTGTTATTCGTATGTTTTAAACAATAAAATTTGTGGTTCGTTTTGAAGGAGAATCAATTACCAGAACATTTGTAATCATAATTATTCTCAAATTTTCTATTGCTCTTTAGCCCAAGCAACGAATCTATAACTATCTCCAAAAAATTAACTACTGATGTTTTCATATACTTTTACTTAGGCAAAGACGGGAGCTTTAATGGAAACCAAAACCCTCTCTCCCCAAAATATACATTTTATTTTGCAGAATGTTTCTGAAGTAACCCATAGATCTAAAAGGGTTCTGTTTTTTTTTTTTTTTTTTCTACTAAGATGTATTTTGGCATAAGGGCGGCGTATAGACAGAATTCTCATAATCCAGATTATCATTTTATTTCTTTTTAACGTAAAATAAAACTAATTTGAAATTTAAGAAAGTAAAATCTAGGAGAAGCAGCAAGAACTGTCGCATTCTGAGATGATATAATGTCATAAAAAAATTAAATACTCTAACTAATGAGCAAAATAAAACATTTTTTTTCTTATCGCTATTTATTTCTATCATTCTATCGAAGTTCCTAAATCAAAAATGTTTTAATACTGCGTCATATGTTTCCATAATATTATACGGATTTCATTGAGGGGGATAACGCAAAAGTACACTGAGGTCTTGTGCCATTGACAGGGAAAGTTAGAGTAACTCAATAACCGTTTTGTAGCCGCTTCTCTCTGTTGTAAAATTGTGTTTAATCTCATTGCCTCTGTTTCACATTTTCATGCCAAAAAAAATGTATTCCTTAATGTTTAACATTATAAAAGTGTGGATGACTATGTCTGAACCAAAGGCTATATCTGATCTAATCTTAAAGTACGAAGGACATCAAACTTAAAGCTTTTTTTCCCTCCCCGGTTCCATCTTAGGTCTAATCAGTGGTTTCCTTGGGGCGGTTCCTTGGGTCTTAGGCAGCTTTCTTGGATGTATTATAATTGTTTCTACGGTTCGCTTTGGGTTGTTATAACATTCTCAAGGTTAGAATCCCTGCTTAAAGCTTCACCAAACAAAGTATTTTTAAGTAAATTAAGTCTTTCAAATGAAAGCATTATTAGGACAATTTTTCAAGGGGAATCGTCCAAAAATATTTTAAGGGGGGATTTTCAGAAAGGATATAATTGTCTGGAGAGAATTTTACGGGGGGGGGTGGTAGTTTACATGAGACAACTTTTCAAGAACAAGTTTCCCGTGAATGAAGTGAATTTTTCATGAAGAGAAAACCAGATTTAACGGCATTATTTGAAAAATGATCAGAAACTTAATAAAAAAAAGTAAGGAGCAGCCCTAAACTGAAAACAACGGGAAATTATTTCATATATAAGTGAGTTTGACTATTTGTCCCAACTTTTTAAGAGTGACTCCTGAAACCCAAAGGGTAACGTAAATTAAGATAAAGGATGCTGCACTAGATCCTTAAGGTCCATCCCGGCGGTGCTGATCTCCGTCTCAAGGCCTTTCAGCCAGAAAGTGCAAGGGGGGATGAAAGCCAGCCACCCTAGGCTTTCGCACACCTTTCCTGTTTACCTTCCCCAGATTTCTCCAGGTACCCATTTGGAGCTTGGTCAACTCTGACTGAGCTTACTGAATCACGCCACACTAAACCCCGTCCCAAACCAAATAATTGGATAGACTAGGATTCGAACCCTCACCCTTTCGGACAAGGGATCCTAAATATAGCGCACCAATCCACTCGGCTAGGAACCCAAAGCGTATGTAATTAGGATAAAAAGCTCTTTTAAAAGGACCAAAAACAACTATCATAAATAGCGAGGTATCGAGGAGCAAGGTAAAGAGCAAAGTTTCACCCCCCCTTATTCATGGAATAATTCCTGTTCTATTTTAGTTTTAATCCTGGTCCTAATTTTCAATTGAAAAAACTTTTTTTTAATTTAATTTACACAAAAAAAGAATGGACAGTTCATAGAATAAAAATAAGCACAAACTAGAAATTGAATCTTTGAATATGGCCATGTATTGTACTTGTTTGACAACCAACTTTTAGAACTAGGGCAATTATGTGAACAATTTAGAGAGCATTAACTTGAATAAGTAAGTATCCTTACAGCTAGTATTGAATCTGAATGAGTTCTTGACCTATCAGATATATTTGGCAAAGAAAAACTCGTATTTATAAGAGTCCCAAAGTTAATATTAACTTTGTTTTGGGGACGGTGCGACTTCAAAATTATAATTGCTGCAAATGTTAACCATAATTGAATATACCTTACAATACATTTAGGCTGTATTGTTTGACGTCAATAAGCCACTTACTGTTGACCTACTACAAAAAACATATACTATATTGCTTTTTGACTCTTTGGAAGACGATAACAGTTGACAAAATAGATGGCTCTTATTGAATTGCTATATAATCAATAGAAAAATTCGTGAATCTAAAAAAAGGCATTTTGCCTATGCCCGTAGATGCATTCATCAACATTATTTAAATCTAATCAAATTGGGTTGAGTGTCTCGCTTTATTTACTATGTTTTATGGCACAGATAAAGGAATAGTATTACTAGCATTACAACTACCTCTTGGTACGTTATAATTCATTCATTTACAAGAAATTGAAGCTTAAAGACTAATAAAACAGTGGAACTTAAAACAGTAAAGAAATTGGAGCGAAGAAACAGCAATATTATAAAGTTGATATGTATTTATTATAGTCAAATTTTATAGAAGATAAAACATACGCATTTTTAAATGTTAATAAATAACTCTTAATGTGGCAACATTAATTGAATCTGCTTATTCCAAAAAGTTCATTAAGTGGACACACGCTTTTGAAAGCATCGCGGGATCTATTGTTTCATTGCTGTAGTTAATTATGAAGAAAAGAACTGGATAAATAATGCTTAAAGGAAGCTCCTTAGAATCTATTACTTATTAAAATATAATCCTGACATGGTAAAAAAACGAACAAAGATAGGACTAAGCCTGAAAACAAACAAAAATAAGATGTACATGGTTTTTTCCCTTAGAATTGATAGTAGAAAGTTAAGATGACATCAACTCATTGAGCTGTGAAGGATTTTCTATATTTAGGACTTAGGAAAAAGTTGTCCCCTGGTATTGGAGGATTAACATAAGGGGTTCACCACTTTTAAAGGCAAAAGTGGCGCAAAGGGGTTGCTATGCCACTTACTGGAGGGGGAGATCCCTCGTCGGCCAAAATAGTGGGATTTCCGTGGTTACTCCAACGGTTCCGTTCATACTAGCGTGATCGGATGGGCCAGGGCCACTTTTAAAAGCCAAGGTTTACCGATAAGATTTCTAACTATCTCTTTAGACTCAACCTAGGCTGAAAAGTTAAAAGAGTACATAGTATAAAAAAAGGTCTTACTGTATTCACTTCACGCTGTATAAGAACTGATTTAAAAAAAAAGACTCTTTCTCCCCCAGCCCGCTCCGCTAGACGGGTGACTGCGACATGGGGTACGGGGTGGTAAATTAATTCTTCCAGCCAATCCTAGGTCTTTGCCAAGAATGGCAAAGATTTGCAACTTATCTCACAGTCAGTCACTTAATTGAGGTTAGTAATGAACCAGGAGAAACCAAAAATATTCTCAAGAAGAAAGCTATCACCAAACTCCTAGGTGATGACATCTTGCAAACAGCTATAAACTCAACTATCTTCCATCAAAAAGGACATAGATTCCACATCAAAGCTAGTTAAGCCTGTTGACTCAACTGCTAATCAAATCGACGCCATTGCCCTAGTCAAAGGCAAGAAATCTAAGAAAAAACGGCAAACTTTCCATCCCAGTCCAAAATTACCACCAATGATAATTCGTCGGCTGAAGAAGAATTTCAGTATTCAAATCAAGCAAATGATGAAACTTCGACCACAATGGATATTTAAAATGTATACTATGCAAGATTTTACGTTTCTCACAAAATTATCACTGTGCAATAATGTTGTTTTAACTATTACGATGACCAAAATAATTTGCGCAACAACCCCTTAGCTAGCCCTGATAGCCCCTTAAGCCGTTTTAACTGTCAATATCTCGACACTAGATTTTGTAAAAAATGTAAAACCAAAGCTAATGGAAGAGACAAAACTTAATATAATCTGCTTTAACATCAAAAGCATAAGAGATAAGTGGACTAATTTTAAAGATTTAATTTTAATTAATGGTTACTGCCCTTTCGACGTAATTGGAATAACGGAGACGTGGCTTTCAGAAATTGATGATACTAATGAATTTTCCCTCCCTGGCTTTCAAGCTATTCATATTGAAAGAAAATTAACCAAGTCCTCTTTTGGCATTTCTCTTTACATTCACCAGGCTATTACACTGTGAATCCTTATTCTCGCAACCTATAAATAATAGATGCATTTATTCAATAATTGTTGATATAAGTGTTGACGACAATTCTTTTATTTTTTCATTGTTTTATAAACCACCCTCATTTCCGACACCTTTCTTTTGTAATCTTTTTGATGACTTTTCTAGTTTTATTAATTTACCACAAAAGAAGGCAATAGTTTTTGGGGACTTCAATTGTAATTTACTAAATGTTAGCAGTAATAATGATTGTGATACCTTCTTTGAAACATTTACCTCAAGTGGTCTTCTTCCGACAATCCTTTTTCCTACTAGAGTTGATCCTATGAGGTCTACCACTACTGTAATTGATAACATTTTTGTAGCCACTTCCTTGGGAAACTACCTGTCCTCCAAAATAATATTCTATGACCTGTCAGACCACTTTCTAATCTATCTCTCCCTACCCTTCCAACCAACTATTAAACACCCTAGAACTAATATCCCTACGTCTAATAGGATATATAATATTGTGAATATGAACCGGTTCACGGATCGTCTGAAATAATTTGACTGGTCAAAGGTTTTGGATTGTCAGGATGTTAATTCAGCCACAAATGGTTTTTACACAGGGACTGAGTGATCTTATCAGTTCAACCTTTCCAGTCTGTAAATCAAACCGAAAAACTACCTATATACACCCTGGATGTCCAATAGCCTGATAATCTCTTCATATTGTAAAATAACCTATATAAGTTAGCTTGCAAAACCAGTAGCGTTATTGACCTAACTAATTATAAAACTTACAAAAACTATATACAAAACTCTTCCGTGAAGCAAAAAAAAAAATAATATTATTCAAAAATCACTCACTGCAAAGGGAACTTGCGAGGAAAATACACCATCATATTCAGCATATTTGATAACCCTACTTTATAAGTTTCAAGTCCCTATACACCATAATACGGAATTTTACATTTTTACCACAAGAAAGATCTCGAATGCATGTTACTTTGTTTCTTTAATTTCTTCCCCAAGGGTGACCAAATGGAAACAGTGATCGTATAAGCTCAGAAGACGGTTCATATACCATCGATGCCAAACAAATTGGGCGCAATATAATATCAACTTCGTGACAAAGCTGTTTTAAAGTATAAAAAAGGTGGACTTGCCCTTATCGAAAGTAGAATACTTTTGAAACTTCATTTGAAAGGCCATTTCTTGGCCAAACATCAACATTTTGACACTCCTGACAAGCCAAATTTTGTTTCGAATTTTGCTTCAAATTTGACATCTTTCAATGCAAAGCAGCTAGTTGCTCTTCCCTTTCTCGAACAGCAGCAAGTTCATGAAAATGAATAAGGTCAGTTTCCTTATAATTTTTTGATACGATAAAATAATGCTATTGGGCATTACGCGCTACCTAATAATCGAGCTACCACTAGTGCTACCTGGGTTTTGTTGGGGTGATATGAGAAAATGGGCTAAAATTTACCGACAACTAAATAATCTAGCATTTCATTTGTGGTTTTTTTGCAAACTGTCAGTGAGAACTGCGTCCTAGAAAATATTTATGGCGCTTGGGTCGGTTGCAACCTGACCAAGAGGTATCTTATTGCTCTGTTCTTGGGTATTATTATTTTGTTGAAAAAGTATGTGATGCGTGCAAACAATTTTTGCACAGAGCAGGAAAGACCCTTTCTTGGCCCACTAGTGCTACCTGGGTTTTGTTGGGGTGATATGAGAAAATGGGCTAAAATTTACCGACAACTAAATAATCCAGCATTTCATTTGTGGTTTTTTGCAAACTGTCAGTGGAGAACTGCGTCCTAGAGAATATTTATGGCGCTTGGGTCGGTTGCAACCTGACCAAGAGGTATCTTATTGCTCTGTTCTTGGGTATTATTATTGTGTTTGAAAAAGTATGTGATGCGTGCAAACAATTTTTGCACAGAGCAGGAAAGACCCTTTCTTGGCCCACTAGTGCTACCTGGGTTTTGTTGGGGTGATATGAGAAAATGGGCTAAAATTTACCGACAACTAAATAATCCAGCATTTCATTTGTGGTTTTTTTGCAAACTGTCAGTGGAGAACTGCATCCTATAGCAATATTTATAGAATGGCGCTTGGGTCGGTTGCAACCTGACCAAGAGGTATCTTATTGCTCTGTTCTTGGGTATTATTATTGTGTTTGAAAAGTATGTGATGCGTGCAAACAATTTTTGCACAGAGCAGGAAAGACCCTTCCTTGGCCCACTAGTGCTACCTGGGTTTTTGTTGGGGTGATATGAGAAAATGGGCTAAAATTTACCGACAACTAAATAATCCAGCATTTCATTTGTGGTTTTTTGCAAACTGTCAGTGAGAACTGCGTCCTAGAAAATATTTATGGCGCTTGGGTCGGTTGCAACCTGACCAAGAGGTATCTTATTGCTCTGTTCTTGGGTATTATTATTTTGTTTGAAAAAGTATGTGATGCGTGCAAACAATTTTTGCACAGAGCAGGAAAGACCCTTTCTTGGCCCCACTAGTGCTACCTGGGTTTTGTTGGGGTGATATGAGAAAATGGGCTAAAATTTACCGACAACTAAATAATCCAGCATTTCATTTGTGGTTTTTTTGCAAACTGTCAGTGGAGAAACTGCGTCCTAGAGAATATTTATGGCGCTTGGGTCGGTTGCAACCTGACCAAGAGGTATCTTATTGCTCTGTTCTTGGGTATTATTATTGTGTTTGAAAAAGTATGTGATGCGTGCAAACAATTTTTGCACAGAGCAGGAAAGACCCTTTCTTGGCCCACTAGTGCTACCTGGGTTTTGTTGGGGTGATATGAGAAAATGGGCTAAAATTTACCGACAACTAAATAATCCAGCATTTCATTTGTGGTTTTTTTTTGCAAACTGTCAGTGGAGAACTGCATCCTAGAGAATATTTATGGCGCTTGGGTCGGTTGCAACCTGACCAAGAGGTATCTTATTGCTCTGTTCTTGGGTATTATTATTGTGTTTGAAAAAGTATGTGATGCGTGCAAACAATTTTTGCACAGAGCAGGAAAGACCCTTCCTTGGCCCACTAGTGCTACCTGGGTTTTGTTGGGGTGATATGAGAAAATGGGCTAAAATTTACCGACAACTAAATAATCCAGCATTTCATTTGTGGTTTTTTGCAAACTGTCAGTGAGAACTGCGTCCTAGAAAATATTTATGGCGCTTGGGTCGGTTGCAACCTGACCAAGAGGTATCTTATTGCTCTGTTCTTGGGGTATTATTATTTTTTTTTGAAAAAGTATGTGATGCGTGCAAACAATTTTTGCACAGAGCAGGAAAGACCCTTTCTTGGCCCACTAGTGCTACCTGGGTTTTGTTGGGGTGATATGAGAAAATGGGCTAAAATTTTACCGACAACTAAATACTCCAGCATTTCATTTGTGGTTTTTTGCAAACTGTCAGTGGAGAACTGCGTCCTAGAGAATATTTATGGCGCTTGGGTCGGTTGCAACCTGACCAAGAGGTATCTTATAGCTCTGTTCTTGGGTATTATTATTGTGTTTGAAAAAGTATGTGATGCGTGCAAACAATTTTTGCACAGAGCAGGAAAGACCCTTCCTTGGCCCACTAGTGCTACCTGGGTTTTGTTGGGGTGATATGAGAAAATGGGCTAAAATTTACCGACAACTAAATAATCGAGCATTTCATTTTTACCGACAACTAAATAATCTTCAATGGAGAGTATAGAACTTTTTGCTACTGTATATTACCTTTAAAGTACTTTGGACAAACTAGGCAGACGATTCAATAATAAAGAGATTCAGTGTGCTTAGCCAGAGTGGTGTCAGATATAAATAAAAGTACAAAGTTGTTAACTAGTGAAAACCCATTTGGCAATAGTATAGAAAAAAGAAGTTTTTGTTCGAGAATGATTATATTTTAAATTAACCCTTACTTTGATTATTATTTTCTTGGTATAAAATTCATATCTAACATCACCCTGTTGTCACTTCCCGCCACGTTGAGGCGACACTGATAGTACTTTTGATTTTGTTTTTATTTTGTGAAGTATATACGTATTATTTAAAAAAATACGCATTACATAGTTATACATTTAAATAAAATCAAAAGTACAAGGGAAGGCCCACCACCACAACTACCAATGAAGCTGTAAGCGATAAAACTGTAATCAAACTGTAAGCAATAAAAAGAAAAATAATGACCCTTTGAATTTCAGCTTAGGCATTCCTTTTGAATTAGATATAAAAAACGAAATTTGTTTTGTCGGTTTCTTTTTTGGTCGTTACTGTTGTTAATTTTCAGCTCATGACAGCTTTGGGTAAAAAAGAAGACAAATGAAGAATTAGAAAATTATAATGCTTGAGAACATTGAATCAACCGTGCTGAACCACAGTTGAAAAAAAGTGGAAGATAACAAAATTAGGCAATATTCTAAAGCTAATCTTCAAAAACTCTACTAAAATCAAATGTTCTATTCGTGATAAGAAATACTAATTAGTAATGAATCATTATTGCAACTTAACATAAGTTCTATTCTTTGATTCTGTTTTCATAGTTTTTACTTCTTATTTCAGTTCCCTTTCAGTTTGAAAAAAATATATGATAATAATTGTAAAATCATCTTGATTTCTGGAATAAAATACTATAATATGCGAATAAAATATATTTCTAGAGTAAAAAATTTAGTTTTTTCCTAATGCAGTTTGTATGTTCCCTGCATGTTTTGCAATATTCATCTCACCTCGCTCACTTCCCAGAATATTTGAATAGTTTCATAATACAGCGAATAATTTCATAATACAGTATAGTCTACAACGAATAAAGACAAACTGAAAAATAAATAGCCAATAAATACAAACTGTCGATTAGAAAAGCACCTAGAAACTACAAACTAAAAAGCTCTTAATAACCATGCAAAAAAAAAATCGAGAAGAGAGGGAGGAGAGTGAGGAGGAGGAGAGAAAAATAGATATTACTTCAACTCATGGTGAAGTTGGAATCAATTATATGAAAACAAATTTAGTAGCTTTAGCAGTTGATTTCAATCTTTTTATTATGACCCAAGCACCTATAATATAAAACACACAATAAGCAAAGCAAAGCACATGAGGTAGCATTAACACTTGCAAAGGGAAAGCACATTCGGGCTAAGAAGGTAATAGTACATATTGCTTCTTCTCGATTAAGCTGTCTATAGAGAGGTGGTCGAAGTTTGGTCTAAATCACTCATAAATTCATCTTTTTGATGGGTTTTACAATTCTCTCGTGGCTTGTTTGATGAGCTCTGATGATAGGAGTTTCAGACCGGTGTTCAAGGCTAGTCTGGAGTGCTGGTTGTGCAAATCGGGTTTATTACTGCATTATAAAATGGGCACGTTTGCTTAGGAGTGCATGGTTCATATGGATGGGAGGAGTGACGTGTTGGTGTTATGACAAGAGGCAAAGCACTTGGCTTAGAGGCAGAGGTGATCCCATCTTGGGCAATTCGTACCTCTTTTCTAGTCCCTTTTTCTAATGCTTCATTGGGACCTAGATTACTACTCCTTGGGCACTACACTTCTGATATTACTTCAAGTTGTGAAGGATAGGGCTGGGATATATGAATCCAGTTTGTCCTTAGCAAGGGCCCGGCTGCTCTTCTTAAAAAGTATGAACTTGGATTATCGCTAAATAGCATTAGTGAAATATATTAAAAATTCATCCTTGAACAAGGAATCTAAAAGACAAAAACTTTTTATTGTACATTCAAGTTTTATTAATAATAATTTAAAAACATTATTAAAACACATTATTCATAGGGCACTGAAATCAATATTATATATGTGAGAAAGGGTTATTTTAAACCCGTCACTATCACTTAAGTGTTTTCTGACGTTTCAATACCTCGATGTTTGGAACCTTTGGTCCTGGGTTTTTTTTTTTTCTTCAGATAAATGTCTTTCCTTGTTTCTTTTCTTTTGAGTTCTTTAATTATCTCTTTCCCATCTGTGGAAATGATAAATTATCTCTTAATATTGGCTGCGCCATTTTTCATTTCTTTAACTGCGTAGTTTGTTAAAACCACAAGGTTTTAATTGCGCAGTTACGGGTGACCCATCATAGCTAAAGTTACTTTCAGATAACAAGTTTGGTCCGTATTGTCGAGGGGTGAAAGAAAGGGCATAAAGCTGATTCATTCGAAGTAAGTTGGCTCGATACATTTGAAGTAAGTTGATTCATAATCTTGGACTTTTTAGCCTAGGTGGAGTCCGGCAGCCTAAAGAAGGGCTGAGATTATATTATTTGCAGTAGGAAAAGAGTTGCGAGACATACCGTCATTTACTACATAGACAGGGGGTCCGTTTACCCTCTGATGAGATAGTTAGAGATTTTAGTGGTGACTCAGTGTGGGTGCATTCTTGGTATAGAGTTTAACCGTTTGACCATTCAATCACGTTACCATACCCTGGAGCATGGTATACCGTACAAAAGGTACTAACATACTCTATATTTACGGAACAGTAGTGGTAAGCGCGAGCATTCCATTACAATATTTGTCGCCAGAGAGACTTCCCCTCTAGTAAGTGATGTAGCACCATTTTTGCGCCAATATCTGGTGGCAGTCGTGGCTTACCACTAGAAACCCAATATGTATTATTATTTGAACAGTGGGAACATACCATTTCCTTGGTAGAACGTGATAGTCCAAGGCAAATCACGCCACCGTGTCACTCAATGGTTGGCAAACGACACCTTTCTGGCACAAACTAGCATTCCTAAGGCATTTTCAGCAGACATTTTCCACCAAAAGAACCATATAAACTAGACTTAAACTTAAAGAATTATACACTACATCGTTTAAACTTAAAGAAAATTCCCAATAGCGTTTCTTCTGATGATTTGTGACAAAATACGCCAGCAGGGCACAATGTACCTTTCTAGTGGCAACATCTGGTACCCGTCATCATCACTTGAGCGTTTTCTGGCGTTTGTGGATATCACAGTATATATATATTTTTATTTGAACAGTGGGAACATGCTATTTCATTGCTAGAACGTGATAGTCCAAGGCAGTTCACTCCACCATGGCACTCAATGGCTGGCACAAGTTACCCTCTGGAGCAAACTATTATTCCTAAGGTTCTTCAGACATTTTCTTGGTAAAAATGATGCTTCCAAGTGTATTTTGGTAATTTTTCGTTTAAAGAGTATGATTTAGGATGTTTAGTTTGTGCTATTTCGCGTATAGCTTGCCCGTATCACCTTTGTTGGTGTTTCAAAGAGAATTTTGGAAGAAGTTGCTTAATTTGCTGTTTCTTGGTTTGGCTCGTCAGCGTTAGCTTTTTTGGTGTTTCCAAGTGTGTTTTGGAAGTTTTTCGTTTGAAACGTTAGATTTAGGATGTTTAGTTTCACTGCTTCGTGGTTTAGCTTGTCTGTGTTAGCTTTGTTGGTGATTCCAAGTGTTTTAAGTTTTTTGTTTGAAACGTTTGATTTAGGATGTTTAGTTTCAATGTTTCGAGGTTTACCTTGTCTGTTTTAGCGCTGCTGGTGTTTTCATGAGTATTTGGAAGTTTTTCGTTTGAAACTTTAAGATTTAGGATGTTTAGTTGTGCTCTCTCTTGGTTTAGCTTGTCAGTGTTAGCCCTCTTTGTGTTTCAAAGAGTATTTTAGAAGAAGTTATTTAGTTTTTCTGTTTCGTGGTTTAGCATGTCTGTATTAGCTTTATTGGTTTTTCCAAGCGTTTTCTGGAAGTTTTTGTTAGAACAAATGATTTAGGATATCTAGTTGTGATTTTTGCGGTTTAGCTTGTCTGTGTTAGCTGTGTTGCTAATTCTAAGTGTGTTTTTAGAAGTTTTTCGTTTATAACATATGATTTAGGATGTTTAGTCTTGCTGTTTCGTGGTTTTAGCTTGTCTTTTTTAAAGCGTTTTTGGTGATCCCAAGCGTATTTTCAAAGTTTTTTGTTTTGTGTGTCTGACTGTGTTTTGCCTCTCTCTGTGTGTTGGTGTGTCTGACTGCGTGTTTGTGTATGTTTTTTTCTATTTAGACACAGCAGAGCCTACAGAAGTACCTACAGGATCTTGCTTCGCATTCACTACATGCAACTGCTTAACAGTTCTTACATATGAGCTGCATGTTTTCTGGCATCTGTTTTCGACATTTATAACAAGTGGCTCTTCTGTCCTGCATTAAAAGAGATTCAAGTACCTGGACAGCAAATTTGATTCTATGTTTATTCATTAGTTCAATAGTTTTCTTATTTACCATTTCAGTATCCTCGTTATATAAATCTATGAATTTCTTCGATAGCGTAGATCTTCCTTTTGACGTCTTTGTACTTAGAAGGTGATGGAAGATCAATTGACATTGCGCTTCCCAAATAGGTTATTTCATTTGTATAGTCTTGGGCATATTTGACAACAAGAAGCCCACAGCTTGAAGAATCTACTTGTGGAGCTATTCTGCACGAGTCAAGTTCAAGTTCTATGTAGCGTTTATCCACTCCCTTCATCAGATTTTTTTTAGGTTGGAAAGAACTAGCCTCCCGTGAGCGTGGTTTTAACGGCTTCTGGCTATCAAGAAGATAGAAAGTTTTCTTGGAGAAATCACATATTCCCAAAATGAAATGATTCTTGGACTTCGTATTCGTTATATCACACATATTGACACACAATGGAACAAACAAAACACTGCAATCATTCGAAACATCACTAAAACTCTCTCTAGGCGTATCTGGGTAAGTATTCAAAGCATCAATACTTGTCAAGTTGAAAGTAGAGTAGCTATCGATAGTTCTTGCTGACGCACAGCTAGAAGTTACAAGATTCACGAGGTATGAAACAATTCCAGTTGTGAGCCAAGTATCAGGCGTCAGCAGTGATTCAAGGTCTTGAAAGAAAATTGGAAACACGTCTGTGTCCCTCAAGGGAAACCAGTAGCTCTCCACCAATCTAGTTTCTCTGCGTTTTCTACGATAGCAGAATCGGTAGATTTGACCACTATTCCAAAAAGCCTTTTTAAAATGCTGGATCACTTGCTTTGCTTCGTCATACAAATCACTTATGGGCCCTTTAAAAGCGTAACCATGACAAAGGGCTGTAGGAATTATAGACTGGTTAGCTTCAACACGAAGATTCGGTCTCCTTACCCTTTTTTTGGGGTTTCACCAGTTGAGTGGGGCTATGCAGCCTTTTTCGAACAGACTTCACAAACTGTACATCTTCCGCTTGCTTTGCAACTTTTGAATTATGATTCCCATCAGAGCTTTTCGATTGGGGTTTGGAACTCTTTTTAAGTGAAGCTACTTCAATAATTTCTTTTTTTTCATTTCTGAAACCCGTTTCGAATGTATTCTGCTCCCTGCTTGTTTTCAAGTCAGCTTTCGCAGTTTCATTAATTGACGGTGAAAAACTCCCCTCATTCTGATCATCACTATCAGCAGTAGACGACAATTCCTTGGCTGCTAGAGAATCTGCTGCAGGTTTAATATTGTAACAGTCCTGAATGGTTAATGAGCTTTTTTATTTCCAGGCCTCACGTGCCTTTTAGATCTCCCCTTCACGTTCTTGAGTGTTTTCAGCTGTATAACTGATTTTTCTGTTACTAGTGCATGTCCTCGAGATCTTAAAACTGCTAGTTTGCAAGGACAATGCAGAGATTCCAAAATTACAAGAACAATCATAAACTTCAACCAAACTATTCCTCTTAGCACCCTTTGTCACAATTTTATTTCCTCTAACAGTGATTGTTTCTGTTCGTGGTGTCACAACATTAACCTTCTTTCTAGTCAGATTTGAAACAAGATACACTTGCTTTCGTTGCAAAATGTAACATGTCCCTTTCTCCATAGAGTTTCTGCTATGTCAACTAAACCACTTTGCTGGCGGTCTTCTCTTGTCGTATTTATTTTCGCAAAAGGAATCTGATGCATCTACTTCTTGGACCATACGCAGAAACATTTCATTCCTCGATTCAAGTGGATCTTCTTCCTTCTTGATATGAACTACGTTTTCCTTATGTGCCTTCTCAAGGAGTCTATAATCTCCTATTCCCTTATATCCTCGAGACACGTGTGTATAATATTCATCGTCTAAACAAAGAAGGCCCAAGATACATCTGTCCATTGGTATATCTCGCTTTTGTTGTATAACTCTTTTCATCACAGCATTGAATGACTCTGCGGTATTGTTGGTTATTCCGGAGACTGGATTAAAATCAGGAATCTGGGAAACGATGAAGGCACAATCATACTTCAACATGTCAGATTCCAGATTATCTCGAAAGTAGGTAAATGCAGGGATGGACCATTTCACGAGCCTGTCAGTTCTTATTTGGTAGTACTCATCTTCACTTTTTGATCTTAGCAACTGAAGAATATCTTCTTGAACTACCTTGATGTCTTCTTTAGATGCCCCCATTTTCTGAAGTGCATGTTTTGCATTGATCCGATAGTGTAGCCAGCAATGAGCAGCCTGAATATGAGGAAATATTTTTTTTCTCGCAACCTCTATACCCTTTTCTCTATCACTCACAAAAGAATTTTGCGGTGAATTGATGCTTGGTGCTTTCTTCATTAGAACTATAAACAGCTCTTCGTGCGAATCAGCTGATCTATTTGTGTGAAGTAAAAATGCAATTGGAATCAGAGGTGTTGTCCCCTTATGGTCGAAGTCAGGATGTCGGAATGTCAGAGCTGAAACCCAGTAATTTCCAATGTTATATTTGGTATCATAATAGAACACTATCGGGATACCGTGTTTTTACAAAGTAATCAACCTCTAAGATGGCAAATTCTGATATACAGGTGACGGCTGCTTCTCCTTGCCCAAAAAATTTTTCTGTCACAACAAAATCAGTTTCCGTCATAAGATATCGAATCATATTACATGTGTCTTTGGATATCATGCTTTTTCTGGCCAAAGAAAAAGGCATCCTTTTACCTGCCGCTGACTTCTGGAACATTTGTCTGCAGCTCATTCACTGTCTTGCTAAACTCGTTATGGAAATGTTCTCGGGGCGTCATTGTTGTGGTTTTTGCTACATTTTTGGCTCTTATTAATACAGATTTCTCAGAAGGAACAAAAGGGATAGCTTTTATTCCTTCTTTCTTTTTATGGTTTCCATGGGGGTCACAATTGGATTTTCTGTCACAAAGTACCAACATAATGAATCACCGTATATAGGCAGTGCTCAAGGGGACAGTTGAATGCACATTGCTCATATCGAAAGATATATCTCTTCAAATCAACCATCTTGCCTTCAATCATCCGTTGATTAACTCTCTTTCTGAAGTTTGGATGAACAGAGGGTACAGATACTGAGTGTCCCCCACTACTTCTGCTATAACGGTAACCATCGGCCTTGTAGTCTTGTAAGTATTCAAAACTATCTGAATATACTAAAAAAATACTATCTGCAGTAGGATAGGCTGGAACTTTGTTCTTGCAGAGTCTAAACTTTGATATACCAGTTTCGTGAGCGGTCCTTAAGATTATGGCAGCCTCAGTAGATCTAAGTGCCGATTTCTTGGTTTCGTAAATATGTGGGTCCACTGGATTAGGAAGTGAGGCGCCATGTATTGTTTGAATTACACTTGGCCGATCATTTTGAAAATCTTGTACTTTTTTTGGACAAAAAACAAACATTCAGAGAAGGCTTATTAAAAGCCGATTTATTTTTTCTCAGGCTGTGTACTATAAATCTGTGTTTCGTAAGAGCCCTGGTAATTGTCTTCACATAATTCATTGGCTATGTATACCGTTTTGTTAACGTTACTTTTTTGTTCTGGGTTTCTTTTATTGTTTTCATCATAGGCGTCATTAATCTGGAACTCATTTTCTACTTCCAGTCGAAAACATTCCACCATATTCTCTTGGTAGTCAACCTTTTCCATGTCCTTGCACTCTTTAGTGTCCATGCACTCTTTAATGTCCATGCACTCGTTAATTTCCATGCACTCCTTGAACTCCATGTCCAGCTTATCATTTTCAAAGTTCCCTTCGGTATCAATCACTGGATTAGGAAGTGAGGCGCCATGTATTGTTTGAATTACACTTGGTCGATCATTTTGAAAATCTTGTACTTTTTTGGACAAAAAACAAACATTCAGAGAAGGCTTATTAAAAGCCGATTTATTTTTTCTCAGGCTGTGTACTATAAATCTGTGTTTCGTAAGAGCCCTGGTATTTGTCTTCACATAATTCATTGGCTATGTATACCGTTTTGTTACGTTACTTTTTTGTTCTGGGTTTCTTTTATTGTTTTCATCATAGGCGTCATTAATCTGGAACTCATTTTCTACTTCCAGTCGAAAACATTCCACCATATTCTCTTGGCAGTCAACCTTTTCCATGTCCTTGCACTCTTTAGTGTCCATGCACTCCATGCACTCCTTGAACTCCATGTCCCAGCTTATCATTTTCAAAGTTCCCTTCGGTATCAATCTTTTCTGACACCTTTGCTTTAAGTGTGTTTGGTAACCATCCTTATTCATTTTAACTCCCTGTTGTTCATCTTCATCTGTGGATTTGCACATTGTACTTACCATTTTGAGCTCACATTCTTTCAAATACCTCTTATTTCTTCTTTCAAGCTTGAGAATTTCATTTTTTTTTCTTTGTATATGTTGATGGATGTGCCACGAGAGCCTCTTTTCTTCTTGTTTGACCCATCATCCGAATAGAAATTACGAGTGAAACTAAAAAGACACGTATTTCATTGTCTTAAAAAACTACATCCACGAGTCTGTGAAAGGGGATCCAAACTTAAATGAGTAAAGCATTACTAGAGAGCAGTTGGATGTCAAATCCCCCTAAAAAAGGGAACGAAACTGCTTCTCTTTCAATGGCTTGGAACTTTGCTCAAAAAAAATTCAAATGAATTTACTGAAAAAAAAAATGTGCATTGTTTAGTTTATCGTTTTATGTTATAACGTTGATCCTTATTTTCAGTTGAAAAACATTCTTTTTTTAAATTTGTTTTCTGATCGTTTTTCTAATAATGCTGGTAAATTTTCAATAATACATTAAAAGTACAGTAAAATAAAACAGTTTTTTGTAATAAAAATTACAGGGAAATAAACACTTAAACCGCTGAGCTTCCTGAATTAATGTTCATTATTTTCAATAGTTCCCTTACAGTTATACGGACTATTATATTGATTTTACACTTTTTGTCGTTGATGTTTTGAAAAACAAAAGCACGCTGTTCGAGATACATATAGTTTTCAATAAAACGGAAAGGACATAACATACCTTAGACTTTTTATGGTTTGGGAAGGGAGAAAGGGGCAGTAGCCAAACTCCTATTGGTAGTAATTTTTGTTGACCATATAAAATTAGGGGGACAAAAGTATTTTTTCCCCCCCTCGATAAATTCCACCCGGGAAATTCCTCTGAGCCCCCCCCTGAAAACGGCCTTGGGTTGCACCCCTTACCGTGTTGGTTTGAGGGATATCAGACCAAGAGAGTGCATTTCAATGCCAAAATAGTCAACAAAATTTGGAGATAGCTATTTTCTTCTTCAAAATAGTTGAAAGGCCCAATAACTGTCTTTTGAGATAAAATGACCCCCTACAGCCCCTGGAGGTAAGCTTTTAAGTTATAACAAATGTCTTTTGTTTTATTTTGTTTATTGGGAAGTGTGCATACACATATGCTGATATTTATTCCTTAAAATCTTAATTATTTTTTATTTCTTAAAATTATAAAAAGTGAAAACATTAAAAAAAATTTCAGTAAAGTACAAATTATATTCTAGCTTTTAGAAAGCATAGAGTTTAGAACCCTACTTAGGTTAATTTCTGCTCGTTATGAGTTTGACTTGTTTTTTAATTTTTGTTTGTTTTGGGTTTCATTTTTATTGATACTGATATATGGTAGTTGTATGCTTGGTAGATTATTTTATTCTATTCTTTTTTTCATTTTTGGTTTAATAGAGTTCTTTATTTTTTTTTGGAAACTTATTTTGTGCAAAAAGTTTTTGTGATTAATTTTTTTTCGTTTTATATTGACATAGTTTTTTTCAGGGAGAAAGATTGAGCCTCTTCTGAAGTTAAACAGCCATCCCTTCCATAAGAACCTTAAATACCCCCTGGGCATAAACTATGACCCTTGCCCCTAATCTCTGGGGTCTGTATCTCAACCCTAAAAGCCTTGTTATATGATATTTAGACTATTTTGAATAGAAGGGGTATCTCAAAATTTCTAGTAGACGCACTTTAGGACAATACGACGTGTGGGTAGGGTGGAGAGGGTAGCTGCCCTCTGATCACTGACTCTTACTAGATCCCTCTGATCTGAAAAAAATACATTGTGCCAACATCGTTCTTTACTTAGGCACTGCTTCTGCGCTGCCTATGATTTTATTTTTTTTTGTCGTCGATGTATTGAAAAAACAAAAGATACATATAGTTTTTTTTCAATAAAACGGAAAGTACATAACAGGCTTAAGTCTTTTATGGTTTTGGGAAAGGAGAAAGGGCAGTAGCCAAACTCCTCTTAGTAGTAATTTTTGTTGACAATATAAAAATAAACCAGACTATGCACATAATATTTTTTCAAGAACAATTGTTGCAGTAGAAGCAGTAAACAATAGCGGTGTCTGCTTTGACAATAAACTTGTCAAACACGCAAAGGTTTTTTTTGTAGCTATATAAAAGCTTCTCATTCTAATATTAAGTAACCCTTGTGTTTCAGGAGACAACGTTAGAAAATTTGGGACAACAATTAAAAATAGTCAAACTTTAGCGTAAAGAGCAACGTATCAAGGAGGAGCGAAACCTCCTCATACGAAAATAATTTCTGTTCGTTTTATGTTATAACGTTGATCCTTACTTTCAGTTGAAAAACATTCTTTTTTATTTTAATTTGTTTTCTGATCGTTTTTTCTAATAATGCTGGTAAATTTTCAATAATACATTAAAATTACAGTAAAATAAAACAGTTTTTTTTGTAATAAAAATTACAGTGAAATAAACACTTAAACCGCTGAGCTTCCTGAATTAATGTTCATTATTTTCAATAGTTCCTTACAGTTATACGGACTTTTATATTGATTTTACACTTTTTTGTCGTTGATGTTTTGAAAAACAAAAGCACGCTGTTCGAGATACATATAGTTTTCAATAAAACGGAAAGGACATAACATACCTTAGACTTTTATGGTTTGGGAAGGGAGAAAGGGCAGTAGCCAAACTCCTATTGGTAGTAATTTTTGTTGACCATATAAAATTAGGGGACAAAAGTATTTTTGTCCCCCCTCGATAAATTCCACCCGGGAAATTCCCCTGAGCCCCCCCCCTGAAAACGGCCTTGGGTTGCACCCTTACCGTGTTGGTTTGAGGGATATCAGACCAAGAGAGTGCATTTCAATGCCAAAATAGTCAACAAAATTTGGAGATAGCTATTTTCTTCAAATAGTTGAAAGGCCCAATAACTGTCTTTTGAGATAAAATGACCCCCTACAGCCCCTGGAGGTAAGCTTTTAAGCTATAAAAATGTCTTTTGTTTTAATTGTTATTGGGAAGTGTGCATGCATTTTTCGGCTGGGGCAAATTTAGGACGAATTTTCTGCCGGGAGAGATTTTCAATGGAGAGGAAAGCTTCCAGGGGGTGAAATTTTCAGAAGCAGAAATTTTAAACTGGGTGACGATTTGCTAGGAATGTGATTCAAAGCTATAAACCAGAAAAATTTTAAACTTTATATTATACGTCTTGCTTTGCTCTTTACCGATTCAATTTTCGCGTCGAGATGTTAAGGGTAATTGTCCGGGGTAAATTCCGGGGTTAAATTAACCATATCAGATAGAAAAAATGTTTGTGGAAAACTGGTTAGGGTTTACTCAGTCACAAATTAGAACTTATATTTTCCTTATTATGGATCACTATCTATTGATGGCAGCCAAAAATGGGGCAACAAATATTTTTCCATGGTTTTTTCCCTATTCTGCTCTCTTTCCTTTGGTACTTTATAATTACTTTATAGTCCCAAACTTCCAGGCGGGCCATGCCCCCCTGCCTCCTCTTGTCCGGTGCCCATGTTTAACATACCTGTCAACACTCTCTAAACTTTAACCTCAATACTTTGAAGATTTTTCAACCTCAACCGTTGAAGGTTCTTTCCCTCAGAAAATACCCCCACCCCCTGCCGCAGCTCATTGGTCTACAAACACTTTCGACTTGATAAAAAAAAGTACTTGAACTCTCAATTTCCGATCTAATGAGCACCCTCTGAAGCTTTTGCGACCATGAGGCATAGGTGTGGATGAGGAAGGGATAGTCCTTTCCTATACGAAATAAATTCTGCTCATTTTGGGTTTAATGTTAATCTTTACTTTCATAGCACACAGCGTACACCAGAAGTATTCCCAGAAATCATAAGGGAGTACATAACAATTTGACATTTTTTTATTTTTTTTCGTTTCCGTTGCATCCCCCCCCCCCCAAAAAAAATATTCACCGTCATTTTTACTTAATTTGGATAACTTGGCTCCAGCTTTACCACCACCACTCCCCTCCCCCCTTCCCAGGATTTTGAAGAAGCACTAATTACGGCACGGTCCAAACCCCTATGCATTCCAGAGGCCAGAACATACTTTGCACTTTACTGAATTAAAATTTGAAAAAAAACTTGTTTATTAGATTTTCGACTATGTTGAACAAAATGGCTATCTCAGAATTTTAATTGGGTAACTATTTATGTTATTTTATTATGTTCATGGCCGTATATTTGGTTTTAAAATACGCTTCTCTATCTATCTATCTAATATGCAGGATAATTAAACCAAACACATTTTGCATGCAGACCCGCTATACTTTAACCCCCCCCCCCCCCTTCTAATATGCAAATATATAGCCAAATTTATTTCTAAAGTAACGAAGAACTACTACGAAAAAACTGGTGTGTGTTCTCGAATATTACACAGCGTAAACTTGAGGGAGTGGCGTATAAGACACAAGTATCAAATTCCTTTCCCCTACGGAAAATTAAAAAAAATAAAACTCAAATAAAACTCTCAAATTTGAAAGTCTTTTTTCACGGGGGGTATTTTCCATGGGGGGGTGGGGAGTAATTTTGTTTTAATTATTTGGTGAGCCAAAATCAAAACCTGCATTAATTCAAAAACGTTCAAAAATAAAATAAAAAACAAGTTTTTTAATTGAAAGTAAGGAGCGACAGGAAAACTTAAAACGAACAGAAATTACTCCATATATGAAAGGGGCCTGTCCCATCCCTCAACGTCTCTCTCTCTCTAATTACGCTAAAGTTTTGACTCTTTCTTACAACTCTATTTTTTTAAACAATAAAATTTTTAGCGCAAAGAGCGAGACGTTGAGGAGGGGACAGCCCCTGTCATATTAGGAAAATTTCTGTTCGTTCTAATGTTTTAATTTCGCTCCTTACTTTCCTAATTAAAAAACTTTTTTTTTTAATTTTAATTTTTGAACGTATATGAAAAACCACCGTACCTACCCCCACCTAAACAATGACTCATTCCCTCCCTCATTATAGCTGATAACGTAAACACAGATCGCCAAGCCACAGCTTAATTTCATTACAAATAAAGCGAATCAACTTGATTGAATCCAGTCCTGCCTTCGTGTGCCATTACTTCTTTTACAACTGGAGAATCTAAAAATATAGTTATTCATATTTTTAAACTGGAGCTTGAAACCTCCACGGCAGGGTTATCTGATATGATGTATCTGATAAATCCAGATTTTCAGTAAGATCTCTTTGCTTTTTTTTTTGGGGGGGGGCCCTTTTTCAAAAATTAGGCAAATTTTACAGGTCTCAAAATTTTTGGTTTTGGTGTGGAACAATAAACTGAAAGAATTTTAATATATTGATACCAATAGATATATCGAAAGAATTGACTTATTATGTTGATTCAAATATATTAGTTTCATTAAATTTAATCTTACCCATCAAAAGCTACGGGTCAGAGAAAATTTGTCTGAAAAAAAGTGGGAGAGACCTTCTTGAAGTCATATAATTTAATGAAAAAACCACAACCATCAGATTGAAACTGTAGATGTTTCAAGCTCATATCTGCAAAAATGTGGAATTTTTGCAATTTTACACCAGAAGAAAAATCACAGATGCGTGTTTATTTGGCTTTTTGTTGTTGTTTTTTTTTTTTCCAGGGGTGATCGTATCGACCTTGTAGGCCTAGAACGTAAGGATAGGGCTCGTTTCTAATGGAAATGAAAAGTTCTTGTACCTTTTTTGTCTATATATAAAAATAGAGAACATAGAAATACTGATCTTTTTTTCTGCGCTTCCAAATCCAAGTACTGTTTTCATATAACTTACAGTTTCATGAAATGTAATTAAACAAATAGAAAGGGTTTTCATCTAAAATAAGGAGCAAGTTTAAAACTTAAAACAAATATAACACCTTTTCAACACCTTTGCTCATTAAACAAAAGTATTTGTTTTTTTGCGGGGGTTATATGGGAGGATCTTTCCATGAAGGAAGTTTCATTGGGAATGAGCATTGCTGTGAAAAGGGGGTGCCGCATTTCACAGCATTATTAAGAAAAAGATCAGAAATTACATAAAAAAACAAGTTTTTCAACTGAAAGTAAGGAGCACATCAAAACCCAAAACGGACAGAAAATATTACGTATATGATTTGGTTCAACCCCTAGTCAATACTTCGCTCTTCAAGCCAAAGAATTTTTAGTACTTTCATAAGAGCTATTTCCTTGTAATTACGGCCTTTGTGATTAAGTAAACATTTTTAAAGAATTGGAAACAAAATTCGAACTTTAGCTTAAAGAGCAAGGTATTGAAATAGGGGGGAACCCCCTAATATAACGTATTAAAAATCAATGAATATAGAAGTTCGGTACGTAAGTTAATTTCGTAAAGTTACGTACATTTTATTACTAATCAAAACGTTTTTTCGTAAATAAAATTAAACAAGTTTTTGAAAAATCCATTTAATAAAAAAAAGCAAAATTAATATACAAATTTTTGTTTTAATTATTCATGTGCGGTGAGCCAAAATCAAAACCTGCATTAATTCAAAAAAAGTTCAAAAAATATAAATAAAAAAACAGTTTTTTTTTTAACTGAAAGTATGGAACTTCGAATGAGCTCTCTCTTGATTTTATAGGGCCAATGGGTCGGGTACGATTACCCCTGAAAAAAAAACATAAACACGCCCTCCGTGATCTTTCTTCTGGCTGCAAAAAATACAAAGTTGCAGATTTTTGCAGATATGAGCTTGAAAACATATGTAACAGGCTTTTTCTGATACGCTAAATCTGACGGTGTGCTTTCATTAAAATTATTTCACTTGTAGGGGATGTTTCCCCCTCTTTTCAAAAAATCAGGCAAATTTTCTCAGGCTCGTAGCCTTTTATGAGCTAATACTAAACTTAATAAAATTTTATATTTTAGAATTAGCATTATAAGCCCATTCTTTGATACATTATTGACATCAAAACTCCGTTTTTAAAGTTTCGATTACTATTGAGCCGTATCACTTGTTTTTTTTTTAACACTTGTTTTTTTTTTTATTACGCATATGTTATTACGTATATAAGGGTGGTTCTCCCCTTAGTCAATACCACGCTCTTACGATAAAGTTAAAATTTTGTTTAAATCACAAATCGCTGAATCACAAAGGCTGTTTAATTAGAATAGATAGCTCTTTGAAAAGCACTATAAAAAAAAAAAAACTGTAGCGTAAAGAGCGAGGTATTGACTTGGGGATGATCCCCTCATATACGTAATAATTTCTGTTCGTTTTAAGTTCTTATGTTGCTTCTTACTTTCAGTTGAAAAAACTTGTTTTTTTTTTAATTTAATTTCTGATCGTTTTTAAAATAATGCTGGAAATCCGGCGCCCCCTTCATAGAAATGTCCCTTACCCCAAGGAAACATCTTCCACGGAAAGATTTTCCCGAGTAACCCCCTCCTCCTGCACCCCCACCCCCAACCCAGAAAAAAAATCCTTCATGAAAATGGCTGTAAAAACTCATAATAACCAAAAACAATATCTAAACAATGGGCAAAGTTCATAAATTGCAGCCCTTCCCTGGGAACGTGGGAATTCAGTCATCTTTAAAAAGACATATTTATTAGATTTTCGACTATGTTGAACAAAATGGCTATCTCAGAATTTTAATTGGGTAACTTCGGGGAAAAAATGAGCATGGGAGGGGGCAAGTTCCCTCCATTTTTTTTTTGTCACTTCAAAAGGCACTAGAACTTTTAATGTCCCATTCAAACGAGCCCATTTACGATATTCTAGGATTACTGTGAATTGATACGATCACCCGCTGGGGAAATACAAAAATAAATAAATTAAAATAAACACGCATCCGTGATCTTTCTCTGATAAATAAAAAAAACAGGTTTTTAAACTGAAAGTAAGGGGAGCGACATTAAAACTTAAAACGAACAGGAAATTATTCCGCTATATGAAAGGGGCTGTCCCCTCCTAACGCCTCGCTCTTTACGCTAAGTTTGACTCTGGGTCACAACTTTATTTTTTAAAAGAATAAAAACTTTAGCGTAAAGAGCGAGGCGTGGAGAGGGACAGCCCCTCATATACGGATAATTTCTGCTTCGTTTTAAGTTTTAATGTCGCTCCTCCACTTTCAGTTTAAAAACTTGTTTTTTTTTTTAATTTCTGATCGTTTTTCAGTACATGCGCTTTTTATTTGCATAAACATTTTACTTTCTTTTGCTAAATGGATGTCTTTACAAGTACTTACGTAACTAACTCTATATTCGATTTTTTCTTCTGGCAAAAATACAAAGTTGCAGATTTTTGCGAGATCTGAGCTTGAAAACCATGTAATAGGGTTTGCTGATATGCTGAATCTGACGTGTGATTTTCATTAAAATTCTTCACTTGTAGGGAATGTTTCCCCCCTCTTGAAAAAATCGAGTAAATTTTCTCAGGCTCGTAGCTTTGAGGAGTAATACTAAACTTAATAAGATTTTATATATTTAGGACAGCATTAATAACACATTCTTTTTGATACTTTATTGACATCACATTTCGTTTTTCAAATTCGATACTATTGAGCCTTATCGCTTGTTTTTTTATGTTTTTTTTATTTCGTATGATGTTATTACTTATATGCAGGGGTTCTCCCCTTAGTCAATACCACGCTCTTTACGTTTAAAAGTTAAAAATTTGATTCACAAAACCCCTAATCACAAAGGCCGTTAATTAGAATAATTAGCTCTTCTATGTGAAAAGCCACACCCGAAAAAAAACTGTAGCGTAAAGAGCGAGGTATTTGACTTTGTGGAGAACCCCCTCACATACGTTAAATTTTCTGTTCGTTTTAAGTTCTAATATTCCTTTCTTACATTTCAGTGAAAAAACTTGTTTTTTTACTTAACTTCTGATCGTTTCTTCTTAAATAATGCTTAGGAATCGGCGCCCCCTTCATCGAAATGTCCCTTTACCACCAATTAAAACTCCTCCACGGAAATATTCTCGCAGAGTAATGCCCCTCTCTAGCCCCCCCCCCTCCAGAAAAATCTGCTGAAAATGGTTGTATACTTCCCAATAACCAATAAATAATGCTGGCAAGTCTGGCTCACCCCTTCATGCAATTTCCTTCCCCCATAAACTTCCTTCTGGAAAGATCCTTCATATAGCCCCCGACCCTCTCTTCCCCCACCTACCAGTAAAAAATCTCCTCTAAAAGTCTGTATGCTTACCCATAACAATACTATATGTTTAACTTGAGTAAGTTCATACTTTCCGCCCTCCCCCTGGGACTGTGGGGGATAAGTCATCCTAAAAGACATTTTATCATATTTTCGACCATGCTGAAACAAAAATGGCTATCCAAAATTTTGATCGGGTGACTTTGGGAAAAAAAATGAGCGTGGGAGGGGGCCTAGTTTGCCCTCCATTTTTTTTTGGTCATTAAAAAGGGCACTAGAACTTTTAATTTCGTTCCAAATGAGCCCGTCCCACGATATTCTAGACACTGGGTCGATAAGATCACCCCTGGGAAAAAAAAAAAAAACAATAACCCGCATCCGTGATCTTTCTTCTGGCAAAAAAATGGAAAATCCACATTTTTGTAGATAGGAGCTTGAACCTCTACCATAGTGTTCTCTGAACGCTGAATATGATCGGTGTGATTTTCATTAAGGTTCTTAACTTTTAGGGGGTCTTTCCCCTTTTTCGAAATCAGCCAAATTTTCTCCGGCGCGTAATCTTTTGATGGGTACACTAAACTTGATGAAGTGTATATTTGAATCAGCATTGAAATCTGATTCTTTTGATATATCTATTGGTATCAAAAACCCCGTTTCATAGAGTTTCGGTTAGCCATTGAGCGGGTCGCTCATTACTTTACGAATTCGTTTACACTAACTGTTTGACAAAA
>JAPEVW010000363.1:0-45000 GCA_027921565.1 Artemia sinica
CACTGAGTAAAATGGCTATCTAAAAATTTTGATTGGATGTGTTTGGGGAAAAGGTGGCGAGAGAGGAGGCTAGCTGCCCTCAAATCACTTTCGACTATTAAAAATGGGCACTAGAACTTGAATTTTCAATCGAATGAGCCTTTTTCAAGTTTCTACGACAAGAGATTTCAATAGAAACTTATATGCCCGCAGGGCATAACGTATAACCCTTGCCTTGAAGACTGTGGGGGGAGTGTCCTGCTCAAAGGTATAATTTCCTAAACTTTAACTGCGTGGAACAAAATGGCTATCTCAAAACTTTGATTGGATGTGTTTGGGAAATGGTGGGCGTGGAAGATGGTGTTAGTTGCCTTCCATTACTTTCGACTATTAAAAAAGGGCACAAGCCATTTCAATTTCTAATCAAATGAGCCCTTTTAGAAGTTTCCTACGACAACGCGTTCTATAAAAACTTTATATGCCCCCTGGGAATAACTTACAACCCTTGTCCTGAGGGCTGTGAGGAGGTTGTCATCCTCAAAGACCTAATTTCCAGAACTTAAAACTACGTTTAACAAAATTGCTATCTTAAAATTTTGATTGGATGTGTTTTGGGGAATGATGGGCGTGGGGGGGGGGCTAGTTGCCCTCCAATAAATTTCGACTATTAAAAAGGGTACTAGCTCTTTGAATTTCCAATTGAATGAGCCTGTTTTTGAAGTTTCTACGACAACGCACTTCTATAAAACCTTATATGCCCCCAGGCCATAACTTAATACCCTTGCCCTGAGGGTTGTGCGGGAGTGTCCTCCTGAAAAACATATTTTCTATCTGGAAAACAAATACGCTGAACAAAATTGGCTATCTCAAAATTTTGATTGGATGTGTTTGGGGGAATGATGGGCGTGGGGGGGGGGGCTAGTTGCCCTGCAATCACTTTTGACTATTAAAAAATGGCACTAGCCCTTTGAATTTCCATTTGAATGAGCCTTTTTTGAAGTTTTTACGGCAACGCCTTCTATAAAAACCTTATATGCCCCCTGGGCATAACCTTAAAATCCTTGCCCTGAGGGTTGTGGGAGAGTGTCCTCCTCAAAAACATATTTTCTATCTGGAAATCAACTACGCTGAACAAAATGGCTATCTCAAAATTTTGATTGGATGTATTTGGGGAATGATAGGCGTGGGAAGGGGGGCTAGTTGCCCTCCAATCACTTTCGACTATTAAAAAGGGTACTAGCCCCTTGAATTTCCAATTGAATGAGCCTGTTTTGAAGTTTCTACGACAACGCCTTCTATAAACACCTTATATGCCCCCAGGCCATAACTTAATACCCTTGCCCTGAGGGTTGTGCGGGAGTGTCCTCCTCAAAACATATTTTCTATCTGGAAAACAAATACGCTGAACAAAATTGGCTATCTCAAAATTTTGATTGGATGTGTTTGGGGGAATGATGGGCGTGGGGGGGGGCTAGTTGCCCTGCAATCACTTTTGACTATTAAAAATGGCACTAGCCCTTGGAATTTTCATTCGAATGAGCCTTTTTTGAAGTTTTTACGGCAACGCCTTCTATCATATGCCCCCAGGGCATAACTTAAAATCCTTGCCCTGAGGGTTGTGGGAGAGTGTCCTCCTCAAAAACATATTTTCTATCTGGAAATCAACTACGCTGAACAAAATGGCTATCTCAAAATTTTGATTGGATGTATTTGGGGGAATGATAGGCGTGGGAGGGGGGGGGGCTAGTTCCCTCCAATCACTTTTCGACTATTAAAAAGGGTAACTAGCCCTTTGAATTTGCAATTGAATGAGCCTGTTTTGAAAGTTTCTTCTACGACAATGCCTTTCTATAAAAAACCTTATACGCCCCGAGGGCATAACTTAAAACCCTTGGCCTGAGGGTTGTGGGGGATTGTCCTCCTCAAAAACATATTTTCTATGTGAAAATCAACTACGCTGAAACAAAATGGCTATCTCAAATTTTCATTGGATGTGTTTGTGGGGAATGATGGGCGTGTGGGGGGGGGGGGCTTGTTGCCACCCAATCACTTTCGAATATTAAAAAGGGGCACTAGCCACTCCCCATTTCCAATTGAATGAGCCCTTTTCGAAGTTCCTGCGACAACTCCTTCGATGCGATAGTGCCCCGGGGAATGTTTGGGGGAATTATGGGCACGGGGGGTCTAGTTGCCCTCCAATCACTTTCGACTATTAAAAGGGTACTAGCCCTTTGAATTTCCGATCGAATGAGCCTGTTTTGAAGTTTATACGACAAAGCCTTCTATAAAAACCTTATATGCCCCCAGAGCATAACTTAAGACCCTGCCTGAGGGTTGTGGAGGAGTTGTCCTCCTCAAAAACATATTTTCTATCTGGAAATCAACTATGCTGAACAAAATGGCTATCTCAAAATTTTGATTGGATGTGTTTAGGGGGAATGATGGGCGTGGGGGGGGGGGCTAGTTGCCCTCCAATCACTTTCGACTATTGAAAAGGCTACTGGCTCTTTGAATTTCTAATCGAATGAGCCTGTTTTGAAGTTTCTAACGACAAACACCTTCTATAAACAGCTTTATGCCCCCAGGACATAACTTAAAAACCTTGCCCTGAGGGTTGGTGGGGGAGTGTCCTACTAAAAAACATATTTTATATTTGGAAATCAACTGCGCTGAACAAACTGGCTATCTCAAAATTTTGATTGGATGTTTTTTTGGGGGAATGATGGGCGTGGAGGGGGCTAGTTGCCCTCCAATCACTTTCGACTATTAAAAAGGGCACTAGCCATTCCAATTTCCAATCGAATGAGCCCTTTTCCAAACTTCTACGACAACTCCTTCGATACGAAGTGCCCGGGTGGAGAAAAAACACATTGTGCCTACATCGTTCTTTACTTAGGCAGCGCTACCTGATTTCCAGAGTTTTCTACTACGTTGAACAAAATGGCTATCTGAAAATTTTGATTGGATGTGTTTGGGGATATGGTGGGCGTGGGAGGGGGTTTAGTTACCCTCCAATTACTTTCAACTATTAAAGAGGGCACTAGCCCTCTCAATTTCCAATTGAATGAGTCCGTTTGAAGTTTTTATGACAACACTATCTATAAAAACCTTATATGCCCCAAGGGCATAACTTACAAACTTTCTTCTGGGAGCCTAGGAGGTTTGTCATTCTTAAATACATAATTTCCAGAAACTTACAACTATGTTGAACAAAATGGCTATCAATAAACTTTGATTGAATGTTGTTTTGGAAATGATTGGCGTGAGAGGGGGTTTAATTACTCTCCACTCAATTTTGACTATTAAAAAGGGCAATTTTAATTTCCAATCAAATGAGCCCTTTTTTGAAATTTCTACAACAACTTTTTATATAAACTTATTCTGCCCCCAGGGCATAACTTACAACCCTTGCATTGAGGGCTCAGAGGGGGTTATCATCCTGAAAGACCTAATTTCCTGAACTTACAACTACTTTGAACAAAATGAATATCTCAAAACTTTAATTAGATGTATTTGAAGAAATGGTGGGCTTGAGAGGGGGGTTAGTTGCCTTCAATCACTTTCGACTATAAAAACGGGCACTAGCCCTTTCAATTTCTGATTGAATGAGCCCTTTTGAAGTTTCTACAACATCTTTTTCTATAAAAAAATTCATATGCCCCCAGGCAAAAACTTACAATCCTTGCCCTGAGGGCTGTGGGGGGAGGGGTTGCTTTCCTTAAAGAACTAGTTTCCAAAACTTTCAACTTCGTTGAATAAAAAGGCTTCTACAAATTTTGATTGGATGTGTTTGGGGAAAAGGTCGGTGCGAGAGGGGGGCTAGTTGCCCTCAAATCGATTTTGACTATTAAAAATGGGCACTAGCACTTTGAATTTCTAATAAAATAAGTTTTTTTTTCAAGTTTCTTGGACAAATACTTAAATAAAAACCTTATGTGCCCCCAGGACATAGCTTATAACCCTTGCCCTGAAGACTGCGGGGGAGTGTCCTTCTCTAAGGTATAATTTTCTGAACTTTAAATTGCGTGGAACAAAATGGCTATTTCAAAATTTTTGATTGGATATGTTTGGGGAAATGATGGGCGTGGAAGGGGTGTTTGTTGCCATCCAATTACTTTCGACTATTAAAAAGGGCACTAACCATTTCAATATCCAATCGAATTAGTCATTTTTGAAGTTTCTAAGACGACGCGTTCAATGAAAGCCTTATATGCCCCCAGGGCATAACTTACAGCCCTTGCCCTGGGGGCTGTGGGGGGAGTATCCTCCTCAAAAACATAATTTCTATCTGGAAATCCAAAATACTGAGTAAAATGTCTATCTAAAATTTCGATTGGATGTGCTTGGGGAACAGGTGGGTGAGAGAGGGAGGTTAGCTGCCCGCAAATCACTTTCGACTATTAAAAAGGGCACTAGACCTTTGAATTTTCAATCGAATGAGCCCTTTTTCAAGTTTCTACGACAAAGATTTCGATAGAAACTTATATGCCCCCAGGGGATAGCTTATAACCCTTGCCCTGAAGACTTTGGTGGGAGTGTCCTGCTCAAAGGTATAATTTCCTGAACTTTAACTGCGTGGAACAAAATGACTATCTCAAAATTTTGATTTGATTTGTTTGGGGAAATGGTGGGCGTGGAAGGGATGTTTGTAGCCAATTTTTTCTACGACAATTTTTTCGATACGAAGTGCCCTGGTCTAAAGGAAAAAATAATTAATAATACATTGTCTCAACAGCGTTCTTAAATGTCCCCAGGGCATAACTTAAAACCCTTACCCTGAGGGTTGTGGGGGAGTGTCCTCCTCAAAAATACATTTTCTATTTGGAAATAAACTACGCTGAACAAAATGGCTATCTCAAAATTTCGATTCGATGTGTTTTGAGAAATGGTGGGCGTGGAATGGTGATAGTTGCCTTCCAATCACTTTCGAGTATTAAAAAGGGCACAAGCCACTCCAATTTCCAATCGAACGAGCCTCTTCCGAAGTTTCTACGATAACTCTTTCGATACAAAGTACCCTGGTCTAAAACCAAGAAAAAATAATACATTGTGCCAACATCGTTCTTTACTTAGGCAGCACTATTGCACTGCCTATGATAGTTCAACAATCATATTACAAAAAAAGCTCTGGTGTCGCTATAAACCCCTCCCACCCAAAGCACGGGGGATGGGTTGTAACTTATGCCCTGGGGACATATGAGGTACAAACTTTCAAGCCTTTGGGAGCATAAGAGGTAAACTATTGAAGGGACTCAAATGACTAGAAAAGAATTTTACTAAGACGTACTGCGTGTTTGGTGCTTTACTAAAACGAATTGTATTGAAAATATTTTTTTTATTACTTATCATATTATTGTAAACAAAATGAAAATTTCAGTGAAACCAGGCAAGGATTTACCAATAGGCTCACAAGGCCTTGCGGCTTTAATATCACCGAAGTTTTCAGGATTTTCCCTAAAATCTTGCAAAAACGTATTTGTAAAAGAAGTGGGGCCATTTCAGGTCCGACGACGACCATAGCCACTACTCCTTTCTTCCAATGGTTTAATGGCGCAAGAAGAAGGTTTAACGGCGCATCCCTGTTTCTGTGACCAGGTGATGCAATTTTGTTTCAGTATTAGTAAGATTCCCGGAATTCTAAGTGTTTCAGTATTTTTTTTTATATGATTAATCCGAGTATGGTCAGGATAATGCACAAGCACTAATAATTAGTTACTAGCCTATTTATTAAAGGGAGCACAACATCACCTTTAAACAGTCAGACAGGAAAACTAACATGGGATTCCGACGGCAGCCCTGTGACGTCAGGACAACCCCTTCAATCTATTCTACGACACAGATAGAAGATTAGCATGGGATTTCCAAAACAGCCCTCTGACATCAAGACACACCCTCGTACTTTAAATAGCTCCACACCTAACAGATTTTTTGGCATTTTATTTTTTCGCCCGAAATGTTCAAAGTATTTTTTTTTATTCTTTAGTTCTTTTTCCTCGCTAGGACTTGAAAGGTCAACTCCCTTCCAATAGAATTGCACTCGAAGCAACAGCACTAAATCGCCATTCCCAATATTCTGTCCTATTCAATGCTTTCAAGAAATAACAAATTCCCGTGACCTTAGAAGACACACTTCTGTCAATTCCATAACACATCTGGCGGGATTCCAAGCTTTTGTCAGTTTTTTCCTGGCCAGGTCTAACATCGATTATGCAAAATCCGCAGAGAGAATTTTTATATTTTAGACAAAATTCCTCTAAATGTATTTCTAGCGATGAAGACGGATTGGGTGTTTAAATTGTGTAAACACCTTCACCTTGCTAAACAATAAATCTTAAGAACACGGACTTTGTAAATAAGAGTTTTATTATTTTAAACAAAGTTTCAACATATAACAAATTATAAAAAATTTACAACAACATTAAAACAGTGAAAAAAGTAGTTAAAACAACAACAAACAAACAAAATAAAAGGTATAAAAAGTATTATAGTAATATACATGAAAACATGAATAATTAAAATGAAATTTGCATATTAATTTCTATATTTGTATATTTTTAGTACGTAAATGAGGGGCTCTCTCCCTAGTCAATACCTTGCTCTTTACGCTAAAGTTCCAATTTTGTTCCAATTCCTTAAGAATGACCCCTGAATAATAAAGGCTGTTTAATTAGAATAGATAGCTTTTTTGAAAGTGCTAAACAAACTTTAGCGTAAAGAGTGAGGTATCGACTATGGGGAAAACCCCTTATATACGCAATAATTTCTGTTCGTTTTAAGTTTTAATGTTGCTCCTTACTTTCAGGTGAAAAAACTTGTTTTTTATTTAATTTCTGATCGTTTTTGTTAAATGATGCTGAGAAATTTGGCTCCCCCTCAGAGAAATTTCCCTTCCCCCATGACAATATCCTCCATGGAAAGATCCTCCCAAGTAACCGCCTCCTCCAGCGCCCTTCACTCTTGAAAACGTCAGCCTACTTCCAAATAACAAACACTATAAGTAAACAATGGACAAAGTTCATAACTTGCAGCCCTTCCCCCAGGGACTCTGGGGCTTAAAACCTCCTCAAAGACATATTTAGTAGGTTTTCAACTATGCTGAACAAACAAAAATCTCAAAATTTTGATCCGATGACTTTGGGAAAAAATGAGCGTGGGAGCCCTGTTGCCCTCCAATTTTTTTGGTCACTTAAAAAGGGCACTAGAACTTTTAATTTTCTTTCGAATGACCCCTCTCGCAATATTTTATGACCACTGGATTTATACGATCACCCCTGGAAAAAAAACAAATAAACAAGCATCCGTGATCATTCTTCTGGCAAAAAGAAAACAAAATTCCACATTTTTGGAGATAGGAGATCGAAACCTCCACAGTATGGTTTTCTGATATGCTGAATATGATGGTGGGATTTTCAATAAGATTCTATTATTTTAGAAGGAGTTTCTTCCTTTTTTCAAGCATAAGGCAATTTTTCAGGCTCGTAACTTTTGATGGGTAAGACTAAACTTGATGAAATTTAAACATTCGAAATCAGCATAAAAATCTGATTCTTTTCAGAAAACAAAATAGGCTCATCAAAAGAATCAGATTTTTATGCTGATTTCGAATGTTTAAATTTCATCAAGTTTAGTCTTACCCATCAAAAGTTACGAGCCTGAAAAATTGCCATATGCTTGAAAAAAGGAAGAAACTCCTCCTAAAATAATAGAATCTTATTGAAAATCCCACCATCATATTCAGCATATCAGAAAACCATACTGTGGAGGTTTCGATCTCCTATCTCCAAAAATGTGGAATTTTGTTTTTTTTTTGCCAGAAGAATGATCACAGATGCGTGTTTATTTGTTTTTTTTTCCAGGGGTGATCGTATAAATCCAGTGGTCATAAAATATTGCAAGAGGGGTCTTTTGAAAGAAAATTAAAAGTTCTAGTGCCCTTTTTAAGTGACCAAAAAAATTGGAGGGCAACAGGGCTCCCACGCTCATTTTTTCCCAAAGTCATCGGATCAAAATTTTGAGATTTTTGTTTTGTTCAGCATAGTTGAAAACCTACTAAATATGTCTTTGAGGAGGTTTTAAGCCCCCAGAGTCCCTGGGGGAAGGGCTGCAAGTTATGAACTTTGTCCATTGTTTACTTATAGTGTTTGTTATTTGGAAGTAGGCTGACGTTTTCAAGAGTGAAGGGCGCTGGAGGAGGCGGTTACTTGGGAGGATCTTTCCATGGAGGATATTGTCATGGGGGAAGGGAAATTTCTCTGAGGGGGAGCCAAATTTCTCAGCATCATTTAACAAAAACGATCAGAAATTAAATAAAAAACAAGTTTTTTCACCTGAAAGTAAGGAGCAACATTAAAACTTAAAACGAACAGAAATTATTACGTATATAAGGGGTTTTCCCCATAGTCAATACCTCACTCTTTACGCTAAAGTTTGTTTAGCACTTTCAAAAAAGCTATGTATTCTAATTAAACAGCCTTTATTATTCAGGGGTCATTCTTAAGGAATTGGAACAAAATTGGAACTTTAGCGTAAAGAGCAAGGTATTGACTAGGGAGAGAGCCCCTCATTTACGTACTAAAAATATACAAATATAGAAATTAATATGCAAATTTCATTTTAATTATTCATGTTTTCATGTATATTACTATAATACTTTTTATACCTTTTATTTTTTTTGTTTGTTGTTGTTTTAACTACTTTTTTCACTGTTTTAATGTTGTTGTAAATTTGTTATAAATTTGTTATATGTTGAAACTTTGTTTAAAATAATAAAACTCTTATTTACAAAGTCCGTGTTCTTAAGATTTATTGTTTAGCAAGGTGAAGGTGTTTACACAATTTAAACACCCAATCCGTCTTCATTGCTAGAAATACATTTAGAGGAATTTTGTCTAAAATATAAAAATTCTCTCTGCGCATTTTGCATAATCGATGTTAGACCTGGCCAGGAAAAAACTGACAAAAGCTTGGAATCCCGCCAGATGTGTTATGGAATTGACAGAAGTGTGTCTTCTAAGGTCACGGGAATTGGTTATTTCTTGAAAGCATTGAATAGGACAGAATATTGGGAATGGCGATTTAGTGCTGTTGCTTCGAGTGCAATTCTATTGGAAGGGAGTTGACCTTTCAAGTCCTAGCGAGGAAAAAGAACTAAAGAATAAAAAAAAATACTTTGAACATTTCGGGCGAAAAAATAAAATGCCAAAAAATGTGTTAGGTGTGGAGCTATTTAAAGTACGAGGGTGTGTCTTGATGTCAGAGGTCTGTTTTGGAAATCCCATGCTAATCTTCTATCTGTGGTCGTAGAATAGATTGAAGGGGGTTGTCCTGACGTCAGAGGGCTGCCGTCGGAATGCCATGTTAGTTTTCCTGTCTGACTGTTTAAAGGTGATGTTGTGCTCCCTTTAATAAATAGGCTAGTAACTAATTATTAGTGCTTGTGCATTATCCTGACCATACTCGGATTAATCATATAAAAAAAATACTGAAAAACTTAGAATTCCGGGAATCTTACTAATACTGAAACAAAATGGCATCACCTGGTCACAGAAACAGGGATGCGCCGTTAAACCTTCTTCTTGCGCCATTAAACCATTGGAAGAAAGGAGTAGTGGCTATGGTCGTCGTCGGACCTGAAATGGCCCCACTTCTTTTACGAATACGTTTTTGCAAGATTTTAGGGAAAATCCTGAAAACTTCGGTGATATTAAAGCCGCAAGGCCTTGTGAGCCTATTGGTAAATCCTTGCCTGGTTTCACTGAAATTTTCATTTTGTTTACAATAATATGATAAGTAATAAAAAAAATATTTTCAATACAATTCGTTTTAGTAAAGCACCAAACACGCAGTACGTCTTAGTAAAATTCTTTTCTAGTCATTTGAGTCCCTTCAATAGTTTACCTCTTATGCTCCCAAGGGCTTGAAAGTTTGTACCTCATATGTCCCCAGGGCATAAGTTACAACCCATCCCCCGTGCTTTAGGGTGGGAGGGGTTTATAGCGACACCAGAGCTTTTTTTGTAATATGATTGTTGAACTATCATAGGCAGTGCAATAGTGCTGCCTAAGTAAAGAACGATGTTGGCACAATGTATTATTTTTTCTTGGTTTTAGACCAGGGCACTTCGTATCGAAAGAGTTATCGTAGAAACTTCGGAAGAGGCTCGTTCGATTGGAAATTGGAGTGGCTTGTGCCCTTTTTAATACTCGAAAGTGATTGGAAGGCAACTATCACCGATTCCACGCCCACCATTTCTCAAAACACATCGAATCAAATTTTGCGATAGCCATTTTGTTCAGCGTAGTTTATTTCCAAATAGAAAATGTATTTTGAGGAAGACACTCCCCCACAACCCTCAGGGTAAGGGTTTTAAGTTATGCCCTGGGGACGTTTAAGAACCCTGTTGGGACAATGTATTATTAATTATTTTTTTCCTTTAGACCAGGGCACTTCGTATCGAAAAAATTGTCGCAGAAAAAATTGGCTACAAACATCCCTTCCACGCCCACCATTTCCCCAAACAAATCAAATCAAAATTTTGAGATAGTCATTTTGTTCCACGCAGTTAAAATTCAGGAAATTATACCTTTGAGCAGGACACTCCCACCAAAGTCTTCAGGGCAAGGGTTATAAGCTATCCCCTGGGGGCATATAAGTTTCTATTGAAATCTTTGTCGTAGAAACTTGAAAAAGGGCTCATTCGATTGAACATTCAAAGGTCTAGTGCCCTTTTTAATAGTCGAAAGTGATTTGCGGGCAGCTAAACTCCCTCTCTCACCCACCTTTTCCCCAAGCACATCCAATCTAAATTTTAGATAGACATTTTACTCAGTGTTTTGGATTTCCAGATAGAAATTATGTTTTTGAGGAGGACACTCCCCCACAGCCCTCAGGGCAAGGGCTGTAAGTTATGCCCTGGGGGCATATAATGCTTTCATTGAACGCGTCGTCTTAGAAACTTCAAAAATGACTAATTCGATTGGATATTGAAATGGTTAGTGCCCTTTTTAATAGTCGAAAGTAATTGGATGGCAAAAAACACCCCTTCCACGCCCACCATTTCCCCAAACAAATCAAATCAAAATTTTGAAATAGCCATTTTGTTCCACGCAATTTAAAGTTCAGAAAATTATACCTTAGAGAAGGACACTCCCCCGCAGTCTTCAGGGCAAGGGTTATAAGCTATGTCCTGGGGGCACATAAGGTTTTTATTTAAGTATTTGTCCAAGAAACTTGAAAAAAAACTTATTTTATTAGAAATTCAAAGTGCTAGTGCCCATTTTAATAGTCAAAATCGATTTGAGGGCAACTAGCCCCCCTCTCGCACCGACCTTTTCCCCAAACACATCCAATCAAAATTTGTAGAAGCCTTTTTATTCAACGAAGTTGAAAGTTTTGGAAACTAGTTCTTTAAGGAAAGCAACCCCTCCCCCCACAGCCCTCAGGGCAAGGATTGTAAGTTTTGCCTTGGGGCATATGAATTTTTTATAGAAAAAGATGTTGTAGAAACTTCAAAAAGGGCTCATTCAATCAGAAATTGAAAGGGCTAGTGCCGTTTTTATAGTCGAAAGTGATTGAAGGGCAACTAACCCCCCTCTCAAGCCCACCATTTCTTCAAATACATCTAATTAAAGTTTTGAGATATTCATTTTGTTCAAAGTAGTTGTAAGTTCAGGAAATTAGGTCTTTCAGGATGATAACCCCCTCTGAGCCCTCAATGCAAGGGTTGTAAGTTATGCCCTGGGGGCAGATAAGGTTTATATAAAAAGTTGTTGTAGAAATTTCAAAAAGGGCTCATTTGATTGGAAATTAAAATTGCCCTTTTTAATAGTCAAAATTGAGTGGAGAGTAATTAAACCCCCTCTCACGCCAATCATTTCCAAAACAACATTCAATCAAAGTTTATTGATAGCCATTTTGTTCAACATAGTTGAAAGTTCTTGAAATTATGTATTTAAGAATGACAAACCTCCTAGGCTCCCAGAAGAAAGTTTGTAAGTTATGCCCTTGGGGCATATAAGGTTTTTATAGATAGTGTTGTCATAAAAACTTCAAAACGGACTCATTCAATTGGAAATTGAGAGGGCTAGTGCCCTCTTTAATAGTTGAAAGTAATTGGAGGGTAACTAAACCCCCTCCCACGCCCACCATATCCCCAAACACATCCAATCAAAATTTTCAGATAGCCATTTTGTTCAACGTAGTAGAAAACTCTGGAAATCAGGTAGCGCTGCCTAAGTAAAGAACGATGTAGGCACAATGTGTTTTTTCTCCACCCGGGCACTTCGTATCGAAGGAGTTGTCGTAGAAGTTTGGAAAAGGGCTCATTCGATTGGAAATTGGAATGGCTAGTGCCCTTTTTAATAGTCGAAAGTGATTGGAGGGCAACTAGCCCCCTCCACGCCCATCATTCCCCCAAAAACATCCAATCAAAATTTTGAGATAGCCAGTTTGTTCAGCGCAGTTGATTTCCAAATATAAAATATGTTTTTTTAGTAGGACACTCCCCCACAACCCTCAGGGCAAGGGTTTTAAGTTATGTCCTGGGGGCATAAAGCTGTTTATAGAAGGTGTTGTCTTAGAAACTTCAAAACAGGCTCATTCGATTAGAAATTCAAAGAGCCAGTAGCCTTTTCAATAGTCGAAAGTGATTGGAGGGCAACTAGCCCCCCCCCCCACGCCCATCATTCCCCCTAACACATCCAATCAAAATTTTGAGATAGCCATTTTGTTCAGCATAGTTGATTTCCAGATAGAAATATGTTTTTGAGGAGGACACTCCTCCACAACCCTCAGGCAGGGTCTTAAGTTATGCTCTGGGGGCATATAAGGTTTTTATAGAAGGCTTTGTCGTATAAACTTCAAAACAGACTCATTTGATCGGAAATTCAAAGGGCTAGTACCCTTTTAATAGTCGAAAGTGATTGGAGGGCAACTAGACCCCCCATGCCCATAATTCCCCCAAACATTCCCCGGGCACTTCGCATCGAAGGAGTTGTCGCAGGAACTTCGAAAGGGCTCATTCAATTGGAAATGGGAGTGGCTAGTGCCCTTTTTAATATTCGAAAGTGATTGGGTGGCAACAAGCCCCCCCCCCCCCCACACGCCCATCATTCCCCCCAAACACATCCAATGAAAATTTTGAGATAGCCATTTTGTTCAGCGTAGTTGATTTTCACATAGAAAATATGTTTTTGAGGAGGACAATCCCCCACAACCCTCAGGACAAGGGTTTTAAGTTATGCCCTCGGGGCGTATAAGGTTTTTTATAGAAGGCATTGTCGTAGAAACTTCAAAACAGGCTCATTCAATTGCAAATTCAAAGGGCTAGTACCCTTTTTAATAGTCGAAAGTGATTGGAGGGCAACTAGCCCCCCCCTCCCACGCCTATCATTCCCCCAAATACATCCAATCAAAATTTTGAGATAGCCATTTTGTTCAGCGTAGTTGATTTCCAGATAGAAAATATGTTTTTGAGGAGGACACTCTCCCACAACCCTCAGGGCAAGGATTTTAAGTTATGCCCTGGGGGCATATGATAGAAGGCGTTGCCGTAAAAACTTCAAAAAGGCTCATTCGAATGAAAATTCCAAGGGCTAGTGCCATTTTTAATAGTCAAAAGTGATTGCAGGGCAACTAGCCCCCCCCCACGCCCATCATTCCCCCAAACACATCCAATCAAAATTTTGAGATAGCCAATTTTGTTCAGCGTATTTGTTTTCCAGATAGAAAATATGTTTTTGAGGAGGACACTCCCGCACAACCCTCAGGGCAAGGGTATTAAGTTATGGCCTGGGGGCATATAAGGTGTTTATAGAAGGCGTTGTCGTAGAAACTTCAAAACAGGCTCATTCAATTGGAAATTCAAGGGGCTAGTACCCTTTTTAATAGTCGAAAGTGAGTGGAAGGCAACTAGCCCCCCTTTCCACGCCTATCATTCCCCCAAATACATCCAATCAAAATTTTGAGATAGCCATTTTGTTCAGCGTAGTTGATTTCCAGATAGAAAATATGTTTTTGAGGAGGACACTCTCCCACAACCCTCAGGGCAAGGATTTTAAGTTATGCCCAGGGGGCATATAAGGTTTTTATAGAAGGCGTTGCCGTAAAAACTTCAAAAAAGGCTCATTCAAATGGAAATTCAAAGGGCTAGTGCCATTTTTAATAGTCAAAAGTGATTGCAGGGCAACTAGCCCCCCCCCCACGCCCATCATTCCCCCAAACACATCCAATCAAAATTTTGAGATAGCCAATTTTGTTCAGCGTATTTGTTTTCCAGATAGAAAATATGTTTTTGTGGAGGACACTCCCGCACAACCCTCAGGGCAAGGGTATTAAGTTATGGCCTGGGGGCATATAAGGTTTTATAGAAGGCGTTGTCGTAGAAACTTCAAAACAGGCTCATTCAATTGGAAATTCAAAGAGCTAGTACCCTTTTTAATAGTCGAAATTTATTGGAGGGCAACTAGCCCGCCCCCCCCCCCTCCCACGCCCATCATTCCCCAAAACACATCAAATCAAAATTTTAAGATAGCAATTTTGTTAAACGTAGTTTTAAGTTCTGGAAATTAGGTCTTTGAGGATGACAACCTCCTCACAGCCCTCAGGACAAGGGTTGTAAGTTATTCCCAGGGGGCATATAAAGTTTTTATAGAACGCGTTGTCGTAGAAACTTCTAAAAGGGCTCATTTGATTAGAAATTGAAATGGCTTGTGCCCTTTTTAATAGTCGAAAGTAATTGGAAGGCAACTAACACCATCTTCCACGCCCACCATTTCCCAAACACATCCAATCAAAATTTTGAGATAGCCATTTTGTTCCACGCAGTTAAAGTTTAGGAAATTATACCTTTGAGCAGGACACTCCCCCCCACATTCTTCAAGGCAAGGGTTATAGGTTATGCCCTGCGGGCATATAAGTTTCTATTGAAATCTTTGTCGTAGAAACTTGAAAAAGGGCTCATTCGATTGAAAATTCAAAGTTCTAGTGCCCATTTTTAATAGTCGAAAGTGATTTGAGGGCAGCTAGCCTCCCTCTCTCGCCCACCTTTTCCCCAAACACATCCAATCAAAATTTTAGATAGCCATTTTACTCAGTGTTTTGGATTTCCAGATAGAAATTATGTTTTTAGGAGGACACTCCCCTACAGCCCTCAGGGCTAGGGTTGTAAGTTATGCCCTGGGGGCATATAAGGCTTTTCCTGAACGCGTCGTCGTAGAAACTTCAAAAATGACTAATTCGATTAGAAATTGAAATGGCTAGTGCCCTCCGATCAAAATTTGTTGATAGCCATTTTGTTCCACGAAGTTTAAAGTTCAGGAAATTATATATAAATTATATACCTTTGAGCAGGACACTCTCCCCATAGTCTTCAGGGCAAGGTTTATAAGTTATGCCCTGGGGGCATATAAGGTTTTTATTGAAATGGGCAACTAACCCCCCTCTCACGCCCACCTTTTTCCCAAACACATCCAATCAAAATTTTGAGATATCCATTTTGTTCAACGTAGTCGAAAGCTGTGGAAATTAGGTCTTTTAGGATAAAAACCCCATCAGAGCTTTCAGCGCAAGGGTTGTAATTTGTACCCTAGGGGCATACAAGGTTTATATACAAAATTGTTGTAGAAATTTCAAAAGGGGCTCATCTGATTGGAAATTAAAATTGCCCCTTTTAATAGTCGAAAGTGAGTGGAGAGTAATTAAACCCCCTCTCACGCACTCCATTTCTCTAAACACATGCAATCAAAGCTTAGAGATAGCCATTTTGTTCAACGTAGTTGAAAGTCCTGGAAATTATGTTTTTAAGGATGACAATACCCCCAGACTCCCCAGAGAAAAGGTTGTAAGTTATTCCCAGGGGGCATATAAGGTTTTTAATGATAGAGTTGTCGTAAAAACTTCAAAAGGGGCTCATTCAGTTGGAAATTGAGAGGTATAAAGCGCATTTTAATAGTTGAAAGTGATTGGACGGTAACTAGCCCCTCTCTCACGCCCACCATTCCCCCAACACATCCAATCAAAATTTTCAGATAGCCATTTTGTTCAACGTAGTAGAAAGTTCTTTAAATTAGGTCTGTGAGGATGACAACTCTCCCACCCCAGCCCTCAGGGCGAGGGTTGTAAGTTATCCCCTGGGGCATATAAGGTTTTTATTGAAAGCGTTGTCGTAGAAACTTCAAAAGGGCTCATTTGATTGGAAATTGAAATGGCTATACCTTTTTTAATAGTTGAAAGTGATTCGAGAAAGACTAACGCCCCTCTCACGCCCACCATTTTTCCCAGACACATCAAATCAAAATTTTGAGAAACATAATTTGCACTTTAGTGAAAAAAATACAAATGAATATGCATTGTCAGTTTAATATACATATACGGATATTTAGTAATCAAAATGTTAATATTATTTAATTTATTGAAGTTATAAAAGTAAAAACATTTATAATTTTTTCAGTAAAGTGCACATTATGTTCTGGCCTTGGGAAGGAATAGGGGTTTTGAGCCCAACTTATGTTAATTTCTGCTCGTTTTGAGTTTGACACGGTTATTTATTGTAATTTCTGTTCCTTTTGGGTTTTACTTATTTATCGATGCTGATTTGTGGTAGTTTCACGCTTGGTAGATTATTTGATTTTATTTTTGCTCATTTTCTGTTGAGTGGAGTTTTTTTACTTTTCCTTGAAAAACTTATGTTGCGGAAATAGTTTTTTCAATTAATTTCAACCAAAATGGACATCTCAAAATTTCGATTTCACGCATTTGGGGAAAAGAAGGTGTGTGGGGGGGGAGGGCAGATACCCACCAATCAATTTAATGACTCTTAAAAATAATTAGAGCTTTCAATTTCCAATCAAATAAACTAGCTCTGAAATTTATAGGAGCACTTCTTCAATAAGAACCATATATGCCCCCCCCAGCATAACCTACCACGCCTGTCCCAGAGCCTTGGGGGTTTTTGTCACCCCAGAGTTTTTGTTATCTGATCTTTGAACTATTTTTCTTTTTAATTATCAGATTGATTTGGGGAAACAAGGGTATGGGGAGGTATCTATTTACCCTCCGATCACTTTTGACTCTTAAGAATGGCACTATAACTTCCGATTTTCAATTTAATGAGCACCCTCCAAAATTTATAAGACCTTCCTTTCTATGTGAAGTGCCTCTGGGAAAAAAATAAAAATTCTCGCTTTATGGCCTTACGACGGGGGTGGAGGGAGGCAAGTTACAATCAGATCACTTTCTACTCTTAAAATGGAACTAGAACTTTCAGTTACTAATCATTTGAGTCTTCTCTGAAGTTTATAGGATGACCTCTTCCATAAGAACCTTATATGCTTCCGGGGCATAAGTTGCAACCCTTACCCTGGGCTCTGAAGGGGTTATGTCGAACCCGAAGTTTATGTTATCTGATCGTTTTACAACCTTAAACAATTAGGTTCAACATCAACCCCATACTCTGTGGGGGGGGGGTATCTTGACCCGGAAGTTTTTCCTTCTCATCTTTTGACTATTTCAAATAAAATGGCTATCGGATGTATTTAGGGAATGAGAATGTAAGGAGGGGGGGGGGAAAGTGAATGCTCTCTGCTCATTTTCGATGCTTCTTAAACAGGTAACTAGAACTTTCAATTTTCAATCAAATGAGCCACCCCTGAAATTTATACGACTGTTCCTTACTTAAAACCTTATATGCCCCCGGGGCATAACTTACAACACTTCTACTGGGCGCTTGGGCGGGGGGGTTGTGTTGATCCGGAATTTATGTTATTGGATCTTTAAACTATTTTAGACAAAATGGCTATCTCGAATTTTTGATCGGGTGCAGTTGGGGAACTGAAGGTGAGGGGGGGATCTCCTTTGATCACTTTTGATGCCTCTTAAGAAAGTAACTATTTCAATTTCCAATCAAATCAGCAACCTCTTAACTTTATTCGACCACCCCTTACAAAAACCCTATATGCCCCTGGAACATAATTTACAACACCTACCACCGAGCTCTGTGAGTTTGTGTTGATCCCGAAGCTTTGTTATTTGAACTTTAACTATTTTGAACAAAATAGTTTTCTCAAAATTTTGATCAGATGCACTTGGGAAAAACAGGTCTTGGAGGGGAGAGGGCTAGTTTCCTTCTGATAAGTATTGACTCTAAAAAGGGCAATAGAAATTCCAATTACAATTGAGCCCCCCTCCGAAGTTTATAAGACAAATCTCTCCATAAGAACCTTATATACCCCCAAGGCATAGTTTACAACACTTGCCCCAGGGTTCTGGGAGGCTATGTTATTCCTGGATTTTTGTTATATGATCTTTGGTCTATTTTGAGCAAAAAGGCTTTATTAAAGTTCTATCAGACACATTTGGGGAAAAAGGGTGGGGGCTGCTTACCATCAGATCACTATTGCCTCTTCAAAGGGAAATTAGAACTTTTAATTTTGAATCATTTTAGTCCCCTCTGAAGTTTTTAAGACAGCTTCTTCAATAAGAACCTTATATGTTTCCGGGCTACAAGTTACAATCTTTACTCTGGGCTCGAGAGGGGTTACGTTGAATCCAAAGTTTTTTTTTATCTGATCATTGGACTTTTTCAAACAAAACATTTGGATACATTTAGAGAAAAGAGGTTGTGTGTGTGGGGGGGGGGTATATACCCTCAGATCACTTTTTACTCATAGAAAGGTAACTAGGACTTTTAATTTTCAAGCAAATGAGCCTCCTCCTGAAAATTATCACGTTGAACAAAATGGCTATCTGAAAATTTTGATTGGATGTGTTTGGGGAAAAGGTGGACGTGAGAGGGAGTTAGTTGCCCTTCAATCGCGTTTGACTATTAAAAAGGGCACTAGATCTTTGAATTTCCAATCGAATGAGCCCTTTTTTCAAGTTTGTACGACAAAAATTTCAATAAAAACTTATATGCCCCCAGGGTATAACTTACAACACTTGTCCTGAAGACTGTGGGGGGAGTTTCCTACTCAAAGGTATAATTACCTGAACTTTAAACTGCGTGGACCAAAAAGTCTATCTCAAAATTTTAATTGGATGAGTTTGGGGAAATGGTGGGCGTGGAAGGGGTGTTAGTTGTCTTCCAATCACTTTCAACTATTAAAAAGGGCACTAGCCATTTCAATTTTCAATCGAATGAGCCCTTTTTCAGAACTTAAAACTACGTTGAATAAAATGGTAATCTCAAAACTTTGATTGGATGTGTTTGGGGAGAAGGTGGGCGTGAGAGGGAGGTTAGTTACCATCCAATCACTTTCGACTATTAAAAAGGGCACTAGCCCTTTGAATTTTCCAACGAATGAGACTTTTCTTAGGTTTCTACGACAACGCCTTCTATAGAAAACTTATATGCCCCCAGGGCATAAATTATAACACTTGCCCTGAGGGCTGTGGGGGAGTATTCTCCTCAAAAACATAATTTCTATCGGGAAATCAACTACGCTGAACAAAATGGCTATCTCAAAATATTGATTGGATGTGTTTCAGGAAATAGTGGGCATGGCAGGGGTCTTAGTCGCCTTCCGATCACTTTCGAGTATTAAAAAGGGCAAAAGCCACTCCAATTTCTTATTGAATGAGCCCTTTTTGAAGTTTCTACAACAACTCCTTCGATACGACGTGCCCTGCTGTAAAGGAAAAAAAAATAATACATTGTTCCAACATCATTCTTATATGCCCGCAGGGCTTAACTTAAAACCCTTGCCCTGAGGGTTGTGGCTGAGTGTCCTCTTCAAAAATATATTATCTATCTGGATATCAACTACACTGAACAAAATGGCCATCTCAAAGTTTTGATCGGAAGTGTTTGGGGGAATGATGGGCGCGGGAGGGGGAATAGTTTCCCTCCAATCACTTTCAGCTATTAAAAAGGGCAATGGCTGTTCCAATTTCCAATCGTATGAGTCCTTTTCCAAGTTTCTACGACAACTCCTTCGATACAAAGTACCCTGGTATGAAAACCAAAAAAAAATTAAATAAATAATACATTGTGCCAACATCGTTCTTTACTTAGGCAGCGCTATTGCGCTGCCTATTATTTTAATATTGTCATTTTGTTGTAATTTTGATTATTGTACAGGGGGATATAGTAAATAATTAATCAGCTAATTTGTTTTATGCCCCATCAAAAATACAAAGAATGAAGATGGAGTATAACAGTAAGAACGAAAATGAAACAAAAAAAGCGCATACAAAAACAGGAGCAAATACGTGCAAATAAACCAAACAATTCGGAAAGGTAAACAACTCCAAGGGTGGTAAACCTCTTTAAATGTATCATACAAATATATACAATATAAAAATAATAATAATCCAGCAAAAAAAAAGAAACTAGCATTAAAACTAAAAACCTTCCAAGGATTGTTCGAACGGATAACCTGTAAGCCTTTAAAAAAGCTTATCTGCAGCATCAAAAGGATCCGACAAGCTGTATCTCTCCCGCAGTCTATCCTTGTCCAAGAAGGAACCCGAATAAGGAACGTTGAATTATGAAATAAGCCCTCCTGGATTTTATTTTAACTGATTGGTTAAAAATGTCCCAGAAAGAAACCAGGTATAGAACATGAGGGAGAGAAACAGCATTATATAGTTTCGCGAGGTGGCGTTAACGAAGATACAGCTGTGATCCAACTGCACCAGCATACCCTTTACGGATCTTACGTTTGGTTCGGGCAATAAGCAATTTACGAGTTGACTTAAGGGATGTACCAATACGTAAACCAAGACACAAGATCTTGCAGTGGTATAAAATCAGAATCACCAAGATTTACTCTATCAGGGATTTCAGAAAATAATAGCACTTGAGACTTGACCGCATTTAAAGAAAAACCAATCTTGTTTTAATTCTTAGCAATCTCCCTAAAACTTTTTTTTCCAAACAAAACACAGCCCTACTTAGGTTAAGAACATTATCCGCATAATAGGCAGCGCAATAGTGCTGCCTAAGTAAAGACAGATGTTGGCACAATATATTATTTATTTTTTTCTTTTAGACCAGGGCACTTTGTATTGAAGGAGTTGTCGTAGAAACTTCGAAAAGGGCTCATTCGAATGGAAACTGGAGTGGCTTGTGTCATTTTTAATAGTCGAAAAGTACTGGAAGGCATCTAACAATCGTTCCATGCCCACCATTTCCCCAAACACATCCAATCAAAATTTTGAGATAGCCATTTGTTTCAGCGTAGTTGATTTTTAAATAGCAAATATTTTTTTGAGGAGGACACTCCCCCAGAGCCCTTGGGTCTAGGTTTTAAGCTAAACCCTGGGGTATATTAGGACGATGTTGGCACAATGTATTATTTTTTTCCTTTAGACCAGGGCACTTCGTATCGACGAAGTTGTCGTAGAAACTTTAAAAACTGCTCATTCAATTGGAAATTGGAGTGGCTTGTGCCCTTTTCAATAGTCAAAAGTGATACGAAGGCAACTAACACCCCTTCCTCGCCCACAATTTCCCGAAACACATCCAATCAAAATTTTCAGATAGCCGTTCTGTTCAGTGTAGTTGATTTCCAGATAAAAATTGTGTTTTTGTGGAGGAGAATCTCCCACAGCCCTCAGGGGAAGGGTTGTAAAGTATACCCTGGTGGCATATAAGGTTTTATAGAAAGTGTTGTCGCAGAAACTTCAAACATGGCTCATTCGATTGAAAATTTGAAGGGCTAGTGCCCTTTTTGAAAGTGACTGGAGGGGAACTAACCTCTCATCTCACTCCCACCTTTTCCCCAAACACATCCAATCAAAATTTTGATATAGCTATTTTGTTCAACGTAGTAAAAAGTCCTGGAAATTAGGTCTTTGAGGATGACAACCACCCGAAACCCTCAGGGCAAGGGTTGTAAGTTAAGCCCTCGGGGCATATAAGGTTTTATAGAAAGCGTTGTTGTAGAAGCTTCAAAAAGGGCTCCTTCGATTGGTAATTGAAATGACTAGTACCTTTTTTAATAGTCAAAAGTTATTGGATGGCAACTTGCACCCCTCTCACGCCCACCATTTCCCCAAACACATTCAATCCAAATTTTAAGATAGCCATTTTGTTCAGCATAGTTGATTTCCAGATGAAAATTATGCTTTTGAGAAGGAGATTCCCCCACAGCCCTCTGGGCAAGGATTGTAATTTATTCCCTGGGGGTATTCAAGGTTTTTATAGAAAGCGTTGTCGTAGAAACTTCAAAAAAGGCTCATTTGATTGGAATTTCAAAGGGCTACTGCCATTTTTTATAATCAAAATTAATTGGAGGGCAACTAACCCTCCTCTCACGCCCAGCTTTTCCTCAAACACATCCAATCAAAATTTTGAGATAGCCATTTTGTTCAACATAGTTGAAAGTTCTGGAAATTAGGTCTTTGAGGATGACAACCCCCACAGCCCTCAGGGCAAGGGTTGTAAGTTAAGCCCTCGGGCATATAAGGTTTTATAGAAAGCGTTGTCGTAGAAACTTCAAACAGGGCTCATTCGATTGGAAATTTAAAGGGCTAGTGCCCTTTTTAATTGTTGAATGTGATTGTAGGGGAACTAACCTCCCCTCTCACTCTCACTTTTTCCCCAAACACATCCAATAAAAATTTTGAGATAGCCATTTTGTTCAACGTAGTTAAAAGATGCTAATTTGTGGTAGTTTCACGCTTGGTAGATTATTTGATTCTATTTTTGCTCATTCTTTATTTAATGAAGTTCTTTACTTATCTTTGAAAAACTGATTTTGTGGAAAAAGTAATTTTAATTAATAACGTCACACTAACACCGTTCAATATGCAACAAGGCGAAAAATCCCCTTGGGCTCTTACGGTCGTGTTATTACAAATAGTAGGAGAGGTAATGGCCCCTTTTTTCATTCCAATATTCTCACGGAGTTCTGAAGGAAGGAGCAAGGATCCAATCTTTAAACGTATTCAGAGGTGTGTATACATACAATAAAGAGGTCGAACTACATCAACAGATACCCTTTTTTAATAGCTCATGCCTAGCCTGAGAATGAATTAGAGATTCGAAAGCATTACTAGTGTCATATGCACCAATAGCCATGAAAGGTCATGGTGAGCCTCACCTTTCAGCATCCTTTAATATTGTACATAAACTGTTTAAAGCGTGGTAGAAACCGAGACGCGGTTGAAACCAACACAGAAAAGGAGGCATGACACACTGTTGTCGAATATGATCAGTAATCAACAACTCAAAAATCTTAGATAAAACACTAAAAACTGTAATGGGCTATAAGACGAACGTTGAGAAAGCGGTTTCCCTTTTTTCAGAGCCGGAGTTGCGCAATCGGGCACAACTCCTATTGTATAAATCATCAAACAGTTGGTGGTAACGAACTGTAATTAAGGAGCGACCCGGCTCAATGGTAACCGAAACTCTAGAAAACGGGTTTTTGATACCAATAGATACATCAAAAGAATCAGATTTCAATGCTGATTTCAAATATATAACTTTCATCAAGTTTAATGCTGCCCATCAAAAGTTAAGCGCCTCAGAAAATTTGGCTGATTTTCAAAAATAGGGGAAAGACCCCCTAAAAGTTATAGAACCTTAATGAAAATCGCACCATCATATTCAGCGTATCAGAGAACCCTACTATAGAGGTTTCAAGCTCTTATCTACAAAAATGTAGAATTTTGCATTTTTTGCCAGAAGAAAGATCACGGATGCGTGTTTATTTGTTTGTTTTTTTTTCCAGGGGTGATCGTATCGACCCAGTGGTCCTAGAATATCGTTGGAGGGCTTATTGGAACGGAAATTAAAAGTTCTAGTGCCCTTTTTATGGTGACCAAAAAAATGGAGGGCAACTAGGCCCCCTTCCCACGCTCATTTTTTTTCCCAAAGTCATCCGATGAAAATTTTGAGACAGCCATTTTGTTCAGCATTGTCAAAAATATGATAAATATGTCTTTTAGGGTGACTTAATCCCCCGAAGTCCCCGGGGGGAGGGCTAAAAGTTATGAACTTTACCCAATGTTAACATATAGTATTGGTTATTGAGAAGTATACAGACGTTTTCAGGAGAGTTTTTTTTCTGGTAGTGAGGGGGGGGGGGGTGGGGGTGGGTTGGGGGTTTATGTTGGAGGATCTGTCCCATGAAGGAAGTTTTCATGGGGGAAAGGAAGATTGCCATGAAGGGGGCGCCGGACTTGCAAGCATTATTTATTGGTTATTGGGAAGTATACAGACATTTTCCGGAAAGTATTTTTTTCTGGAGGATGGGGCTGGAGGAGGGGGTTACGCAGGAGAATCTTTCCGTGGAGGTAGTTTCTTTGGCGTAGGGGACATTTCTATGAAGGGGACGTTCGGATTTCCAAGCATTATTTAAAAAACGATCAGAAATTAAATTTAAAAAAACAAGTTTTTTTCAACTGAAAATAAGAAGCAAGATTAGAACTTAAAACGAAACAGAAATAATAACGTATATGAGGGGGCTCTCCCCCAAGTCACAATACCTCGCTCTTTACGCTACAGTTTTTTTTAGTGCTTTCAAAAGAGCTATCTGTTCTAACTAAACGGCCTTTGTGATTCAGGGGTTTGTGAATTAAATTTGTTTTTAAACTTTTAACGTAAAGAGCGAGGTATTGAATAAGGGGAGAACCCCCTCATATACGTAATAGCATATACATAATAAAAAAACAATAAAAAAACAAGCGATACGGCTCAATAGTGATCGAATTTTTAAAAAACGGAATTTTGATGTCAATAAATATATCAAAAGAATGGGTTTATAATGCTGATTCTAAATATATAAATTTTATTAAGTTTAGTATTACTCATCAAAGGCTACGAGCCTGAGACAAATTTACCCGATTTCTTACAGAGGGGGGAAACATCCCTTACAAGTGAAAGAATTTTAATGAAAATCACACCGTCAGATTCAGCGTATCAGAAAACCTTATTACATAGGTTTCAAGCTCATATCTGCAAAAATCTGACATTTTGTATTTTTTGCCAGAAGAAAAATATACGAATATAGAAGTTAGTTACGTAGTTAATTTGTAAATTACGTCATAACCAAATTTAGAGACATCCATTTAGCAAAAGAAAAGTAAAATTTTTATGCAAATTTTGTTTACTTATTCAATGACGGTGAGCCAAAATAAAAGTTGCATTAACTAAAAAACGATCAGAAATTAAATAAAAAAAAACAAGTTTTTTAAACTGAAAGTAAGGAGCGACATTAAAACTTAAAACGAACAGAAATTATTCCGTATATGAAAGGGGCTGTCCCTTCCTCAACGCCTCGCTCTTTACGCTAAAGTTTGACTCTGTCTCACAACTTCATTTTTTAAAACAATAAAATACTTTAGCGTAAAGAGCGAGGCGTTGAGGAAGGGACAGCCCCTTTCATATACGGAATAATTTCTGTTCGTTTTAAGTTTTAATGTCGCTCCTTACTTTCAGTTTAAAAACTTGTTTTTTTATTTAATCTGGAACAGTAAAGCGATATCGTCAAAAAGGTAATCGCTGGCAAACTCGAAATGGCGAACACAAATCCCAGTCCACTCACAAGAAAACTTCTTCTTAAGCTTCGATATAACCTCTTTAGTCAAATTACCTCAAAAATGAGCCACCCACTCAGACTCGCGTATTTCTAAAGCACTAGAATCAATAGATTGACCGAGGCAAGACTTCCAAAGCAAATATGAATATAGGCTTTGTGCAACCTTCGCTAAACTTTACTACTACGAGGCAACCCATAAGAGATAATTTAGTTCAAAATAGATTTTTCATCCCAAAAAGCTCACCAAACCCAGAGGAACTACCTGATTACTGGAACTACTCAGGTTAGAATGCAAATGCCGCGTCGTCCAGGTCAACATCATTAGCAGTTTTTTATATCAGTACAACATAGGGAAAAATATTAAATCGAAAAATGTTGATAACTTAAAATAAACTAAGTCTTCTTACTTGAACATATTTTCCTTCACATGCATAAGCAACAAATTTTTGTATGCAATTGCAGGTCAATTAGATAGGATTCAAACATATATTGGAAAGATAACATACTGATAAATGTCCTGGGCCAAGGTTTGCTTTTCCTCGACAAGTCCAGACAGGTAAACAAAAAGACAGGCAAAAAGTAAACAATTTCACTATAATGACTTTTATCAACTCTTTCAAGGTTGTTAATTACGTGGCAGAGGCTGATTGAGAGAATATTCAAACAAAATGGCTGCCTAAAAAGATGGTCTTGTAGTCTTTGGTTGATTATCTAAGTCAAATCTTAATCATTCCTTTTTTCCAGCCTCTCTTATCTCCTTGTAGATTATATAGTAGTTGAAAATAGCTATTGAATTTCGTCATTTTAAACTATTCTTCATAAGTAGTTGCTTTGAAAGAAGTTGCTTTGAAAAGTCAAAATAAACGTCAATAATATCCTAAGTCCAAATATTACATGTGAAATTGGGATTCTGCTTACTAATTTTGGGCCACGTATGTATTAATAGACTAATATTCCTTGGAAAATGGGGTTGCCAATTCGAAAAATTAATTAAAGACGAAAACAAAAATCATTATATAAAGGAGAGGGATGGAGCCTAAGGGAGAGGCTTCATCCTATAAGGAATAAGGCAGCTCAAAGCGACATTAAAACTTAAAACGAACAAAAATTATTCTGTATATGAAAGGGGCTGTCCCCTCCTCAACACCTCGCTCTTTACGCTAAAGTTTTTCATTGTTTTAAAAAATAGAGCTGTGAGAAAGAGTCAAACTTTAGCGTAAAGAGCAAAGTGTTGAGGAGGGGACAGCAACTTTTATATACAGAATAATTTCTGTTTTTTTTTTTAGTTTTAATGTCGCTCCTTACTTAAAGTTACTTTTCAGTTACTTTCAGTTTTTTTATTTAATTTATGAACTTTTTTGAAATAATGCAGGTTTTCATTTGGCTCACCGTACATGAATAATTAAAACGTAATTTGCATATTAACTTTTTACCTTTTTTGGATAAATGGCTTTCTCGAAAGTTATTTAATTTTATTTATGAGTATTTTTATTAGTAATAAATATATGTAACTTACAAATTAACTTACATAACAAACTTCTACATTCATATATTTTTAATAAGTATATAAGGGGGTTTACCCCCTAGTCAATACCTCGCTCTTTACGCTATAGTTCAAATTTTGTTCCAATTCTTTAAAAATTACTCCTTAATCACAAAGGCCGTTAATTAGATTAAATAGCTCTTATGAAAGCATTAAAAAAAAACTTTAGCGTAAAGAGCGAGGTATTGACTAGGGGGTGAACCCAATCATATACGTAATAATTTCTGTTAGTTTTAATTTTTTATGTTGCTCCTTACTTTCAGTTGAATAACTTTCAGTTTAATTTCAGTTTTTATTTAATTTCAAATCTTTTTTTTATATATTGCCGGGAATGTCAGCACCCCCTTCATACCAATTTCCTTTCCCCCATGAAAACTTCCTTATTGAAAAGATCCTCCCATGTAACCTCCAACCCCCCCCCCCCCCTTACTACCAGAAAAAATATCCCCTGAAAACGTCTGTGTACTTCCCAATATCCAATACTACATGTAAACATTGGGCAAAGTTCATAACTTGCAGCCCTTCCCCCGGGACGGTGGGGGATTAAGTCACCCTCAAACACATAGTTATTACATTTTTCGATCATGCTGAACAAAATGGCTATATCAAAATTTTGATCAGGTGACTTTGGGAAAAAATCAGCCAGGGAGGGGGCCTAGTTGCCCTCCATTTTTTTGGTTACTTAAAAAGGGCACTAGAACTTTTAATTTTCATTCAAATGGGCCCTCCCGCGTTATCCTAGGACCACTGGGTCATACGATCACCCCTGAAAAAAAAAAAACACGCATCCGTGATCTTTCTTCTGGCAAAAAAATCAAAATTCCACATTTTTGCACATAGGAGCTTGAAACCTCTACAGTAGGGTTCTCTGATAGGCTGAATCTGATGGTGTGATTTTCATTAAAGTCTTATGACTTTTAGGAGGTGTTTCCCCCCTTTTTTTGAAAATCAGGCAAATTTTCTCTGGCGAGTAACTTGATAGGTAAGACTAAACTGGATGAAACTTATATATTTGAAATCAGTATAAAAATCTGATTCTTCTGATGTATCTATTGTTATCAAAATTCCGTTTTTAGAGTTTCGGTTGCTATTGAGCCGGGTCGCTACTTACTTACAGCTCATTACAACAAACTGTTTGATTTAAGAGAAGTCCAAGATAAATTTTGAAGTTTTTTTCTGAGTCGAGATTGGTAAAGAATGGTTATTCTTTCTTGGATGGACATTCAGGACTTTGATATGGATACATGGTACTGGTTTACTTTTTCCTCCTGTGTCTATTAAATTTGCTAATTGAAGGAACTCATGTCGTAAACTGCCATCCACCTTGTAAGCTATGAAATAAGGATTAAAAACAAGTTTTTTCAAATGAAAGTAAGGAGCAACAATAATAATTAAACCGAACAGAAATCATTACGTATAGAGGGGGGATGCTAGTAGTAAGGGTGTGCATAGTTTCACGCCAACATTCACGCCTACAAGAATATACACTACACTTTCAACTCATTCATTTGGGTTTTTCGCTAGCAATTCGCCCCCCCAGTATCACACTATAACTACGCTAAGACATCCTTCTGCCATCAACCCATATCCCCTAAAACACTTTTTAGCCATTTCTCGTAAAAATTTTATTTTCAAGTCATCAACTCGGGTTTTTTTGTAAGCAATACGCCCCCAAACTATCACACTATAACTACTCTATGACAGCCGGCTGCCATCGCACTATCTCCCCCAAAAATGTTTTTTTAGAGATTTTTAGTTAAAAATGTTATTTCAACTCATTCATTTGGGTTTTTCGCTAGCAATTCGCCCCCCTCTATCACACTATAACTACGCTAAGACACCCCTCTGTCATCGACCCATCTCCCCCAAAACACTTTTCAGCCATTTCTAGTTAGAAAATTTTATTTCAACTCATTCATTCGGGTTTTTTCGCAAGCAATTCGGCCCCCACTATTACACTATAACTACGCTAAGACACCCCTCTGTCATCGACCCATCTCCCTCTAAAAACACTTTTCAGCCATTTCTAGTTCAAATTTTTATTTCAACTCATTCATTCGGGTTTTTTCGCAAGCAATTCGCCCCCCACTATAACACTATAAATACGCTAAGACATCCTTCTGCCATCAACCCCTCTCCCCCAAAATACTTTTCAGCCATTTCTCGTTAAAAATTTTATTTTCAAGTCATCCACTCGGGTTTTTTTGTAAGCAATACACCCCCAAACTATCACACTATAACTACTCTATGACAGCCGGCTGCCATCGCACTATCTCCCCCAAAAAATATTTTTTCAGAGATTTCTAGTTAAAAATGTTATTTCAACTCATTCATTTGGGTTTTTCGCTAGCAATTCGCCCCCCTCTATCACACTATAACTACGCTAAGACACCCCTCCGTCATCGACCCATCTCCCACAAAACACTTTTCAGCCATTTCTAATTAAAAATTTTATTTCAACTCATTCATTTGGGTTTTTCGCTAGCAATTCGCCCCCCACGTATCAGACTATAACTACGCTAAGACATCCTTCTGCCATCAACCCATCTCCCCCAAAACAATTTTCAGCCATTTCTACGTTAAAAATTTTATGTTTAAGTCATCCTCTCGGGTTTTTTTGTAAGCAATACGCCCCCAAACTATCAGACTATAACTACTCTATGACAGCCGGATGCCATCGCACTATCTCCCCCAAAAATATTTTTTCAGAGATTTCTAGTTAAAAATGTTATTTCAACTCATTCATTTGGGTTTTTCGCTAGCAATTCACCCCCCACTATCACACTATAACTACGCTAAGACACCCCTCTGTCATCGACCCATCTCCCCCAAAACACTTTTCAGCCATTTCTAGTTAAAAATTTTATTTCAACTCATTCATTCGGGTTTTTTTACAAGCAATTCGGCCCCCACTATCACACTATAACTACGCTAAGACACCCCTCTGTCATCGACCCATCCCCCCAAAAAAACACTTTTCAGCCATTTCTAGTTAAAATTTCTATTTCATCTCATTCATTCGGGTTTTTTCGCAAGCAATTCAGCCCACAGTACAGCACTATAAGTACTCTAAGACACCCGTCTGCCATCACCCACCACTTGTGTATTATACAGAACACATCGAAGAAGTAAAGCTATTCGTTATTAAAATTCTTTTCTTGCCATCTACATCTCTCTTAGTATCAACTTTTTAGTATACTATAACGTTAAACTCTATTTTAAATTGACAACACTGTTCAAACGCCACTTGTGTATTATACAGAACACATCGAAGAAGTAAAGCTAGGTCAACTCATAAGACCATTTTATCATCGTTAACCATTTCCATTGATTGATATTGTTCCAAATTTATAATTAATAAGCTATGAGTTAACAACCCCGAGGGGTTACCTTAACTGATAATCACCAATTCGCAAATGCTATACCCTTTTTTTCTCCACCTTCATACGATCCAATTCGCAAATGTTATCTAGCTCTGTTTTTTCCCTATTATTCAAGTAATATCGTTCGTATAGTCCAATTCGCAAATGCTCAAACCCTTTTTTTCTCCACCTTCATAGGATCCTATTCGTAAATGCTATCTACCGACACATTCATAACAAACTATTCTTGACTAAAGGCAATTGTCCAAAAAAATCAGAAATCACTCTTGATAGCACATACTTCAAAGAAATGGAACAGCGGATAATACATGGGTGATAGACAGCTTTTCCTACAAAATCATTCCTAAATACGCAATTTGACAATTTCTAGTTTTCGATTAAAAAAAAACAAAACAATTATACTCTCAAAACGTGTTTGACCACTTTATAGGTTTGCCAGCTTTTTGCAATGTGCACGTGAAAGTGTAGTGTATATTCTTGTAGGCGTGAATGTAGGCGTGAAACTGTGCACATCCTTACTACTGTTGCTCCTACTCAACATTTATGTCTTTACGCTAAAGAATTTTAGTAGTTCTCACAGAGGTCGGGGGATTATGACGGTCCCAAGTCCATTAAATAAGGAGGGTTGAGCTGTTGGTTTACAACCCACAACAGAGTCCCTGAGGGGCAACACTCAGGGAAAAATACCTGCAGCTGAAACGTCTACAAGAGCCTCGGATACTTTATCACCTCCTCAGACAACGACCCTTGCAAGCCCCAGTAACCGATTTTTGACTGCGAAACTGAACCTAAGGATGGGTTTTTGGAATGTAAGGACGAGGAACCAGGTATCCAAGACACAACAAGTTACTAAAGAGTTGAAATAATACCTCATCTCACATTTCTCGTTCTCACATCGATATACAAAATTTGTATCAGATGTATTTCGAGAAAATACCAGTTGTGGGTGGGGTATCCACCCATCAATCACTTTGAATCTTAAAAAGAGCACTAGAACATCTGATTACCAGTCCAATGAGCCCCCTCTGAAGTTTATATGACCATGTTTTCTATAAAAACCTTATATGCCCCCAGGGCAAAACTTACAACCCTTGCCCTGAGGGCTGTGGGGGGCTGTCATCCTCAAAGACATAATTCCGGGGTCCTTAACTAAGTTGAACAAAATGACCAACTCTAAGTTTTCATTGGATGTGTTTGGGGAAATGGTGAGTGTGGGAGGGAGTTAGTTGCCCTCCAGTCACTTTCAACTATTAAAAAGGGCACTAGTCCTTACTTTTTCCAATTGAATAAGCCCTTTTCGAAGTTTCTATGACAACTCCTTCACTGCAAAGTGCCCTGGTCTAATAAAACAAAAAAAAACAATACATTGTGCCCACGTCGCTCTTTATTTAGGCAGTGCTATTATGCTGCCAAGGATTATGAAAATAAAGTGAAACATTTAACCCCAAATTTAGCAGAATTTATTTCATATGAAGCCATTTAAGCCATTTCATATGCAGCATCTCAATTACTTGAACTATAATAATAATTTATTTTTGACCCACTAACATTATAAAAAAGTGGAGTAACAAAACAAAATAAAAGGAAGAGACATACAAAACAAAACACATGCAAAACAATATCAATATAAAGAACTACAAATGCAAATCAGAACAATCGCACAAGAGGATGAAAAGGACCCAACCACCTGCAGACCTCATCTTTTAACTTAAAGTCTAACTTATTATATGACGTTAATGTATCAGTTGCATTAAACATTCGAATAATCTTACGGTTTCTATACCAACGAGGCAAATACAAAAGATATTTACAATAGCGGAAATACAAAACTCTAATATCCTGCATATCACTAGTATTAAAAAATGGGCGCAAACCTGATAGAAAAAGAATGGAATGGTCGCAATCGTTGAATAGAGTTTAGCCAATGCCTTACGAGAAGGTCGGCCACGATTTGGGACAATTTTAGCATAACCTGCTTTAAGCTTATTCTTAATATCTTCAAGTGCACTAGCACGGATAACACTATCTGTCTTGGCTTGTCTCTTTCTACAATTAGCCATATCTTGATGCAACCTACTGCAAAATACTTGATAACCTCAGTTCAAGAAGGATATTATAACCCCTTTTTTACCCCCACCTTTGTCTCATGGGCGTAGAAACTTCGGAGGATCCGTATTCGATTCAGAAATTAAGAGTTCCAGTCCTCTTTATATTAGTCAAAAGTGATTAGAGACCAACCAGCAGCAGGAGGGTATTTTCTGGAGGTATTTTCTTGAAGAACGGGTTGGGGTATTTTCGGCGGGGAGCATTTATCACGGGAAAGGGTATTTTGGGGGAGTAGGGTGGGTAAACGTCTATCCCAACATATAGACTATGAAAATTGTATATTTGCAACATCTGAGGAACAGCTGTGAATTTGAAACCTCGGGAAAATTTTTAGGGTGATGTTAAATTACATCAAAAGACCGTATTGGGATCCTTGTTTTCAAGCTGGTATGCCTACTATGGGAGCCAGCTTCCCCCTTCTCCTCCCAGAAAATGACCCCTGGAAATGAAAGTCAAAGAACATACTCACTTCCCCCCCCCCCCCCCGGAAAATAAAGCTCCCGCGAAATTTATCCCTCGGAAAATATCTACTGCGGATAATACTCCTCGCTAAAATACCCCCGAAAAATGCCCTGTTGCAACTGGTTGGTCTCCAATCACTTTCGGTTTCTACAAAACAAGGAGTAGCTCTCAATCTTTTACGTAATGAGCACCCTCTGAAGTTTCTACAACCGTGAGGTGGAGATTGGTATGAGAATGGGTGGTCACCCTCTTTTACAGGATAAATTCTGCTCATTTTAGGTTTTAATGTTACTCTTTACTTTCATAATAACAGCATAAACAAGGAATATTCCCGGAAATCAAAAAGAATTAAACATTAACGTCATATTTTTGATGGGTTATTTAAAGTGTTTTTGTAAGCCCCCTCCCCCCTCTATACGGTTATCTCTAACGTCATAATCTGGTGGTGTCGGGTATGTGGCATAGTCGAATAAATGCTGCTACTTGCTTGATGCTAAATGGCACTTTGTGCAGCTCAAACACCTCCCGCGTTAGATATATGACAACCCTACTTCCACGCTGGTCCACCCTTACAAAGATAAACACTAGTCGTCAACTTAAAAATCTACATTTGCCTTCTTTCTTCATCTCTGACCAATTTCTAAGCTGCTGTTTCTAAATCTTGGCTCTGGCTCTGTCATCATCCACATGTTTCCACCAAAGAAGCACTATGGTCAATATTGTATGGAAATCAGCAGGAGGATTGAGATTTTGAAAAATTGAAGTCCACAAGATGAACATAGATAATCCTTGCCAATCAAATCAAGTAATTATCCTAAGGTAAAGGAACGACACATTACTAGACTGAGCCAACAAGCTATTGAACATAACACTGGTCAATTAATGTTAAGCGTCACAATATCGTAACAAGTTATTTGCACATTTGATTTATCAATTAGATTTTTGGTAGGTGTTAACAGTGATCTGTTTCGGGGCATTATTTATGGCATCAAGCTGAGAATATACATACCACGACCATTTGAGATGCATACTAGAGAAACAATTTCTTCTGATGGTTAGGCACCATGTCCCCACTCCAGGACCCCAAGAACCCAACCCATCCCTCTAACCCCATTCCTAAGTCTCCCCCTCACACCCCATCCTCCCTCCCCCTCCCTATAGGGCCCGAAACTTTTTTTAAACAGTTTTTTTCATCTTTTTTTCCATGTCTTAAGTTTTCGGTGAAGATGGAAAAAGTTCGACTTTTTTTTAACTTATTTCTTATTTTTTATACTTTAACATAGAAATTTTCTAAATTTTTTTTACATGTCTTAGAATGACATGAAATATACTTGAAAAAATTCATATTTAATTTTTTAAATACAAAATGAGAATGATATAGTTGTGTTAGTCGTAACTTTTACTATTAGAAAAATAGTGTTTGTAGTAACACTTTTCTTCTTTTTTTTACTTGGAATTTTTGGACGGAAAATTATTCAAATTTTTTTGTTATTTTTCTATTTATGAAGCTGTATTGATGGCACTCTATTCTTTTTAGAAAAGTCAGAATTAAAGTGGAACTTTCTTCTTCTTGGGGAAAAATTCAGAAAAAAATAAATATATAAATATTTCTATCTTCTACGAAAAATTTTAGAACAGAACTTGAAATTTTTTCTCTCCTTTGAGGAAATTCAGAACTGAAGTGGAAATTTGTTCTCTTTTTTGGAAAAAATTCGTTTTTTTCTCTTCTTTAAGAAAACTCAGAAGTGAACTTGAGCATTTTGTCAGTTATTTGAGAAAAATCAGAATTAAAGTGAAACTTTTTCTTTTCTTGGGAAAAATTCAGAATTGAAGTATAATTTTTTCTATCTTCTATTAAAAAATTTAGATCACAAATTTAGTTTTTTTTTCGTCCTTGAGAAAATTCAGAACTGAAGTGAAACCTTTTTATTTTCTTTGGAAAAAATTAGAATGTAACTGTAACTTTTTCCCTTCTTTGAGAAAATTCAGAAGAGAACTTTTCTTCACTTCTTTAAAAAAAACTCGGAATAAAAGTGGAACTTTTCCTCTCCTTTGGGAAAAAATCAGAACAGAACTTGAACTTTTCTTCACTTCTTTGAGAAAACTCGGAATAAAAGTGGAACTTTTACCCTTCTTTGGGAAAAATTCAGAACAGAACTTGAACTTTTCTTCACTTCTTTGAGAAAACTCAGAATAAAAGTGGAACTTTTTCCCTTCTTGGGGAAAAATTCAGAATCGAAGTTAAAAGTTTTTATATCTCCTGCGAAAAAATTTTTCTTCTCGTCTTAGAGAAAATTCGAAACACAAGAAAACTTTTTTTTATTTTCTTTGGAAAAAATTATAATTGAAATGTAACTTTTTTCTCTTCTTTGAGAAAATTCAGAAGAGAATTTGAAATTTTCTTCCCTTCTTTGAGAAAAATCTGAATTAAAGTGGGTTTTTTTCTCTTCTTGGGGAAAAATTCAGGATCGATATATGACTTTTCTATCTTCTACGTGAAAATTCAAAACGCAACTTGAATTTTTTTTCCCTTCTTTAAGGAAATTCAAAATTGAAGTGGAACTTTTTCTCTTCTTTGGAAAAATTCGGAATTGAACTGTAACTTTTTTTTCTTTTCTTATAGAAAATTCAGAAGAGAACGAGGTATAACTTTTTTCTATCTTCTACGTTAAAATTCAGAACAGAACTTGAAATTTTTTCTGTTCTTACAGAAAATTCAGAACTGATGTGGAACTTTTTGTTCTCTTCCATGGAAAAACTCAGAACTAAAGTGGATCTTTTTCTCTTCTTTCGGAAAAATTCAGAGGAAAACTTTCACTTTTCTTCATTTCTTTGAGAAAACTCAGAATTAAAGAGGGACTTTCTCTCTTCTTGGGGAAAAATCCAGGAGCGATGTAAATTTTTTGCTATCTTCTAAGTGAAAATTCAAAACAAAACTTGAAATTTTTTATTCTTCTTTAAGAAAATTCAAAATTGAAATGGAACTTTTTTCTTCTTTGGAAAAATTTGGAATTGAACTGTAACATTTTTCTTTTCTTTTAGAAAGTTAAGAAGAGAAGGCAGTATAACTTTTTCTATCTTCTAGGGTAAAATTCACCACAGAATTTGAATTTTTTTCTATTCTTACAGAAAATTCAGAAGTGATGTGGAACTTCTTTTTCTCTTTTTGATAAAATTAAGAATTGAGGTATAATTTTTTCTATCTTCTACGAAAAATTTAGAGCAAAAATTTATATTGTTTTCCCGTCCTTGAGAAAATTCGGAACTTAAGTGGAACCTTTTTATTTTCTTCATAAAAATTAGAATTGAACTTTTACTTTTTTCTTTTTTTGAGAAAATTCAGAAAGAAGAAAAAAAGTTATAGTTCAATTCTACTTTTTTCTTAAGAAAAAAAAGGTTCCAATTCAGTTCTGAATCTTCTCAAGGACGAGAAAAAAATTAAATTTTTGTTCTAAGTTTTTCCGTAGAAGATAGAAAAAATTATACCTTAATTCTGAATTTTTCCCAGAAAGAGAAAAAGAAGTTCCACATCACTTCTGAATTCTCTGTAAGAATATAAAAAATTTCTAATTCTGTTTTGAATTTATACCCTAGAAGATAGAAAAAGTTATACTTCGTTCTCTTTTAAATTTTCTAAGAGAATAGAAAAAAGTCACAGTTCAATTCTAAATTTTTCCAAAGAAGAGAAAAAATTTCAACTTCAGTTCTGAATTTTTTTTAAAGAAGAAAAAAAAATTTCAAGCTGCAATCTGAATTTTCCGTAAAAGATCGAAAAAGTTATACATCAATCCTGAATTTTTCCCCAAGAGGAAAAAAAAGTTCCACTTTAATTCAGAGTTTTCTAAAAAATGAACAAAAGTAGAAGCTGTCTCCTGAATATTCCCAAAGAAGAGAAAAGATCCACTTTAGTTTTGAGTTTTCTCAAAGAAGTGAAGAAAAGTTCAAGTTCTCTTCTGAATTTTTTTCCAAGAAGAGAAGAAAATTAAAGTTGAGTTACAATTTTTCCAAAGAAAATAAAAAAAATACCACTTCAGTTTTGAGTTTCCTCAAAAACGAGAAAAAAAATTTTCCGTAGAAGATAGAAAAAAGTTATACTTCGATTCTGAATTGTTCCCCAAGAAGAGAAAAAGTCTCACGTTAATTCTGAGATTTCTCAAAGAAGAGAAGAAAACTTCAAGTTTTCTTCTGAATTTTTCCTGACTAAGGGGAGAATCCCCTCATATACGTAATAACATATACGTAATAAAAAAAAATAAAAAATCAAGCGATACGGCTCAATAGTGATCGAACTTTTAAAAATGGAATTTTGATGTCAATAAATGTATCAAAAGAATAGGTTTATAATGCTGATTCTAAATATATAAAATTTATTAAGTTTAGTATTACTCATCAAAGGCTACGAGCCTGAGAAAATTTACCCGATTTTTTACAGAGGGGGGAAACATCCCCTAAAAGTGAAAGAATTTTAATGAAAATCACACCGTCAGATTTAGCGTATCAGAAAACCCTATTACATAGGTTTCAAGCTCATATCTCCAAAAATCTGACATTTTGTATTTTTTGCCAGAAGAAAAATATACGAATATAGAAGTTTGTTACGTAAGTTAATTTGTAAATTACGTCATAACCAAATTTAGAGACATCCATTTAGCAAAAGAAAAGTAAAATTTTTATGCAAATTTTGTTTACTTATTCAATGACGGTGAGCCAAAATAAAAGTTGCATTAACTAAAAAACGATCAGAAATTAAATAACAAAAACAAGTTTTTTAAACTGAAAGTAAGGAGCGACATTAAAACTTAAAACGAACAGAAATTATTCCGTATATGAAAGGGCCTGTCCCTTCCTCAACGCCTCGCTCTTTACGTTAAAGTTTGACTCTGTCTCACATCTTCATTTTTTAAAACAATAAAATACTTTAGCGTAAAGAGCGAGGCGTTGAGGAAGGGACAGCCCCTTTCATATACGGAATAATTTCTGTTCGTTTTAAGTTTTAATGTTGCTCCTTACTTTCAGTTTAAAAAACTTGTTTTTTTTATTTAATCTGGAACAGTAAAGCAATATCGTCAAAAAGGTAATCGCTGGCAAACTCGAAATGGCGAACACAAATCCCAGTCCACTCACAAGAAAACTTCTTCTTAAGCTTCGGTATAACCTCTTTAGTCAAATTACCTCAAAAATGAGCCACCCACTCAGACTCGCGTATTTCTAAAGCACTAGAATCAATAGATTGACCGAGGCAAGACTTCCAAAGCAAATATGAATATAGGCTTTGTGCAACCTTCGCTAAACTTTACTACTACGAGGCAACCCATAAGAGATAATTTAGTTAAAAATGGATTTTTAATCCCAAAAAGCTCACCAAACCTAGAGGAACTACCGGTTAATCAGATTAGAATGCAAATGCCGCGTCGTCCAGGTCAACATCATTAGCAGTTTTTATATCAGTACAACATAGGGAAAAACATTAAATCGAAAAATGTTGATAACTTAAAAAAAACTAAGTCTTCTTACTTGAACATATTTTCCTTCACTTGCATAAGTAAAAAATTTATGTATGCAATTGCAGGTCAATTAAATAGGATTCAAACATATATTGGAAAGAAAACATACTGATAAATAATGTCCTGGGCCAATGTTTGCTAATCCTCAACAAGTCCAGACAGGTGGCAAAAAGTAAACAATTTCACAATAATGACTTTTATCAACTCTTTCAAGGTGTTAATTACGTGGCAGAGGCTGATTTAGAGAATATTCAAACAAAATGGCTGCCTAAAAAGATGGTCTTGTGGTCTTTGGTTGATTATCTAAGTCAAATCTTAATCATTCCTTTTTTCCAGCCTCTCTTATCTCCTTGTAGATTATATAGTAGCTGAAAATAGCTATTGAATTTCATCATTTTAAACTATTCTTCATAAGTAAATAATATAATCATCGGAAATTAATTATACTTGTATTTAAATTATTCCTGGTCCCAACCATTGTGTCTAAATCCTTTGTGGAACAATTGTGATTGATAATAAAAAAAATTCCATGACTAAAAATAATGAGTTTTTTAATCGTTTAATTTGATATCCTACTTATGCTACCAAAGTGAAATATGAAAATGGAAAGAAGTTACTTTGAAAAGTAAAAAAAAACGTCAATAATATCCTAAGTCCAAATATTACACATAAAATTGGGATTCTGCTTACTAATATTGGGCCACGTATGTACTAATAGACTAATATTCCTTGGAAAATGGGGTTGCCAATTCGAAAAATTAATTAAAGACGAAAACAAAAATCATTATATAAAGGAGAGGGATGGAGCCTAAGGGAGAGGCTTCATTCTATAAGGAATAAGGCAGCTCAAAGCGACATTAAAACTTAAAACGAACAAAATTATTCTGTATATGAAAGGGGCTGTCCCCTCCTCAACGCCTCGCTCTTACCGCTAAAGTTTTTCATTGTTTTAAAAAATAGAGTTGTAAGAAAGAGTCAAACTTTAGCGTAAAGAGCAAGGCGTTGAGGAGGGGACAGCAACTTTTATATACAGAATAATTTCTGGTTTTTTTCAGTTTTAATGTCGTTCCTTACTTAAAGTTACTTTTCAGTTACTTTCAGTTTTTTTATTTAATTTATGAGCGTTTTTGAAATAATGCAGGTTTACATTTTGACTCACCGTACATGAATAATTAAAACGTAATTTGCATATTAACTTAACTTTTTTGGGATAAATGACAGTAGTAACCTATCAGGAGGTTTGGGACGAACACATATGCTGCCATCTACAATTGAATCTAACGCCAAGCTAACATAATTTATTGATGGATTATCGATCGAATCTAATGGGGTTAAGGTCAAGTGATATGTTGTTGTTCGTCGAGGTGTATTGTCTCCGGGGCGAATTTTGCACATGCGCATTAACGGGGGGAAGAGATGTATTGATCTAGGGCAAGAGGGGGAAATGAATTTCCGAGAAATTGATTTGCATAATCGAGGGGAATTATTTATCTTTAGTGTCAGGAATTAGAAATGACATCACTTGTTATCTTGGAATTATGCGGGAGTCTAAAGAGATAGAAAAATCCTTTTTTAAATACGGCTTCTTTGATCTTTAGGTCTGAGGGATAAATTAATATTCTATCGAAACCATAATAGTGTAGCTAGAAACACCTATGAGATGAAGAGATTAACGCGGGATATGGTTTCCTAGGAATTTTAAATGTGACAGCGCAGGGATGCCAAAACAAAAGGAACACGCAGAAATTACTTTTAGGGATTATTTGGGCGAAACCGTTCGAGACATTTTATAAGATGATTTAAGCGAAACCGTTTGAGGCATTTTAGAAGATGATTTTAGGCATTTTAGAAGATGATTTTAGAAGATGATTTAGAAGATGATTTGGGGTGAAACTCCGTGGTCGTTATAATACACAAGTTCCATTTGAACAGTCTTTTGAGGTCCCCTACCCCAACAACCCCCCTACCCCAATCCCAAACAACTTTATGATAACAACTTTTCTCTCAGAAGTAGCAAGTTGTACTTAACACTAACAAACCCTCTAATAAAAGTAACGACATTTTACCTTAATACTAACTTACTTTAACTGAACACACACAAATTTCTCTTAGAAATAATATTTTTAATCAGTGATAACACTTTGTCTGTTCGAACAAACAAGTTTTCTACCAAAGATACCAAATTTTTTCTTAGAAGTAACATTTTTTTATTGTGATAACTTTTCTGTCAGAAGTAGCAAGTTCTGCTTAACACTAAAAAACCTTCTCATCAAAGTAACGACATTTTACCTCAATACTAACATACTTTTACTGAACACACACAAATTTCTCTTAGAAATAATATTTTATCAGTGATAACACTTTTTCTGTTCGAACTAGCAAGTTTTTGGTCAAAGATACCAAATTTTTTCTTAGAAGTAACAATTTTTTGATTGTGATAACAACTTTTCTGTCAGAAGTAGCAAGTTCTGCTTAACACTAACAAACCTTCTCATCAAAGTACCGACATTTTACCTTATTACTAACATACTTTTACTGAACACACACAAATTTCTCTTAGAAATAATATTTTTCATCAGTGATAACACTTTTTCTGTTCGAACTAGCAAATTTTTTGTCAAAGATACCAAATTTTTTTTAGAAGTAACATTTTTTTGATTGTGATAACAACTTTTCTGTCAGACGTAGCAAGTTTTGCTTAACACTGCCAAACCTTCTCATCAAAGTACCGACATTTTACCATAATACTAAGATACTTTTACTGAACAAACACAAATTTCTCTTAGAAATAATAATTTTCATCAGTGATAACACTTTTTCTGTTCAAACTAGGAAATTTTCTACCAAAGATACCAATTTTTTTAGAAGTAACATTTTTTTTACTGTGATAACAACATTTCTGTCAGAAGTAGCAAGTTCTGCTTAACACTAACAAACCTTCTCATCAAAGTAATAACATTTTACCTCAATACTAACATACTTTTACTGAACACACACAAATTTCTCTTAGAAATAATATTTTTTATCAGTGATAACACTTTTTCTGTTCGAACTAGCAAGTTTTCGGTCAAAGATACTAAATTTTTTCTTAGAAGTAACAATTTTTTGATTGTGATAACAACTTTTCTGTCAGAAGTAGCAAGTTCTGCTTAACACTAACAAACCTTCTCATCAAAGTAACGACATTTTACCTTAATACTAACATACTTTTACTGAACACACACAAATTTCTCTTAGAAATAATATTTTTCGTCAGTGATAACACTTTTTCTGTTCGAACTAGCAAATTTTCTGTCAAAGATACCAAATTTTTTTTAGAAGTAACATTTTTTTGATTGTGGTAACAACTTTTCTGTCAGACGTAGCAAGTTTTGCTTAACACTGCCAAACCTTCTCATCAAAGTAACGACATTTTACCATAATACTAACATACTTTTACTGAACACACACAAATTTCTCTTAGAAATAATATTTTTCATCAGTGATAACACTTTTTCTGTTCAAACTAGCAAATTTTCAACCAAAGATACCAATTTTTTTTAGAAGTAACATTTTTTTTACTGTGATAACAACATTTCTGTCAGAAGTAGCAAGTTCTGCTTAACACTAACAAACCTTCTCATCAAAGTAATAACATTTTACCTTAATACAAACATACTTTTACTGAACACACACAAATTTCTCTTAGAAAGAATATTTTTCATCAGTGATAACAATTTTTCTGTTCGAACTAGCAAGTTTTCAATCAAAGATACCAAATTTTTTCTTAGAAGTAACAATTTTTGATTGTGATAACAAATTTTCTGTCAGAAGTAGCAAGTTCTGCTTAACAATAACAAACCTTCTGATCAAAGTAACGACATTTTACCTTAATACTAACTTACTTTTACTGAACACACACAAATTTCTCTTAGAAACAATATTTTTCATCAGTGATAACACTTTTTCTGTTCGAACTAGCAAGTTTTCTACCAAAGATACCAAATTTTTTCTCAGAAGTAAAACTTGTCGATTGTGATAACAACTTTTCTGTCAGAAGTAGCAAGTTCTGCTTAACACTAACAAACCTTCTCATCAAAGTAACGACATTTTACCTTAATACTAACATAGTATTTAAGTTAAGTTAAGTTAGGTTAGCTTATCATGAGCACTCATGATAAGCTAACCTAACCTAACTTACCTTAAACACGGAGAAATGTTTCTATTTATTTATGAATATTTATTTATACCAACCTAACCTAACCTATGGTTTTGGAGGTTATATGAATGACCTTGAAAGATTGTCTTTAATAATAGAACGACGCATTCGTTTTCTAATTTAGAAATTTGAGGAGTAAATCTCTAAGACAAAGGAGCTACAATTTAATTTAAAAGTTATCTTACGTCTCCGGGAAAAAATCGGTAAAATTGCCCCTGAAATTTCATCCCCGGAACACCCCCCCCCCCATGTAAAATCAATCCCGGTGCAAAATCCTTCCACTCGGAGATTTTTTATTTCTTTGGAGAAAATTAGAATTGGACGATAACTTTTTTCTTTTCTTTGAGAAAATTCAGAAGAGAACTTGAACTTTTCTTCACTTCCTTGTGAAAACTCATAATTAAAGTGGAACATTTCCTCTTCTCTGGGAAAATATTCAGAAGAGAACTTGAACTTTTCTTCACTTCTTTGAGAAAATATAGAATTAAAGCAGAAACTTTTCTCTTCTTGGAGGAAAAATTCAGAATCAAAGTATCTACAGAAAAATTTGGAACAGAACTTTAAATTTTTCATCTCTTTGAGAAAAACCAGAATTGAAGTGGAACCTTTTTATTTTCTTTGAAAAATTAGAAGAGAACTTGAACTTTTCTTCACTTCATTGAGAAAATTTAGAATTAAAGTGGAACTTTTTATCTTTATGGTAAGTATTCACACCTAAGGTATAACTTTTTCTATCTTCTACGGGAAAATTTAGAATGGAACTTTAATTTTTTATGTCTTTGGGGAAATAAGAACTGAAGTGGAAGCTTTTTATTTTCTCTGGAGAAATTAGAATTGAAGTGTGTTCTTTGGTAAAATTCAGAAGAGAACTTGGAACTTTTCCATCTTCTATGAAAAAATTTGGAACAGTATTTTAAATTTTTCTTCTCTTTGAGAAAGATCTGAACTGAAGTGGAAATTTTTTATTTTCCCTGGAAAAATAGAATTGATCAGTAACTAATTTCTTTTCATTGAGGAAATTCTGAAGAGAAGTTGAACTTTACTTCACTTCGTTGAGAAAATTTAGAATTGAAGTAGAACTCTTTATCTTCATAGCAAATATTCACAACTATGATATAGCTTTTTCTATCTTCTACAGAAAAATTTAGAATAGAACTTTAAATTTCTTTGTGTCTTGGTGAAATTAAAAACTGAAGTGGTAGATTTTTATTTTCTCTGGAGAAATTAGAATTGAATTGTGTTCTTTGGTAAAATTCAGAAGAGAACTTGAAATTTTCTATCTTCTATGAAAAAATTTGGAACATTATTTTAAATTTTAAATCTCTTTGAGAAAAATCTGAACTGAAGAGGAAAATTTTTGTATTATGTGGAAAAATAGAATTGAACAATAACTTATTTCATTTTCATTGAGAAAATTTAGAATTAAAGTGGAACTTTTTATCTTCAAGGTAAGTATTCGCATCTAAGGTATAACTTTTTCTATCTCCTACAGTAAAATTTAGAATGGAACTTTATTTTTTGTGTCTTGGTGAACGTAAAACTGAAGTGGAAGATTTTTATTTTCTCTGGAGAAATTAGAGTTGAATTGTGTTCTTTGGTAAAATTCAGAAGTGAACTTGAACTTTTCTATCTTGTATGAAAAATTTGGAGCAGTATTTTAAATTTTTTCATCTCTTTGAGGAAGATCTGAATTGAAGTGGAAAATTTTTATATTATTTTGGAAAAATAGAATTGAGCAATAACTTATTTCTTTCCATTGAGAAAATTCAGAATCGCAGTTGAACTTTTCTTCACTTCGTTTAGAAAATTTATAATTGAAGTAGAACTTTTTATCTTCATAGCAAATATTCACAACTATGGTATAGATTTTTCTCTCCACTATGGACAAATTTAGAACATAAATTTAAATTTCTTTATGTCTTGGTGAACTTAAAACTGGAGTGGAAAATTTGCATGTTCTCTGGAGAAATTAGAATTGAATTGTGTTCTTTGGTGAAAATCAGAAGTGAACTTGAACTTTTCTATCTTCTATGAAAAATTTGGAACATTATTTTTAATTTTTTCATCTCTTAGAGAAAAATCTGAACTGAAGTGGAAAATTTGGTATCTTTGGTAGAAAATTTGCTAGTTCGAACAGAAAAAGTGTTATCACTGATGAAAAATATTATTTAGAGAAATTTGTGCGTGTTCAGTAAAAGTATGCTACTTTTAAGGTAAAATGTCGTTACTTTGATGATAATGTTTGTTAGTGTTAAGAAAAACTTGCTACTTCTGACAGAAAAGTTGTAATCACATTCAAAAAATTGTTAATTTTAAGCAAAAATTTGGTATCTTTGGTAGA